>LR738711.1:729113645-729230176 GCA_902687465.1 Secale cereale
GGGGGGGGGGGTGGGAGGGCAGCTGCACCCCAAGTTCTGGCGCAGCCCTTCCCCTCTCCCAAGTCCTCCTCCTCTCCTGCGGTGCTTGGCGAAGCCCTGCAGGATTGCCACGCTCCTCCATCACCACCACGCTGTCGTGCTGCTGCTGGACGGAGTCTTCCCCAACCTCTCCCTCTTCCCTTGCTAGATCAAGGCACGGGAGACGTCACCGGGCTGCACGTGTGTTGAACGCGGAGGCGCCGTTGTTCGGTGCTTAGATCGGAAACAACCGCGATCTGAATCGCTACAAGTACGACTCTTTCATCCGCGTTCTTGTAACGCTTCCGCATTGCAGTCTTCAAAGGTATGACGATGCACTCCCCTCGCCCTCGTTGCTAGATTACTCCATAGATTGTTCTTGGTGATGCGTAGAATTTTTTTGATTTCTGCTATGATCCCCAACAGTGGCATCATGAGCCAGGTCTATGCGTAGTTTCTTGCACGAGTAGAACACAAAGTAGTTGTGGGCGTCAATTTGTCAATTTACTTGTCGTTACTAGTCTTATATTGTTTCGGCGGCTTTGCGGGATGAAGCGGCCCGGACCGACCTTACACGTACGCTTACGTGAGACAGGTTCCACTGACTGACATGCACTAGTTTCATAAGGTGGCTAGCGGGTGTCTGTCTCTCCCACTTTAGTCGGATCGGATTCGATGAAAAGGGTCCTTATGAAGGGTAAATAGAAATTGGCATATCACGTTGTGGTTTTGGCGTAGGTAAGAAACATTCTTGCTAGAAACCTATAGCAGCCACGTAAAAACTTGCAACAACAATTAGAGGACGTCTAACTTGTTCTTGCAGCATGTGCCGTGTGATGTGATATGGCCAAAAGGATGTGATGAATGAAATATATGTGATGTATGAGATTGATCATGTTCTTGTAATAGGAATCACGACTTGCATGTCGATGAGTATGACAACCGGCAGGAGCCATAGGAGTCGTCTTATTTTATTGTATGACCTGCGTGTCACTGAAAACGCAATGTAATTACTTTACTTTACTGCTAACCGTTAGCCATAGTAGTAGAAGTAATGTTTGGCGAGACAACTTCATGAAGACACGATGATGGAGATCATGATGAGGAGATCATGGTGTCATGCCAGTGACGATGATGATCATGGAGCCCCAAAGATGAAGATCAAAAGGAGCAAAATGATATTGGCCATATCATGTCACTATTTGATTGCATGTGATGTTTATCATGTTTTACATCTTATTTGCTTAGAACGACGGTAGTAAATAAGATGATCTCTCACTAAAAATTCAAGAATTGTGTTCCCCCTAACTGTGCACCATTGCTAAGGTTCGTTGTTCCGAAGCACCACGTGATGATCGGGTGTGATAGGCTCTAACGTTCGCATACAACGGGTGTAAGCCAGATTTACACACGCAATACACTTAGGGTTCACTTGACGAGCCTAGCATGTACAGACATGGCCTCGGAACACGGAAGACCGAAAGGTCGAACATGAGTCGTATAGAAGATACGATCAACATAAAGATGTTCACCGTTGATGACTAGTCCGTCTCACGTGATGATCGGACACGGCCTAGTCGATTCGGATCATGCATCACTTAGATGACTAGAGGGATGTCTATCTGAGTGGGAGTTCACTAAATAATTTGATTAGATGAACTTAATTGTCATGAACAATAGTCTAAGTTGTCTTCGCAAATTATGTTGTAGACCAATAGCTTGCGTTGTAGCTCCCTGTTTGATACGATCCTAGAGAAAGACTAAGTTGAAAGATATTGTAAGAAATGATGCGGACTGGGTCCGTAGTCCAAGGAGTGTCCTCACTGCTACACAGAAGGTGTAACATCCCAAATTTTCAATTTGGAATGTTATACATAGATCATATTGCATTTCATGCTTTTTGCATTTTTGTTTGTGGTGTTCCTCGAAATTCTAAGCAACTCAAGGACCTACGGAGAGAGTTGGGAATTTTACCGTTTTCGTATTTGAGTTCGCTCGAATACCGGTACGAGGACAGTGTGATTCTAATTATTTTTCTCTCCTATAAATATTTCTAAATACCAAAAATGAGTGGAGATAATATGACTTCTCCAAAATAACAGAAATATTGGAGGAAAAATGTTAAAATCACTTTTGGTATTTTTTTGGATTTATTTGCGGATTTATTTGCATAGGAAAAATGCGCGTTTTTCAAAATTGCATTTAGGTCCGGGAATTTTTTTTCACTTTGTCCTAAATATTATTAGAGGACGGTGAAAATTTATTTCGGGAATTTTGGAGTCCGTTTAGTATTTCTTTCGTTAGTTTTTTTGCGCCGGGACTCTATAAAAAAAAGGAAACCGACTTGGAGTCTTACTAGCCCAGGACTCTGGGCTTTATAAGTCGCCCGAGCCGGCCCAAACCGCCGCCAGCCCCGCCCCGTCTCTGCCCTAGCCGCCGTGCCGCGCCTCGCACCCCGCGCCGCCGCCGCCGATTGCCGCCGCCGCCAGCTGCCGCGCCGCCGCTCGCCGCCGCACTTGCCGCCCCGCGCCGCCGCACCTTGCCCTGCCCCGCCGCCTCGCCCGCCGGACCGCCGGAGCGCCGGACCCCGCCGGAGTTCGTCGAGGTAGTTACGGTTTTTTTTATATAGAACCGATCGGTTTTTTTTTTCGTAAAACCGTAGATCTGTTTTTATTAGATTAGATCGGTTCGGTTTTTCGTCGGTTTAGTTATTGAGCGGACGTTTGTCCGTACGTTCGTTTTAACGAACGGTTTTCGTTAGTTAGTCCCAGACAGCGAACGTTCGTTCGTTAGCCTGTTCGTCCGTTTTCTTTTTTGGGGTATTTATCCGCGGTTATTCCGATCACGATTTCTGCCCTGATCTTGTTTTCGTTTTTCTTTTCGCTCGAGAGTCGGAATCAGGTGATTCAAAATCCCAGATCTTCGTCTCGATGCCCTCTTTACGTTTAATCAACTTGAACAAAGTTTTGGCTACTGTAAAATTTGACTTTAGGCCAAATAGTAACCGGAGCTCGTTTCTTTCGCAATTTGAGTTTCGTTGCTTCTTTCGAGTTGATTCTTTTTGCAAGCCGGAGTTCTTAAGTTGAACTTTCTGGTTAGATCTCTTATTTGAGTTTTACCCGTGCATTAGTTAAGTACTTATTGTGTGATGGTTTGATTGCGATAGAGTACCCAGAGTGCGCCGCTTGCTACTTTGAGTCTCTAGGTTTTGTGGATCATCAGCAAGGCAAGTAACACTTTGATCATACTTTCCAATTACCCAGTTTTCATTGCATTAGTCAAACCCTCACACATTGCACGAGTAGGATCAATTAACTTGTGGGATCGGGAAGTAGATTGAGGTAGTACCTATTACCTGCATTACATTCAAACCTTTGGGAGTTACTTGTACGTTTGCTGTTAGGACATGCTATGCTCGTAGACGTGGATTGGGTGAGTGTATCCATGATAGATGTGAGATTGTTAATTAATGGTTCAACTTAAGATGGCAACTTTAACACACATCTGGGTGGATTGAGGCATCTGGGTATTCCAGTGATTGCCTGTTTTTCTTTTGGACCGCCACCCAGGCTCAAAGGGATCATGAGATTTTTCATACTAGAATCTTCCGTGTGCAGCCACATGCCAATATGGGCTCTGGCATAGTTGAGTAAGTTGTGGGAAACCTTTCCATGATGGGCTAGCAGATGTAGTGGGTTTTGTAGGTGTACCGGCCTATCTATCTGGTTAAGCGGACCTCTTCGGAAAGATTGTGTCTCGGTCATCCGTTTCTCAAACACCATGCAGTGCGAGAAACCAAACGGAGGCGATCGAGTCTTGTGGGGAAAAGTGCACAAACCTCCGCAGAGTGTACAAACTGATCATGATTAGCCGTGTCCCCGGTTATGGACGTCTTGAGTATCTAGTACTTGGATTATCATGTGAATCTCATCATGTTACTTTAATTAATTTTGTTGGGTTTAATGATTATTTTAATTTGGGTTGAGAGGATGTCTATCTTCTCAGCGATGTTTCAACAACCATGATAGTTTATTAAAAATCTATTCCTTTGAAGTAGGGAAAAATTGGCTTTACGCAAAGACTTAACCATAGAGCTTTCCACCAGCCATATTGCATATAGTATAGTTTTACCTCCATTGCATTCTCTTGTGTTACCTTGCCAGCATATTCCATGTGCTGGCCCGTTTTTGGGCTGCAACATTTCATGTTGCAGACTTTTCAGACGACGAGTAAGATGCCTTTTAGGTCGTGGTTCTATACTCAGTGATGCCGCTGGAGTTGATGGACTCACTTATCTTCCAAGCCTTCCAGTGTTATCGTGTTAGATGGCCTTCATCCATATTTATTGTAATAAATTCATCGTTGGACTATCGATGTAATAAGTGTGTGATTGCTACTCTGTTATAAATCCTTCAAGTACTGTGCGTGTCATCATTACTGATCCAGGGATGACACTGATGCACGGAGATCACACAGTTTGAGGTCTGGTCGCTACAAGATGGTATCAGAGCACACGCTGACTGTTGGACACGAGCACTAAGCTAAAGCCCTAGAGCACTATTCACTCTTCTCTTTTCTGACTCCTCATCTTTTCTACTCTTTACGATGGTGGAAGCAAAGCACAAGTTCATGCAACCAGATGATGATACACCATTTGGATGACACCTGAAGGAAGTCACCAGATATTTAAACATTGGACTACCAAGTTTCACCGGAACCTACAATGCCACTCTACCTGAGGAGGATCGTTGGTTGATTCAAGCCCAAGTTCCAGGAAGGACGTTTGCACCCATCACCTCACTCATAGCATTTTCCTTTAATGCGCCTACATGGAGCCTAGGTAGGAGCAGGGCAGCCCATATTGCTATGGGAAGGATAGGAGAAGTCTACAAGCAGGAGCTAAAGGACACCATCTACCAGATTTGTGGACGCCGAGATGAGAATTGGGATATGATCAGCACCTGGAAGGATAGATCCATTACATCATTCATCCAGGAGTTGAACCACCACATTCGTCGCCAGGAGCACCAGATGTGTGCAGGGATGATAGACTTGAAGAAGGCCCTAAATAGGAACTTGGAGTTAGACGAAGAACTCTAGTCTACACGCGGCGGATATGAGGAGGAGATGAAAATACTTGTGGAGAAGAATGATGACTTGACACGGAAGTTAGGAATACTCATGGGAGAAGAAGACGAGGAAGAAGAACCCAAGGAGATTCCACCGAAAGACTATATCATCATAGACGACACAGATTCGGAAGCTGAGGATAGGAAGGACGAAGACTATGAAGATGAAGCTGGAGTAGATATTATGGAATCCTCTGCCGATCAATATTTTAGATGACCACCCTGTGACTAGTAGTTTACCTCCATATATTAGTTTTAGAGCACTCTTGTAACGATCGTTAGATTTGTAAGATCTTGTTTGAAATTGATTGGTGTGATATGATTGTGTGTTTGTCTCATGTGCATATGGGTAGTGATTTTCCCTTAGACCTCTTTTCTATTCTAATCTCTTCCCTCTACACCCATCAGATGCCTCCAAGACGTGAATTTGAGTTTCCCCCTGAGCTCACTCAGTTGATCCAGCAGCAGAACACCCTGATGCAACTTCTTGTCCAGAACACCCAGAACAACCAGAACAACAACAACAACAGCCCTCCACCACCACCACCCGTGGACAACCTGACACGCTTCTTAAGGTTGCAACCACCAGTGTTTGCTAGCAGCATCGAACCAATAGTGCTGATGACTGGCTACGCAAGATTGGAAGGGATTTGACCACCGCCAATTGCTCGAATGCTGAGAAGGTGCGATTTGCCGCACACCAGTTGTCTGGACCAACCGCAGCATGGTGGGAAAATTACACAGGCACTTATCCCGTAGCCAATGTGACTTGGGATCAGTTCCAGCATGCTTTTCGTACCTCCCATGTCTCAACTGGAGCCATGAGTATGAAGAAGCAGGAGTTTCGCAATTTGCGCCAAGGTAATCGTACTGTGGCCCAGTACGTGGATGAGTTTAGTATCCTATCTCGTTATGCCCCAGATGATGTGGCCACAGATGCCGCTAAGCAGGAGAAATTCATGGAAGGGCTGAATGATGAGATGAGCGTACAGTTGATGGTGGCAACTTTCAATAACTACCAGGAGTTGGTTGACCGCGCCCTAATGATTGAAAGGAAGCACCAACAGATTGAAATTCGCAAGAGGAAGTATGGGCAAGGAAAGTATAATTCTGGAGCTCAGCAGAAGCCCCGTTTTACCCCTAAAACGGTAGGACAGTTTCAGCATACCCATGGAGGAGGTAGCTCACACAATCACAATGGCACCAAGAATGGCAATGGAAATGGGAATGGAGCAAATGGAAACCAGAACCGCCCTACACCGTCCACACCCACCAAGAGGGATTTCAGCCATGTCACTTGTTACAAGTGCGGGAAGAATGGACATTATGCCAATGAATGCCCAGAAGTTAAGAATGGGAACGGCAACGGAAGCGCCGCGAAGAAGCCCAACCCTTTCAATAAAGGACAAGTGAACCACATGACCGTGGAGGAGGTAGAAGAGCAACCAGATGCTGTTGTTGGTAAGTTTTTGGTTAAGACATTTACCACAATAGTTCTTTTCGATACTGGTGCATCGCATTCATATATTTCAAGGGGATTCGTAATTAGACATAGGATGTCCACCCAAGTTCTTAAGACCCCCATGTTAGTAAGTTCACCTGGAGCAGATTATATGGCACACCAAGGATGTTTTCAGACGCCATTGTTCATAGGACGCCATACTTTCCCCTCCGACCTAATAGTTCTGGAGTCACAAAGATTGGATGTGATATTAGGTATGGATTGGCTATCGAAGTATGGAGGTAATATTGATTGTGCCAGTAAGTCTATTTTGCTCACCACCCCAGAGGGAAAAAGGATTAAGTATGTATCTAGGCATTCGCCTATAAGGACTCAAGTACATTCTCTCACGGGAGTTGTTCAGGAGGAAGTGCCAGCAGTGAAGGATTATCCCGATGTGTTTCCAGAGGAGTTACCTGGCATGCCACCGGATAGAGATATAGAGTTTTTGATTGAACTTTTGCCAGGCACCGGGCCAATTTCTAAGAGACCCTATAGGATGCCCGCAAAGGATTTGGAGGAGATAAAGAAACAGATTAAGGAGTTACTGGATAAAGGATTCATACGCCCAAGTTCTTCGCCTTGGGGTTTGCCAGTACTTCTAGTGGAGAAGAAGGATGGATCGTTAAGAATGGTTGTTGATTACCGTGGATTGAATGAAGTAACGATCAAGAATAAGTACCCATTACCAATGATCAATGATCTGTTCGATAGATTGCAAGGAGCTAAGATATTTTCCAAGATCGATCTGCGATCAGGGTACCATCAATTGAAGATCCGAGACCAGGATATACCTAAGACGGCCTTTACCACTAGGTATGGGTTGTACGAGTATACCGTAATGTCGTTTGGTCTGACGAACGCACCGGCATACTTTATGAACATGATGAACAAAGTGTTTATGGAGTATTTGGATAAGTTCGTCGTAGTGTTCATAGATGATATATTGATCTTCTCGAAGGATGAAGAGGAGCATGCAGAGCATTTGCGTTTGGTGTTGGAGAAGCTCAGAGAACATCTTTTATATGCCAAGTTTAGCAAATGCGAGTTTTGGTTGAAGGAAGTCGGATTTCTCGGACACGTTATATCCGGAGAAGGAATAGCAGTAGATCCCGCTAAGGTGGACACTGTGACCCATTGGGAAGCACCAACAACAGTTGGAGAGATCCGGAGTTTTCTTGGACTTGCAGGATACTACCGGAGATTCATCAAGAATTTCTTGAGGATTGCAAAGCCTATGACGGAGTTGTTAAAGAAGGACACCAAGTTCAGCTGGACGGAAGAATGTGAGGCCAGTTTCCAGGAATTAAAGAAAAGATTGGTCTCATCCCCTGTGTTGATTCTGCCAGATCAACATAAGGATTATGAGGTGTACTACGACGCTTCACGTCGAGGACTTGGAGCAGTTCTTATGCAGGAAGGAAGAGTTGTTTCGTATGCCTCACGACAGCTAAAACCTCACGAGCTGAACTATGCCACCCACAATTTGGAGTTAGCAGCCGTAGTGCATGCATTGAAGACGTGGAGACATTTTCTTATTGGGAACCATTGTGAAGTATATACGGATCACAAGAGTTTGAAGTATATATTCACTCAGAAGGAGCTGAATCTTAGGCAAAGGAGATGGCTGGAACTCATTAAGGATTATGACATGAGATTGCATTATCATCCCGGAAAGGCTAACGTAGTAGCCGATGCGCTAAGCCGTAAGAGCCATGTCAATACCCTAATGATGGAAGAATTTCCAAAGGAGTTAGCCGAGGACCTACGAGAACTACGTATGGAGATAGTTCTGAGAGGCTATGTAGCAACACTAGAAATCCAGTCTACCCTGATGGATAAAATCAGAGAAGCTCAGAAAGCTGACAAGGAGGTTGTCGCTATAAAGGAGAGGATGAGCGAAGGAAAAGCTAAAGGTTTTCGTGAGGATGAACACGACACCCTATGGTTTGAGGATCGAATCTATGTGCCTAATGACCCGGAGATCAGGAAGTTGATTTTACAGGAGGCCCATGATTCACCATACTCGATTCATCCAGGAAATACTAAGATGTATTTGGATTTGAAGGATATTTTCTGGTGGACCGGTATGAAGAAGGATATTGCGGAGTATGTAGCAGTTTGTGATGTATGCCAGAGAGTGAAGGCAGAACATCAGAAGCCAGCAGGATTGTTACAACCTATGCCAATACCCGAATGGAAGTGGGAGAAGCTTGACATGGATTTTATCACCGGATTGCCCAGGACCAAAGCAGGATATGATTCAATCTGGGTAGTAGTAGACCGATTGACGAAGGTAGCCCACTTTATCCTTGTGAAAACCACATATACCAGTGTAAAGTTAGCAAAGATATACATGACCAGAATTGTATGTCTGCATGGAGTTCCGAGGAGCATCGTATCAGATAGAGGAACCCAGTTTACCTCAAAGTTCTGGAATCAGTTACATGAAACTTTGGGTACCAGGCTAGAGTTTAGCACAGCATTTCACCCGCAGACAGATGGACACACTGAAAGAGTCAATCCGATTTTGGAGGATATGCTGAGAGCCTGTGCATTAGATTACGGATCTAGTTGGGATGACAACTTGCCCTACGCGGAGTTCTCATACAACAACAGTTACCAAGCCAGTTTGAAGATGGCACCGTTCGAGGCATTGTATGGAAGGAGATGCCGAACACCGTTGTCGTGGGATGAAGTTGGAGACCGACAGTTGTTTGGACCGGACTTGATCAAAGAGTCTGAGGAGAAGGTGAAGTTAATCCGAGATAGACTAAAAGTAGCTCAGTCCAGGCAGAAGAGTTATGCAGACTCGAAGCGCAAGGAGATAGCCTCTGAGATCGGAGATAGAGCGTACTTGATAGTATCGCCTCTACGAGGAGTTATACGTTTCAGAGTTAAAGGGAAGTTAGCCCCGAGATTTGTGGGACCTTACCGATTTTTGGAACGCATGGGAGAGGTTGCCTATAAGTTGGAATTGCCCGAAGGATTGTCAGGAGTGCACGACGTGTTTCACGTTTCACAGCTTAAGAAGTGCCACGCGGAGATGACCGATATACCGCTTAGAGATACAGTACCCCTGGAAGCAATTCAGTTGGACAGTGATCTGACTTACGAGGAGAAGCCTGTTAAGATTCTAGAATTTTCGAGCAGAGTCACTCGCAGTAAGGTTATCAAGTTTTGCAAAGTTCAGTGGAGTCACCACACCGAGGAAGAAGCCACCTGGGAACGAGAAGATGATCTACGCAAGGACCACCCACACCTGTTCTCTAGCCAAGTCGAATCTCGAGGGCGAGATTCATTCTAAGGGGGGTATGTTTGTAACATCCCAAATTTTCAATTTGGAATGTTATACATAGATCATATTGCATTTCGTGCATTTTGCATTTTTGTTTGTGGCGTTCTTCGAAATTCTAAGCAACTCAAGGACCTACGGAGAGAGTTGGGAATTTTACCGTTTTCGTATTTGAGTTCGCTCGAATACTGGTACGAAGACAGTGTGATTCTAATTATTTTTCTCTCCTAAAAATATTTCTAAATACCAAAAATGAGCGGAGATAATATGACTTCTCCAAAATAACAGAAATATTGGAGGAAAATGTTAAAATCACTTTTGGTATTTTTTTGGATTTATTTGCATAGGAAAAATGCACATTTTTCAAAATTGCATTTAGGTCCGGGAAAAATGTTCACTTTGTCCTAAATATTATTAGAGGACGGTGAAAATTTATTTCGGGAATTTTGGAGTCCGTTTAGTATTTCTTTCGTTAGTTTTTCTGCGCCGGGACTCTATAAAAAAAAGGAAACCGACTTGGAGTCTTACTAGCCCAGGACTCTGGGCTTTATAAGTCGCCCGAGCCGGCCCAAACCGCCGCCAGCCCCGCCCCGTCCCTGCCCTAGCCGCCGCGCCGCGCCTCGCACCCCGCGCCGCCGCCGCCGCCAGTCGCCGCCGTCGCCGCCGGTTGCCGCCGCTGCCAGCTGCCGCGCCGCCGCCCGCGTTAGCCGCCGCCGCCGCCGCGCTAGCCGCCGCTCTTGCCGCCCCGCGCCACCGCACCTTGCCCCGCCCCGCCGCCTCTCCCGCCGGACCGCTGCCGCCGCCGGAGTTCATCGAGCTAGTTACGGTTTTTTTATATAGAACCGATCGTTTTTTTTCGTAAAACCGTAGATTTGTTTTTATTAGATTAGATCGGTTCGGTTTTTCGTCGGTTTAGTTATTTAGCGGACGCTCGTCCGTACGTTTGTTTTAACGAACGGTTTTTGTTAGTTAGCCGCAGATAGCGAACGTTCGTTTCTTAGCATGGTCGTCCGTTTTCTTTTTCCGGGTATTTATCCGCGGTTATTCCGATCGCGATTTCTGCCCTGATCTTGTTTTCGTTTTTCTTTTCGCTCGAGAGTCGTAATCAGGTGATTCAAAATCCCGGATCTTCGTCTCGATGCCCTCTTTACGTTTAATCAACTTGAACAAAGTTTTGGCTACTGTAAAATTTGACTTTAGGCCAAATAGTAACCGAAGCTCGTTTCTTTCGCAGTTTGAGTTTCGTTGCTTCTTTCGAGTTGATTCTTCTTGCAAACCGGAGTTCTTAAGTTGAACTTTCTGGTTAGATCTCTTATTTGAGTTTTACCCGTGCATTAGTTAAGTACTAATTGTGTACTTGTTTGATTGCGATAGAGTACCCGGAGTGCGCCGCTTGCTACTTTGAGTCTCTAGGTTTTGCGGATCATCAGCAAGGCAAGTAACACTTTGATCATACTTTCCAATTACCCAGTTTTCATTGCATTAGTCAAACCCTCACACATTGCATGAGTAGGATCAATTAACTTGTGGGATTGGGAAGTAGATTGAGGTAGTACCTATTACCTGCATTACATTCAAACCTTTGGGAGTTACTTCTACGTTTGCTGTTAGGACATGCTATGCTCGTAGACGTGGATTGGGTGAGTGTATCCATGACAGATGTGAGATTGTTAATTAATGGTTCAACTTAAGGTGGCAACTTTAACACACATCTGGGTGGATTGAGGCATCTGGGTATTCCAGTGATTGCCTGTTTTTCTTTTGGACCGCCACCCAGGCTCAAAGGGATCATGAGATTTTTCATACTAGAAACTTCCGTGTGCAGCTACATGCCATTATGGGCTCTGGCATAGTTGAGTAAGTTGTGGGAAACCTTTCCATGATGGGCTAGCAGATGTAGTGGGTTTTGTAGGTGTACCGGCCTATCTATCTGGTTAAGCGGACCTCTTCGGAAAGACTGTGTCTCGGTCATCCGTTTCTCAAACACCATGCAGTGCGAGAAACCAAACGGAGGCGATCGAGTCTTGTGGGGAAAAGTGCACAAACCTCCGCAGAGTGTACAAACTGATCATGATTAGCCGTGTCCCCGGTTATGGACGTCTTGAGTATCTAGTACTTGGATTATCATGTGAATCTCATCATGTTACTTTAATTAATTTTGTTGGGTTTAATGATTATTTTAATTTGGGTTGAGAGGATGTCTATCTTCTCAGCGATGTTTCAACAACCATGATAGTTTATTAAAAATCTATTCCTTTGAAGTAGGGAAAAATTGGCTTTACGCAAAGACTTAACCATAGAGCTTTCCACCAGCCATATTGCATATAGTATAGTTTTACCTCCATTGCATTCTCTTGTGTTACCTTGCCAGCATATTCCATGTGCTGGCCCGTTTTTGGGCTGCAACGTTTCATGTTGCGGACTTTTCAGACGACGAGTAAGATGCCTTTTAGGTCGTGGTTCTATACTCAGTGATGCCGCTGGAGTTGATGGACTCACTTATCTTCCAAGCCTTCCACTGTTATCGTGTTAGATGGCCTTCAGCGATATTTATTGTAATAAATTCATCGTTGGACTATCGATGTAATAAGTGTGTGATTGCTACTCTGTTATAAATCCTTCAAGTACTGTGCGTGTCAGCATTACTGATCCAGGGATGACACTGATGCACAGAGATCAGACTGTTTGAGGTCTGATCGCTACAGAAGGCTTACGTCTTTGATGCACCGCTCGATGTGCAAACCCCTACAATGTCGTCTGTGGATGTTGTGAACACCTGACAGACACGTCTTGATGACTACTTGATAGTTTAGTGCACCAAAGTTTACGTCTTAGAATCGGGATTCCAATGACGTTTTGAACGCCATATGAGATGTTCCAAGAGCTGAAATTGGGATTTCAGGCTCATGCCCGTGTTGAGAGGTATGAGACCTCTGACAAGTTCTTTTGCCAACAAGATGGAAGAGAATAGCTCAACTAGTGAGCATGTGCTCAGAATGTCTAGGTGCTAAAATCAGTTGAACCAAGTGGGAGTTAATCTTCAAGATGAGATAGTGGTTGACGGAATTCTCTAGACACTATCGCCAAGCTACTAGAACTTCGTGATGAACTATGACATGCAAAGGATGGAGATGATCCCGGAGCTATTAGCGGTGCTTAAGACCGCAATAGTAGAAATCAAGAAGGAGCATCAAGTGTTGATGGTTTAACAAGACCACTGGTTTCAAAAAGGGCAAGGGTTAGAAGGGAAACTTCATGAATGGCAAACCAGTTATCGCTCTAATGAAGGAACCCAAGATTGAACCCAAACCTCGAGACTAAGTGCTTCTATTATAAGGGGAGCGGTCACATGGTAGCGGAACTACCCCAAATACATGGTAGATAAGAAAGCTGGCAACTTCAACAAAGTATATTTGATATACGTGTTATTGATGTGTACCTTACTAGTACTCCTGGTAGTACCTGGGTATTGGATACCGGTTCAGTTGCTATTATTAGTGACTTGAAGCAAAAGCTACAGACTGAACGGAGACTAGCTAAGGACGAGGTGACGATGTGTGTTGGAAGTGTTTCCAAGGTTGATAAGATCACCATCGGACGCTCCCTCTACCTTCGGGATTAGTGTTGAACCTAGATAAATGTTATCAGGTGTCTACGTTGAGCATGAATATGATTAGATCATGTTCATTGCAATATAGTTATTCATTTAAGTTAGAGAATAATGGTTATTCTGTTTACATGAATAATACCTTTATGGTCATGCACCCAATGGTTTATTGAATCTCGATCATAGAAATACACATGATAATAATATTAACGCCAAAAGATGTAGAGTTAATAATGATAGTACCACTTTCTTGTGGCACTGCCGCTTAGGTCCATTTGGCATAAAATGCATGAAGAAACTCCATGCTGATGGATGTTTGGAGTCACTTGATTTTGAATCGCTTGACACATGTGAGCCATGCCTCATGGGCAGGATGACTAAGATCCCGTTTTCAGGTACAATGAAACGGGCAAGTGACTTGTTGGAAATCATACATGCTGATGTGTGTGATCCAATGAGAATTAAGGCGTGTGGTGGATATCGTTATTTTCTCATCTTCACTGACGATTTCAGTAGATATGGGTATATTTACTTAATGAAGCAAAAGTCTGAAACGTTTGAAAAGTTCAAGCAATTTCAGAGTGAAGTTAAGAATCATCATAACAAGAAGATCATGTTCCTACGATCTGATCAAGGGGAGATTTTCTGAGTTATGAATTTGGCAATCACTTAAGACATTGTGGAATTGTTTCGCAGTTGAAGCCACCTGGAACACCACAGCGTAATGGTGTGTCCGGACGTCGTAATCGATTATGAGATATGGTGCGATCTATGATGTCTCTTACCGATCTACCGCTATTATTTTGAAGTTATGCATTAGAGACAGCTGCATTCACTTTAGATAGGGCACCATCTAAGTCCGTTGAGATGACGCCGTATGAACTATGGTTTGGCAAGAAACCAAATTTGTCGTTTCTTGATGTTTGGGGCTGCGATGCTTATGGCTTCAGCCGGAAAAAGCTCGAACCCAAAGCGGACAAATACATGTTCATAGGATACCCAAAGGTAATAGTGTCGGGGGAAACTGTCCGCCACGAACACCTATGGGACCGGAGCCCCTTGTCTGTGCGGTACGAGGGCGGAGGGAGCACGAAGAGCAGATCGTAGCGAGCACGCGGGCAGTTTTACCCAGGTTCGGGCCGCGGTGGTCGCGTAAAACCCTATTCCTGCTTAGTTGTGTATTGAGTTGGAGAGCTCGGGAGCTTGAAGAAGCAGCTACACCGAGCGTATGAGCGATCTAGGTTCCGAACCCCCTCCACGTTGTGCATGGGCCTCCTTTTATAGTGCAAGGGGTCACCGACAAGTGTCAACGTAGGAGAAAGGGGTAAAAACGTAAAAGAGGTGGTAGTTGTAACAGTGCGGGAATAGTGGAGCTACAGTGCGCGAACAGTGGTCGCCACCTACTTTGACAGTGGGGGACAAGGGCATTTAATGCCCGTCGCCGTCGACCCCAAAAGCTCCCGCCTTCGCTTCTCCGTTCGCCACGGCGATGGCTTCACCACCGTGGAGTGCCACCGTGTCCCCCAGGCTGCACAGCCATCCGCCACGCGTCCCTGGGATGGCCCCAGGGTGACGCGTGGGCCGATGAGCTGGAGCGCGGGCACACAGCGCAACTCTCCCGGCAAGCACCTTGCCGGGGTCTTGATCTTGCCGGGCCCGGGAGCTTGCCGGGCTCTGAAGCTTGTCGCTCCCCGGGCCCTCGCCGGGACGCATATAGCGCCGAGGCAAGACTTCTATGATGTAATCTTCTAGTCTTCCTGGCAAGCTCCTCTTGCCAGGGCCTTGCGTGAGTGCGGTAACCTTGAGCCTAGAACGGCCTTCCCGGCAAGCTCCGCTTGCCTGGGTCTCGATCTTCTGTCTTGTATACTTTGTTTTTGAATGGTTTGATATGGAGCAGGAAGGTCTCCGGCGAGCACGCGGTAAACCCTGCCGCGGGAAGCTGCAACTGCCCGTGCACAAGTTGGGGTACTGAGGTACCCCTACCTTAGTACACCGACAGGAGCCCCCGGGCCTGGGCCACACACGGTGCCGAGCGCTGTTGGGCCAGGCCCAAAACAGTGCACGGGCACACGCGGCCCACGGCGCGCCGAATCCACTTCCGTATCCGCAGCATCCCCCCGTAACGGCACGCGTCGATTGCGGCGTCGTGGGATGGGACGTGCCCACGTTCCTTCAATGGAAAGAGCGAAACGCCCCCCCACTTCCCCATAAAAGCAGAGGAAGCAGGAGCGGTTCCCCTCCTTACGCTTTCATTGCATCCTCTTCATCCTCCAGAGATCCCCTTTGCGCTCCGCCCCCATACCTCCGCCGCCGCCGTCTGCATCTCCGGCGCCGCCGGGCTCTTCGTCCCCCTTCCTCCGCCGCCTCCGCCATGGCCCCGAAGACCGAGAAGGCGAAGGCGGAGAAGGCCAAGAAGGAAAAGTCGGAGCAAGCGGCGAAGCTTACCGCGTATCGGAAGCGGAACCTCGTCTTCCCGCCGAAGCTCAGCGCGCGGGAGCTCTGGAACAAGTATTGCTTGTTCTGGTCCAAGGGAACCAAGGCGCACCCCCGCACTCGAGCTTATCCGGCCGCCGCCAAGGACAACTACCCCGGCGGGTACTATTTCTTCGCAGCCTTCTTCCACTGCGGTCTTTGCCCTCCTTTTTCTGATTTCTTCTGTGACATAATGCACACCTACGGCCTCCATCTTCTTGACTTCACCCCCAACGCCATCCTCACAATGGCGGTTTTCGCACACATGTGCGAAAACTATATAGGAATACACCCAAACGTAGCTCTGTTTAGGCACTTCTTCACCCCTAGAGCAGAGGCCGGCGCCCCCCTCTCCGGAGGAATATCTTGGGTTTTCCGTCTGAACAAGAAGGAGTCCTACTTGCCGGGGGAGCTCCGCGGCAAGTGGGAGGAATGGCGTGCGGAATGGTGCTGGATTGTCGAGGACCAGCCGCAATCCTTCACCGCGCCGCGCACAACGCCCATCGTGCGCGGCAGGGACTGGAGCGAGCTGGATTCGGACGACGCCAAGCTCAACGTCGCCCTCATCAGGATTCTGCGTCTCCGGACCGCTAGGCTGTCTGTCGCAGAGGTAGGCACAGACTTCCTCCGCCGCCGCATCGCCCCTCTCCAAGACAAGAAAAGACCGGCCTGGGAGTACGGCAACTCGGCGGATATCATGAGGTTGCGGCCCGGGCTCAACTACAACTTCACGTCGCTGGAGCTGAAGGGGATGGTCCGGGAGCTGTTTAAGCACGACCCGGCCCAACCGGAATGGTTCAGGGGGCCCCGGGGAGTGGTGCCCCTTTGCAACAGCACAGCTTGTGATCCTCTCCGCGCCATGATGCCCGCGTGTGATTCGCACGGCGTGGACCGCACGTGGATTCCGCCCAAGTCAATAGACATCCTCAGCTTCTTCGACAACCTTGTGGAGGTGGCGAAGAACAAGAACGAGACCCGGGAGCTGACGCGGGACACCACCGACCAGGAGATTGCGTATATCGCTTCTCGGGTTGAAGAGGCCGCCGTAGCCGCAGCGGCAGGAGAATTCGGCTACACGCCCGACGAGGCAGATGCTGCGGAGGCGTCCTGCCAAGCGGAGGAGGCGGAGATCCGCAGGCTACTGCAGCTGCCTCCCGACGAGCTCGCCGGAGTCCCATCCTTGAGGCACTCCGGGATCCAGGGAATCTTGACCGAGGCCGCGGCGAGA
The DNA here is from genome assembly GCA_902687465.1 of Secale cereale. Lineage (NCBI taxonomy): Eukaryota > Viridiplantae > Streptophyta > Magnoliopsida > Poales > Poaceae > Secale > Secale cereale. The sequence continues at coordinate 729,130,896 of LR738711.1, forward strand.
AGTCACGCCGCCGGAGGGAACAGGGGCGCCGCAGGGAGCGGAGGCGCCGGAGGGAGCGGAGGCGCCGGAGGGAAGGAGGCCGCAGCGCAGGGCGCCGGGCCCAGCAAGCCAGCCGGGGAGGAGGAGGAGGAGGAGGACGCCGAGGCCGCCGAGGACTCCGGCGGGTCTACGGAGCTCTACGCCGACGACCTCTCCTCGTCGGAGACCTCCCCGCCCCGGGCAAGCCCTAGGCGGTCTCCACTGAAGCGTCTCCGCAAGGCGGCGACGGGGGAGGGACCGCAGGCGCCCCGGCAACAACCAGCTCGCCGGGCAGCGCGAGCTCCCCGGGGGAGCCAAGCTGCGTCGGGGGCGACCGACGCACCAGCTACAGCGGAGGCGGCCCGCGCGCAGGCCACGACGGAGGCGCCCCACAGGCCGGCGTCGGGCCGACAGGAGTCTTCACGGGGCGGAGCGGCGGCTCCGCCCGCTCCTCGGGCCCCGGCTACCACAGGGGCTGGGTCTTCGCAGCCCCCAGCCCCAGGGACCGCCAAGCGCCCGCGGGAGTCTTCGCCTCCCGCTCCTCGCGCAGACGCGCCGTAGGTGGTGTTCGACTTCTCCACCTTGAGCGACGACGACGAGGAGGAACAGGAGTAAGCACTCGATATCCTTCATCTTCTCAAATTTTGTCTTGATTGTTATTGATGCTAGTCTTGTGTCTTGCTCTGGTTTCAGGACCTTGGCCCAGCGCGCGGCGAAGAAAGCCAAGGTGCCCGTGGTCGAGGTCGCGGATGACTCGCCCACCGCGGCAACTGGGGACGTGCCGGAGCCAAGCCTCCCGGACCCGAGCGCTGCTCCGAGGAGCAGCCCCCAGCACAGCCCCCAGCGTAAGTCTGGGTTCCATCTTTCCACTCGTCGGGTGCGCTTGGGGATTTTGGTCTCGCTCTAACATCCTGATGCTTTTGTCTTCTCTTGTGCAGAGGTGGAGCCACAGCGGCAGGAGCGTCCGGAGGCCGCCCCCGAGGAGCCGCAGGCCCCGCCGTCCCCGCCAAGGCCGAACTCCCCGGCAAGGGAGAGCGCTCCGCCAAGGGCGGGTACTCCGCCAAGGGCGAGCAGCCCGGCGAGGGCGGCCACTCCGCCAAGGCAGAGCTCCCCGGCGAGGGAGCCCGCCGCTGACGACGTCCGCCAAGGTAGGTCTTGTAATTTTGTCTTCTTGGCGTTGTTTCTTTTTGGATATTTGCTTGAGCTTCTTTTGCTTCTTCTTCTTTTTCTAGATCTTCCTCCCCCCGAGCCGATGGAGACGGAAGTCATCATCATCGAGGAGGAGGCCGCGCAGGACGGCGGCGGCGACGCCCCTGTCGCCGAGGACACGGCGGGAGCCGCCGAGCCGGCTGCGCAGGAGACCGCTCCGGCTGCGGACGTAGCGGCCGGGGAGGGGGACGGCGACCGCACCGCCGGCCCGGAGGCGGCGGGAGCATCAAGTGCTGCGCCGGCCGCCGACCCCTCCGCCGGAAAGGAGCAGGCCGGCTGCTACCTTGAAGCCCCCAACGGCGTCTTCATCCAGGTGCCTTGGGGGTCTTCGTCGCGAGCTCCCGCGGAGGGCGAGGCCTTTGATGGAGAGGTCCTCGCCTCCGCGGGCTTGAAGATTGTCGAGGCGCCCGGCGGAAGTGAAGGGCCCGAGGAGGAGAAGCTGCTTCACCAGCTCCTGGCCCTTTACCGGGCCAGGCAGGCGAAGCTTGCTTGTCGGGAGGCCCTCGCCGCCAAGGCCGCCGCGGAGATGGAGAAACGCGCGGCGGAGCTCAGCGCCGCCAACCAGGCGGCCCTCCGCGAGGTGGCGGAGGAGCGCGAGCGACTCGCCGGAGAATACCAAGAGTGGGTGCTGGAGAAGGCCGAGGCCGAAGAGCAGCAGCGGCTCGCCGGGGTGGAGCTGTCCCGGCGAGAAGGAGAACTCGCCCAGCGGAAGGTCAACCTCGACGCCCACGAGGAAGAACTTGCCGCTCGAGAGAAGGCCCTTGGCGGGGAGCTGAAGGAGGCGAGAGCTGCCGCGGCTACCGCGGAGACCGCCAAGGAGGAGCTTGCCGCCAAGGTCGCGCAGCTGGAGGAGTCGCTGAAGGCGAGCGTGGAGAAGGTCGCCGCGCTCAATATAGAGCGCGAGAAGGACGCCCACACTAACTCAGAACTCCAGGTGCGTCTTTCTGAGAGGGGCGACGAGTTGAAGGCCGCCAAGGACTCCATCGAGGATCTGGAGCTGAAGGTCTCCACACTGAAGGACTCGCTTGACGCCGCCCGGGATCGGGAGACCAAGTTGAAGGAGGAGCTCCGCAAGGAGCGGGCCTTGGTGGACAGCGCCAACAAGGCGGCCGAGAACTTCCGCCGTACCATTGAGGTATGGACCGAGGACTTGGTATCTTCTGCGTCCAACATCGACCAGGAGCTGCTGGCGCTGAAAGTCGAGCATCTCATCTACTCCCCGGATCCGAACCTCCCTCATAGCGCCAAGCTCAGCCTCTTCTTCAGAGGGATCGCGCCGGCTCTTGCAGGTCTTCGGAATAAGATTCCCGCGCAGCTGGCCGAGGAGTCGCGCCTGCTCTGCACGGGAACCTTGGAGCGCGTGCTGACGAAGATTGTATACCGCAATCCCGGCATAAACCTCACCAACGTTCTTCGCAGCCTGCCGGCCGACGCAAACATGGAGGTGTTGAAGGAGCAGGTCGCCCACATCATCGCCAAGGTGAACAAGATCTCCAGGATTGAGGGCGACCGCGTAGATTAGGCCTCCATTATCTTTATCTCTTTTTGTTGCTGCATAGGATGTTTGTGAACTCATTAATCATTGCGACAAGTTATCCTTTGTAAGATATTTATCTCATTTTGATCAATTAGTGCAATGTTATCTTCCTTGTCTTGGTCATTTACTTTGTATGCCTTTCACCCTACGCTCCCGGGGAGCTTGCCGGCAAGAGTCCCTCGCCGCGAGCGCTGAGTGCTGGACTCCGAGCAGCCTGCTGGCCAAGGTCTCACCGGCAAGCAACCTTGCCGCGGCTAGTCGCAACGCACTTAGCTTGCTGAGCGAACTCGAAAATGAAGCAAGGGCGCGACACTTGTCGCAGCTCACTTAAATCGTTGAGCGTACTCGGAAACAAGACAAGGGTGCGGCTAGCTACGGGTAGGTTCCTCCGCGCACAGGTTTTCCATACAAAGTGTGATTGTTCAAGGAAGACAACTAAAATTTAAAAATTTGAACTGGTCAAATTCTAATAACTTAGCTTTCATATATTGCTTGCTTCTCGGTAAGGCTTCTCTTTCTTGAACATCACTTGGTTCCTCCTCCGTCTCCTTCCCCCCCGGCAAACTTGTGCGCGAGGAACATTCCTTCTGCTTAAGAGGCAAAGGAAAAGAAGAGGGAAACAAGACATGGCCTTTCGGCGTGCTAATGCTTATCGGATGTGTATGTTGCACAAGATGCCAAATAACACATGCAAATAGCAAGGAAAAGCATGCAAAAGGCAAATAGCGCAAAACACAAAATTTTTACTGATGCACGGGGTCTGCGCCCGGCTTTGTACAAAGGGTTACATGCAACAGCGGCAAAGCTTGTACAAAAGGTGGTTGCCGAAGCGGATCACGGCAACCGCGCCTTATGGGTGAAACTTGCGAAGATGCTCTATGTTCCAGGAGTTGCTCACCGGTAAGCCTTCTTCGGTCTCGAGGCGGACAGCGCCGGGCCTCGTGACTCGTCTCACCCGATAAGGGCCTTCCCACTTCGGCGTCAACTTGTTGGAATTCTTGGCGGACTGAACACGCCGAAGAACAAGGTCGCCTTCCTCGAGACTCCTGGCCTTGACCTTGCGGCTATGATAGCGACGCAAGGCTTGCTGGTATCGAGCAGCTCGTACAGCAGCCTGGAGACGTCCCTCCTCGAGGAGCAACGCATCATCTTGTCGCAGTTGCTCTTGCTCGAGCTCATCATAAGCGAGCACTCGAGGAGATCCGTATACGAGTTCCGCGGGGAGAACTGCCTCTGCTCCATAGACTAGAGCAAAGGGTGTCTGTCCGGTGGCTCGACTTGGTGTCGTTCTGATTGACCAAAGAGCCGCCGGTAGCTCCTCTATCCAATTTCTTCCGCACTTGCGCAGCCTGTCAAAGGTCCTTGTATTGAGTCCGCTCAACACTTCAGCATTGGCCCTCTCCGCTTGACCGTTGCTCCTCGGGTGAGCAACAGAAGCGAAACAGACCTTGGCGCCAAGGTCTTGGACGTACTGCATGAAGGTGCGACTAGTGAATTGTGTTCCGTTGTCGGTGATAATCCTGTTAGGGATTCCGAAACGGCAAACAATCGACCTGAAGAACCTGACCGCTGACTGTGCTGTCACCTTTCTCACTGGCTCCACTTCTGGCCACTTTGTGAACTTGTCGATTGCAACGTACAAGTACTCAAAGCCCCCGACGGCTCGGGGGAAGGGGCCGAGGATATCGAGCCCCCAGACCGAGAAGGGCCAGGATAAAGGAATTGTTTGGAGAGCTTGAGCTGGCTGATGAATTTGTTTTGCATGGAACTGGCACGCTTCACACTTGGTTACTAGTGCAGTTGCATCTTGGAGGGCTTCTTGCCAAAAGAACCCTTGCCGGAAAGCTTTCCCGGCAAGCGCCCTTGCGCCAATGTGGTGGCCGCATATGCCTCCGTGTATTTCTGCCAACAGCTTCTGTCCATCTTCCCTGGAGATGCACTTCAGTCTGACACCATTGAGCCTTCTTCTGTACAGCTCGTTATCCACGAATTGGTACATACTTGACTGCCTGGTTATCTTCTCTATTTCTTCTGGGTCGTCGGGAAGTTCTCCAGTTTGCAGAAAACGGACGATCTGCTGCGCCCATGCCGGAGCTTGGAGCTCAACGGCAAGGACTAAAGGCATTAGGGCAGCTGCGGGGACCTCGGCTTCTACGGCAAGAAACTCTGGCTCTGCCGGAGCTGAAGGTCCCCCGGCAAGCTCGCCGGGGCGAGGCTTGTCGGGAACACTTGCTTCAACTGCACAGACCCGAGGATCTGCAGGAGCAAACCGTTCCTCAGCGTTCTGATTGTTGATCTTGGGGGCCTTGGCGGCGGTTTCAGGAAGATCCGCCGGCAAGTAGTCGCCGGAGACCAACTTTCTCTTCTTGGACTGCCCAATTGATGGTGTAACGGATGGTTGAGTCAGCTTGAGCAAGAAGGTCCCTGGTTCCACAGGTAACTTCATCGAAGCACACTTTGAAAGGCCATCTGCAATTTCATTCTGAGCTCTCGGGACGTGCTCCATCTGCAGACCTTCAAAGTGTTCCTCAAGCTTCCTCACTTCATCGACATAAGCTTCCATCAAAGGGCTCTGATAGCTCTTGTTGACTTGCCGGACCACCAACTGAGAATCTCCTCGTACAATCAGCTTCCTGATCCCAAGTTCGGCCGCAATCCTGAGGCCGGCAAGCAAGCCTTCATATTCAGAAGTGTTGTTTGTCGCTTGCTCTCTGGGAAAGTGCATCTGGATAACATATTTGAGGTGCTCTCCGGTGGGCGCGATGAGTACCACGCCAGCACCAGCGCCTTGCAGCGAGAAGGCACCATCGAAATACATTACCCATTCACTTGTCGCCTCTTGTACGGGTGTACTTGTTTCTTGGGCTTCCTCATCGGGCGTCGGGGTCCACTCAGCTATGAATTCTGCCAAAGCTCGGCTCTGTATGGTTGAAGTACTTTCAAACTTGAGTCCAAAGCTCGACAGCTCCAGTGCCCACTCAACGATCCTGCCTGTTGCTTTCGGGTTGTGCAATATCCTCTTCAGCGGAAAGCGAGTGACCACTGTTATCTCATGTGCTTGGAAGTAATGGCGCAGCTTTCTCGAGGCCATGAGGAGGCAGAAAAGCAACTTTTGCACACCAGAGTACCTTGATCTAGCCCCCTGGAGAAGGGAACTCACAAAATACACTGGGCGCTGCACCATTTTCTTCCGCACTTCATCCTGTTCCTGCGCAGAGTTGTCCTTGTCGGGGCCAGAGCTCGCTGGAGCAGCCCCCTGCTTGTCGCTGGATTCGCTTGCCGGTGGTGTAGACTCCTCGTCGGACTCCCTCTCCGCTACTAACGCAGCACTAACCACCTGGTTGGTTGCCGCTAGGTATAGCAACAACTTTTCCTGTGGTCTAGGTGCGACAAGTATTGGAGTGGAGGACAGGTACCGTTTCAAATCTTGCAGTGCTGCCTCCGCTTCCGGAGTCCACTTCATGGGACCTGCCTTCTTCAAGATTTTGAAGAAAGGTAGGGCGCGTTCTGCAGACTTCGAAATGAACCTACTGAGGGCAGCCACACAACCTGCAAGCCTTCTGACATCTTTGACGTGCTTCGGGGCCTCGATTTGCTCAATGGCTTTAATCTTGTCGGGGTTGGCTTCAATCCCCCTCTGTGACACAAAGAATCCGAGAAGCTTGCCGGAGGGAACTCCAAAGACGCACTTCTCGGGGTTCAACTTGAGCTGTATCTTGCGCAGGTTCTGAAATGTCTCTTCCAAATCTTGGACTAGGGTTTCTTTGCTCTTACTTTTCACCACGATGTCATCCATGTAAGCCTCTACATTTCTGTGGATCTGTGGCTCGAAAGCAGTGTACACTACCCTTGCAAACGTTGATCCTGCATTCTTCAGTCCAAATGGCATGCGTATGAAGCAATAAGTGCCACATGGAGTGATAAATGCGGTCTTCTCTTCATCCTCTTTGGCCATAAAGATCTGGTGGTAGCCTGAATATGCATCAAGAAAACAGAGTAGCTCACATCCGGCAGTGGAGTCAACGATCTGGTCAATGCGCGGCAAAGGGAATGGATCCTTGGGACATGCTTTATTCACATCGGTGAAGTCTATACACAGTCTCCATTTCCCGTTGGCCTTGCGCACGACGACTGGATTTGCTAACCACGTCGGATGGATCACACCTCTAACTAGGCCTGCTGCTTCTAACTTCTTGATCTCTTCGTTGATAAATTCTTGGCGCTCCACGGCTTGCTTCCTCACTTTCTGCTTGATGGGCCGCGCATGAGGACAGACAGCAAGCTTGTGCTCAATTACCTTCCTGGGAACACCGGGGATGTCACATGGTTGCCAGGCAAACACATCGACATTCGCCCGCAGGAAGGCAACGAGCGCGCTTTCCTATTTGCTGTCAAGTGTGGCACTGATGGTGAAGGTACCACCAGTGCCGTCCTCCTTGGCGGACACCTTCTTGGTTGCCGGAGGAGCGGCCATCCCTTTCTTACACTTGCCGGTGGAGCTCGATGGAACGTCCTCGACGGCAGCGCAGCACTCCGAAGAGGTGCGGTTGCCGGAGTGGGCCCCAGAGCACTTGCCGGACTTGGTCTTCGTCTTCTTCCCCCCGGGAGCTTAAGCGGCAAGTGTATCCTTCTCGGCCGCAGCTGCCGCATCCCGGTAGATCTTGTCGGCGCAGACAAGCGCATCTTTCTTGTCGCCATGGACAGTGATGACGCTTATCGGCCCCGGCATCTTGAGTACGTTGTAAGCATGGTGGGAAGCTGCCATGAACTTGGCGAGGGCGGGACGGCCAAGTATTCCATTGTATGGCAATGGAATATCGGCGACGTCAAAGGTGATGCGCTCAGTTCTGAAGTTGAGCTCCCCGCCAAAGGTCACCGGCAGAGTGATCTTCCCCTTGGGCTTGCTCCTTCCCGGGTTGATTCCTTGGAAAGAACCGGTCTCTTCGAGCTCGCCATCTGGAATTTGGAGTTTCTTAATCACAGCAGAGGAGATCAAGTTCAGCCCGGCCCCGCCGTCAACCAACATTTTGGTGACCTTGAGGTTGCGGATGGTGGGTGAGACCAGCATCGGCAAGCACCCGACCGCCGTGGTGCGGTCAGGGTGATCCTCAAGATAAAAAATGATGGGCGTGCTGGACCATTTGAGGAGCCTGCGCGACTCCACGGGCGGCTCTGCCGCATTCACCTCACGCACCCACTGTTTTAGCTGGCAGTGGGAGGTGTGCAGAGAGGCGCCACCGTCGACGCACAGGACCTCCGTGGCCTTCTGGAACTCCTGCTCGCTGCCATCCTCATCCTCCATGTCTTCGTCGTCGTCTTCTTCATCCTTGTCGCGGCCCCGGGGAGGTCGATCACCTTGCCGCTGCTTGGCCTTGCCGCGGCGTCCTCCCCGGCCATTGAATGGCCGCTTCTTGCTTGGCTCTCCGCCGCCACCTTGGGCCTTCTCCTTGTTGCGCCTCTCGTACTCAGCCTTCTGCTGCTCGACGAGGTATTCGACGCGCTTGCAGTTGGAGAGGTCGTGGCCCTTGGTGCGGTGGATCTTGCAGTACTGCTTGTCGGAGCCGTCCTGCTTGTCAGCTGCCGCTACAGGGGCAGGCTCCTTGCCGGAGCCGCCAGCCTGTGTTTGCTTGGCGGGAGCCTCCTTGCCGGACTTCTCGACGACAAGCACTTCCTTCTTGCCTTTCCTTCTGTTATTCCGCCGCCGGCTCTTCTTTGCCGGGGCGGCGTCGTCGCTGTCGCTTCCTCCCGCGCCAGCATCCTCCCCGGGGAGTCTCCTCCCCTCTTCTGCGCGTGCGCACTTATCAGCCAGAGCATAGAGCTCGCTGACATCCCGAATCTTGGTCATCGCCATTTCTTCACGCATGCGGCGGTTACGCACGTTCTGGTGGAACGCGCTGATAACCGCGGCAGGGTGGACATCAGGGATGTCGTGCTGCACACGGCTGAAGCGTTGGATGTACTTGCGCAGGGACTCTCCTTCCTTCTGGGCCAGAATGTGGAGATCGCTCTCCTGGCCATGGGGTTTGTGGCCGCCGGTGAAGGCGCCAACAAACTGATGGCAAAGGTCTGCCCAAGAAGAAATGGAGCCTTCTGGCAAGTGCATAAGCCACGAACGGATGTTCGGCTTAAGCACGAGCGGGAAGTAGTTTGCCAAGATCTTCTCGTCGCGCCCCCCGGCAGCCTGCACCGTGATGGTGTAAACGCTGAGGAATTCTGAGGGGTGCGTCTTGCCGTCGTACTTCTCCGGTACGTCGGGCTTGAAATTCTTCATGCTGGGCCACTGGACGCGCCGCAGCTCGCGGGTGAACGCAGGGCAGCCTGCCGCGTACGGCAAGTCGCCTGGTTCACCGGGCGCGCGCGCGTCGACAGCGTTCCCAGCTCTCTGGTCTGATTGTCGCCGAGCTTCTCGGCGGCGCTCGATTGTTGTTCGAGCGTCTTCTTGTCGCCGGTCGTCGAGGACCTGGCGCTGGTCTCGACGGGCCCGCGGATCCGACGAAGCCGTGGAGCCGTCGTCGGCGTTGTTCCGGCAGGGTGGCGTCTTCTGCTTCCGCGGCGGGGAGTGCACGCTTGTCGCACCCCCGGCGGTCTTGTCGCCGTCGGCCTTCGTCTTCTCAGCTTGCCGCGGCCGCGAGGCCGCCGGCTGCTGTGGAGAATCGTTGTTGGCAAAGGCTATCAGGCTCTGGATGGTGGCCCTCCAGTCTTCGGCCTTGTCTGCCGCTGGAGGGAAGTCGAGGAGCAGTTGCGCCCTTGCGAGCGCTTCTGCTGGAGTGGAGGGGAACGGGGGCGAGCGGTGTGAGGAGCGGGATATGCTCGGACTCCTAACAGCGTTAGAAGGAGCAGGGTCCCGCCCCGGCGCCTTCGCTTTGCTTGTGCCCGGACGGTGGTCCGGGGCGTCCCGCGAGCCTCCGGTTTGTCCTTGCCCCAGCAAGCGGATACCACCTCCTGTGATATGGCGCTGCTGGGTTGTCGTGTGCTGAGATGGACGTGGCGCGTCCACGGAGACCGAGGCTCGGTCGTCCGTCTTGTCCTTGGATTTGGTGGCGCCGCGAGTGTCCTCGCCGGCGACCACCCTTCCGACGGCGTCTCCCCCGCCCACCGTTGGCTCTGGTGGCGGCGGATAAGACGCAGACGGGCCTCCGACCTCCGAAGCCTTCTTCTTCGGGGCCATGGTGCTGTTGCTGACGAAGTTGCTGACGAAACTGGAGAGGTTGGTGAAGAATGCGCCCGCGCGAATGCCGGATCAGATTCGCACAACCTCGACGCCCCCTACCTGGCGCGCCAAAGATGTCGGGGGAAACTGTCCGCCACGAACACCTATGGGACCGGAGCCCCTTGTCTGTGCGGTACGAGGGCGGAGGGAGCACGAAGAGCAGATCGTAGCGAGCACGCGGGCAGTTTTACCCAGGTTCGGGCCGCGGTGGTCGCGTAAAACCCTACTCCTGCTTAGTTGTGTATTGAGTTGGAGAGCTCGGGAGCTTGAAGAAGCAGCTACGCCGAGCGTATGAGCGATCTAGGTTCCGAACCCCCTCCACGTTGTGCATGGGCCTCCTTTTATAGTGCAAGGGGTCACCGACAGGTGTCAACGTAGGAGAAAGGGGTAAAAACGTAAAAGAGGTGGTAGTTGTAACAGTGCGGGAATAGTGGAGCTACAGTGCGCGAACAGTGGTCGCCACCTACTTTGACAGTGGGGGACAAGGGCATTTAATGCCCGTCGCCGTCGACCCCAAAAGCTCCCGCCTTCGCTTCTCCGTTCGCCACGGCGATGGCTTCACCACCGTGGAGTGCCACCGTGTCCCCCAGGCTGCACAGCCATCCGCCACGCGTCCCTGGGATGGCCCCAGGGTGACGCGTGGGCCGATGAGCTGGAGCGCGGGCACACAGCGCAACTCTCCCGGCAAGCACCTTGCCGGGGTCTTGATCTTGCCGGGCCCGGGAGCTTGCCGGGCTCTGAAGCTTGTCGCTCCCCGGGCCCTCGCCGGGACGCATATAGCGCCGAGGCGAGACTTCTATGATGTAATCTTCTAGTCTTCCTGGCAAGCTCCTCTTGCCAGGGCCTTGCGTGAGTGCGGTAACCTTGAGCCTAGAACGGCCTTCCCGGCAAGCTCCGCTTGCCGGGGTCTCGATCTTCTGTCTTGTATACTTTGTTTTTGAATGGTTTGATATGGAGCAGGAAGGTCTCCGGCGAGCACGCGGTAAACCCTGCCGCGGGAAGCTGCAACTGCCCGTGCACAAGTTGGGGTACTGAGGTTCCCCTACCTTAGTACACCGACAAATAGTTGGGTATACCTTCTATCTCAGATCCAAGGGAAAAAATGTTTGTCGCTAAGAACGGGTCCTTTCACGATAAAGAGTTTCTCTCGAAAGAATTGAGTGGGAGGAAGATAGAACTTGATGAGGTTGACGAACCCTCACTTCAACCGGAGAGTAGTGCAACACAGAAAGATGTTTCTGTGGAACCTACAACTGTTGAAGAGGAAACCAATGATAGTGATCATGAAGCTTCGGATCAAGTTGCTATCGAACCTCGTAGGACGACAAGGATATGTACTACTCCTGAGTGGTACGGAGATCCTATCTTAGATGTCATGTTGTTGGACAACAATGAACCTACGAACTATGGAGAAGCGATGGTGGGCCCGTATTCCGACAAATGGTTAGAAGCCGAGAAATCCGAGATAGGATCCATGTATCAAAACAAAGTATGGACTTTGGTGGACTTGCCCGATGATCGGCAAGCCATTGAGATAAATGGATCTTTAAGAAGAAGATGGACGTGGACGGTAATGTCACCGTCTATGAAGCTCGACTTGTGGCGAAGAGTTTTTCACAAGTTCAAGGAGTTGACTACGATGAGATTTTCTCACCTATAGCGATCCTTAAGTCCGTCGGAATCGTGTTAGCATTAGCTGCATTTATGAAATCTGGCAGATGGATGTCAAAACAAGTTTCCTTACCAGTTTTCGTAAGGAAAGGTTGTATGTGATACAATCAGAAAGGTTTTGTCGATCCTAAGGATGCTAAAAGGTATGCTAGCTCCAGCGATCCTTCCATGGACTAGAGCAAGCATCTCGGAGTCGGAATATACGCTTTGATGGAGTGATCAAAGTTTTTGGGTTTATACAAAGTTTGTAAGAAACTTGTATTTACAATAAAGTGAGTGGGAGCACTACAACATTTCTGATAAGTATATGTGAATGACATATTGTTGATCCGAAATGATGTAGAATTTCTGGAAATCATAAAGGGATATTTGAAAGGAGTTTTTCAAAGGAAGACCTGGATAAAGCTGCTTACATATTGGGCATCAAGATTTATAAAGATAGATCAAGACGCCTGATGATACTTTCAAAAGAACACACACCTTTGACATGATTTTGAAGGAGTTCAAAATAGATAAGTCAAAGAAGGAGTTCTTACCTGAGTTGTAAGGTGTGAAGTTGAGTAAGACTCAAAGCTTGACCACGGCAGATGAAAGAGGAAGGACGAAGGTCGTCCCCTATGCTTTTGTCACAGGCTCTATACGGTATGCCATGCTGAGTACCACACCTGATGTGTGCCTTACCACATGTCTGGCAAGAGGGTACAAAGGTGATCCAGGAGTGGATCACTAGATAGCGGTCAAAATTATCCTTAGAGGAATAAGGAAATGTTTCTCGGTTATGGAGGTGATAAAGAGTTCGACGTAAAGAGTTATGTCGATGCAAGCTTAACACCTATCCGGATAGCTTTGAGTAGAGATACCTGATACGTATGACGGAGCAACAATTTGGAATAGCTCCAAGTGGAACGTGGTAGCAGCATCTACTATATGACATAAAGTTTTGCGAAATACATAGGGATCTGACTGTTGCAGACCCGTTGACTACAACCTCTCTCACAATCATAACATGATCAAACCCAGAACTCATTGAGTGTTAATCACATAGTGATGTGAACTAGCTTAATGACTCTAGTAAACTCTTTGGATGTTAGTCACATGGCGATGTGACCTGTGAGTGTTAATCACATGGCGATGTGAACTAGATTATTGACTCTAGTGCAAGTGGGAGACTGTTGGAAATATGCCCTAGAGGCAATAATAAATTGGTTATTATTATATTTCCTTGTTCATGATAATTGTTTATTATCCATGCTAGAATTGCATTGATAGAAAACTCATATACATCTGTGGATGCATAGACAAACACCATGTCCCTAGTGAGCCTCTAGTTGACTGGCTCGTTGATCAATAGATGGTTGCGGTTTCCTGACCATGGACATTGGATGTCGTTGATAACGGGATCACATCATTAGGAGAATGATGTGATGGACAAGAACCAATCCTAAGCCCATCACAAGATCGTGTAGTTCGTATGCTAAAGCTTTTCTAAATGTCAATTATCTTTTCCTTAGACCATGAGATTGTGCAACTCCCGGATACCATAGGAATGCCTTGGGTGTACCAAACGTCATAACGTAACTAGGTGACTATAAAGGTGCACTACGGGTCCCAAGTGACATTGACTACAGGGAAAGTGGCTGTGTAATTCTCCCACCATGCCGCCGCTAGTCCAGACAACTGATATGCGGCAAATCGCACCTTTTCAGCATCCGTGCAATTGGCGGTGGTCAAATCCCTTCCAATCTTGCGTAACCAGTTATCGGCAACTATTGGTTCAATGCTGCTAGCAAACACTGGTGGTTGCAACCTTAAGAAACGTGTCAGGTTGTCCACGGGTGGTGGTGGTGGAGGGTTGTTGTTGTTGTTCTGGTTGTTCTGATTGTTTTGGACTAGAATTTGCATCAAAGTGTTCTGCTGCTGGATTAACTGAGTGAGCTCAGGGGGAAACTGCAATCCGGGCTCACGTCTCGGAGGCATCTGATGGGTGTAGAGAGAAGAGATTAGAATAGAAATGAGGTCTAAGGGAAATTCACTACCCATATGCACATGAGACAAACACAATCATATCACACCAATCAATTTCAAGCAAGGGCTTACAAATATCTAACTAATGTTACAGAGTGCTCTAAATTCTACTTTATGGGGGAAAACTACTAGTCATAGGGTGGTCATCTAGAATTTTGATCGGTGGAAGATTCCATTATATCTGCTCCAGCTTAATCTTCATAGTCTTCGTCATCACTATCATCGGGGTCCGAGTCCGTGTCGTCGATGATGATGTAGTCTTCAGAATGAATATCCTTGGGTTCTTCTTCTTCTTCTTCTTCTTCTTCTTCTCCTCCTCCTCCTCCTCCTGGTGCTGGATCTCCCATGAATACTCCTAGCTTCTTCGTCAAGTCATCATTCTTCTCCACCAGTATTGTCATCTCTTCCTCGTATCCGTCATGTGTAGACTTGAGTTCCTCTTCTAGCTCCAAGTTCCTGGTTAGTGCCTTCTTCAAATCTATCATCCCTGCGCACATCTGGTGCTCCTGTCGACGAATGTGCTGGTTTAACTCCTGGATGAACGCTGCAATGGACCTGTCCTTCCGGGTACTGATCATGTCCCATCGCTCATCCCGGCATCCACAAATATGGTAGATGGTGTCCTTCAGCTCCTGCTTGTAGACTTCTCCAATCCATCCCATGGTAATGTGGGCTGCCATACTCTTGCCTAGGCTCCAGGTTGGGGCATCAAAAGAAAACTCTATTGGCTCAGTGGATAGTGCGAATGTTCTCCCGGGAATTTGAACTTGAATACTACATCGCTCTTCTTCTGGTAAAGTGGCGGTGTAGGTCCCGGTGAAGCTTGGTATTCCTATGTTCAGGTACCTAGTGACTTCCTTCAAGTGTCGTCCAAACGGTGTGTCTTCATCTGTTTGAGTGAACTTGTTCCTTGGGTCTGTTGGAAATATGCCCTAGAGGCAATAATAAATTGGTCATTATTATATTTCCGTGTTCATGATAATTGTTTATTATCCATGCTAGAATTGTATTGATAGGAAACTCATATACATGTGTGGATACATAGACAAACACCATGTCCCTAGTGAGCCTCTAGTTGACTGGCTCGTTGATCAATAGATGGTTGCGGTTTCCTGACCATGGACATTGGATGTTGTTGATAACGGGATCACATCGTTAGGAGAATGCTGTGATGGACAAGACCCAATCCTAAGCCTAGCACAAGATCGTGTAGTTCGTATGCTAAAGCTTTTCTAAATGTCAAGTATCTTTTCCTTAGACCATGAGATTGTGCAACTCCCGGATACCGTAGGAATGCCTTGGGTGTACTAAACGTCACAATGTAACTGGGTGACTATAAAGGTGCACTACGGGTATCTCCGAAAGTGTCTGTTGGGTTGGCACGAATCGAGACTGGGATTTGTCACTCCGTGTGACGGAGAGGTATCTCTGGGCCCACTCGGTAGGACATCATCATAACGTGCACAATGTGATCAAGGAGTTGATCACGGGATGATGTGTTACGGAACGAGTAAAGAGACTTGCCGGCAGCGAGATTGAACAAGGTATCGGGATACCGACGATCGAATCTCGGGCGGTTCTATACCGGTAGACAAAGGGAATTGAATACGAGATTGATTGAATCCTTGACATCGTGGTTCATCAAATGAGATCATCGTGGAACATGTGGGAACCATCATGGGTATCCAGATCCCGCTGTTGGTTATTGGCCGGAGAGTTGTCTCGGTCATGTCTGCATGGTTCCCGAACCCGTAGGCTCTACACGCTTAAGGTTCGATGACTCTAGGGTTATAGGGAATGTAGTACGTGGTTACCGAATGTTGTTCGGAGTCCCAGATGAGACCCCGGACGTCACGAGCAGTTCCGGAATGGTCCGGAGGTAAAGTTTTATATATGGGAAGTCCCGTTTTGGTCACCGGAATGACTTCAGGGGGTCACCGGTATTGTGCCGGGGCCACCGGAAGGTGTCCGGGGGTCCACCGGGTGGGGCCACCTGCTCGGTGGGCCAAGTGGACCAAGTGAAGGGGGGGAACGAGCCCCTGGTGGGCTGGTGCGCCCCCCCAAGGGCCCAAGGAGCATAGGGTTTGGGGGGAAACCCTAAGGAGGGCACCCCCCTTGCCTTGGGGGGCCAGGCAACCCCCTTGGCCGCCGCCCCTCCTCAGATTGGATCTGAGGGGGCCGGCCCCCCCTCCCTGGCCCCTATATATACGTGGGGGGTGGGAGGGTAGCCGCACCCCAAGTTCTGGCGCAGCCCTTCCCCTCTCCCAAGTCCTCCTCCTCTCCCGTGGTGCTTGGAGAATCTCTGCAGGATTGCCACGCTCCTCCATCACCACCACGTCGTCGTGCTGCTGCTGGACGGAGTCTTCCCCAACCTCTCCCTCTCCCCTTGATGGATCAAGGCACGGGAGACATCACCGGGCTGCACGTGTGTTGAACGCGGAGGCACCGTTGTTCGGTGCTTAGATCAGAATCAACCGCGATTTGAATCGCTACGAGTATGACTCCTTCATCCGCGTTCTTGTAACGCTTCCGCATTGCGATCTTCAAAGGTATGACGATGCACTCGCCTCTCCCTCATTGCTAGATTACTCCATAGATTATTCTTGGTGATGCGTATAAATTTTTTGATTTCTGCTACGATCCCCAACAGGGTCCACCATCCTAAAGCCTAGAAAATGGAGAGGAGTCAGAAATGAGTATAGAAGAGTGACCTAGGGTTTATCTTAGTGGTCGTGTCCTACAGTCAGCGTGTGGTGTGATACCATCTTGTAGCGACCACGATTCGAATGGACCGAAGTCTCTGTGTTCTGTGTCAACCCTGCATCGGTAATGCTGACACACACAGTACTTGAAGGATTTATAACAGAGTGGCAATCACACACTTATTACATCAAATGTCTCAAAAGAGAACTTATTACAAAAGTCTATGGCATAAGGCCATCTAACAAAATAATAGCGGAAGGCTTGGAAGATAAGTGAGTCCATCAACTCCAACGGCATAGCTGAGTGCATGACAAACGACCTAGCACGTCTTACTCCTCATTTGAAAAGTCTGCAACGTAACATGTTGCAGCCCGAAACGGGTCAGCACATAGTAGAGCAAGTAACAGAATAAAGGCTAACACTATATGCATATTTGGCTGGTGGAGGCTCTAGGGTTAAAGTTTTTACGTAAAGCCAATTTTTCCCTACAATAAAGGAATAAATTTTATTTAACTATCATGGTAGTTGAAACATCATTGATAAGGTACCTCCAACTCAATCCCAATTAAGGTAGTCATTAAACCCGACAAAATTAGTTTTAGAGTGATGAGATCAACCAATAATTCAAGTACCAGATACTTAAGATTGTCCATAACCGGGGACACGGCTAATCATGATCAGTTTGTACACTTTGCAGAGGTTTGCGCACTTTTCCCCACAAGACTCGATCTCCTCCGTTGGATTTCTCGCACTGCATCGTGTTTGAGAAACGGATGACCGAGACACAGCATTTCAGAAGCATTCACTCTTTACCCCGGGTGAACCGGCACACCTACTTTCCCCTACATCTACTAGTCCACCACTGAAAGAGCTCACACAACTTACTCGTACTATGCCAGATCCCATAATGGCATTGTGGCTGCACACGGAAGTTTCTAGCATGAATAGTTTTATGATCCCTTTGAGCTTGGGTGGCATTCCATAGGAAAAATCACACGGAACCCCGGGATTTCCTTTGACAACACTGGATTCTCCAGGTGCCCTACAACCAATCCACCCAGATGTGTATTCAAGTAGCCACCTTAAGTTGAACCATTAATTAACAACTCACTTCTGTCATGGATTTCACTCAAACCCAAACCACGTCTACGAGCATAGCATGGCAACCTAAGCATAACGTAGAAGTAACTCCCAAGGGTTTGAACATAATGCAGGTAATAGGTTCTACCTCAATCTACTTCCCAGACCCACAAGTTAAGAGATCCTACTCATGCAATGTGTGAGGGTTTGATATAATGCATAAAAACTGGGTAATAAAGGGGTATGATCAAAGTGACACTTGCCTTGTTGATGATTTGCAAAACCTAGAGACTCGTAGTAGCACGCTTCACAGTCCGGGAATTCTATCGCAAGCAAACAATAGCATACATAAACAAACAAGCAAAGATGCACAAACAGAACTCCAAATAAGAAGATCTAACCAGAAAGTTCAACTTAAGAACTCAGGTTTGCAAAAAGAATCAAATCAAACGGAGCAACGAAATTCAAACTGCGAAAGAAACAAGATCCGTTTACTAGATTGATATAAAGTCAAATTTTACAGTAGCAAACCTTGTTCAAGTTTGTTAAACGGAAGGAGGGCGTCGAGACAAAGATCCGGGCTTTTGAATCGCTTGATTCCGACTCTCGAGCGAAAAGAAAAACTAAAAACAAGATGAGGGCAGAAATCGCGATCGAAAATATTCGCGGATAAAGCCATGAGAAAGAAAACTGGCGAACAGGCTAACGAACGAACTTTCGTTGTCTGCAACTAACGGGCGAACAACGTTAGTTAAAATGAATGTACGGACGAACGTCCGCAAACTAACTAAACCGAAAAAAACGAACCGATCTGTTTAGAAAAACAGATCAAGGGTTTTTTCAAAGAAAACCGAACGGTCTAAAAGAAAAACCGGCCTTTACCTAAACGGGTCGGGCGGCGGGTTAACGGAGCGGGTTGGCGGAGCGGGCGGCGGGGCACGGCGGCGTCCGAGGCGGCGGCGGCGGCTCCGGCGGCGGGGCATGGCGGCGCGATGGTGGAGTGCGGCGGCGGCTGCGGTGATGGGTGTCACCGGCGGCAACGGTGGCTGGGAGGCTAGACGTGGGGGCTGGCTTTATAAAGAGCCGGGTGGGTGCTTCCTTGGCCGAGGGGCCGAGGGGCCAAGGCGGCGGCGGCGTCGATCACCCAGACTCCGGCGCGAGTCCGGCTCGGGCACGACGGGGAAGGCGGCGGCACTACGGGCCGGCTGGGCCTTCGGCCCAGTTCGGTCCGAACTAATTTTTTTTTAAATTATGCTAACGCCAAAAAACGCGAAAATAAAATACTAAACAGGCTCCAAAATTTCCGAAATAAATTTTCACCGTCCTCTAATAAAATATAGGACAAAGTGAACATTTTTCCCGGACCTAAATGCAATTTTGAAAAACACGCATTTTTCCTATGCAAATAAAATCGCAAATAAATCCGAATAAAATCCAAAATTGATTTTAATATTTTTCCTCCAATATTTCTTTTATTTTGGAGAAGTCATATTATCTCCTCTCATATATTTTATTAAGAAATATTTTTAGGGAGAGAAAAATAATTAAAACCAACATGATCCCTGTATCGGTATTCGAGAGAACTCAAATACGAAAACGGTAGAATTCCCAACTTTCTCCGTAGGTCCTTGAGTTGCTTAGAATTTTCGAGGATCGCCAAGCACAAATGCAATAAAAATATGCAATGCAGTATGATCTATGTATAACATTCCAAATTGAAAATTTGGGATGTTACAAACCTACCCCCCTTAGAATGAATCTCGCCCTCGAGATTCGGCTTGGCTAGAAAATAGGTGTGGGTGGTCTTTGCGTAGATCATCCTCTCGTTCCCAGGTGGCTTCTTCCTCGGTGTGGTGACTCCACTGAACTTTGCAAAACTTGATAACCTTACTGCGAGTGACTCTGCTCGAAAACTCGAGGATCTTGACGGGTTTCTCCTCGTAAGTTAGATCGCTATCCAACTGAATTGCCTCCAGGGGTACGATGTCTCTTAAATGTATATCGGCCATCTCCGTGTGACACTTCTTAAGCTGAGAAACCTGAAACACATCGTGCACTCCTGACAATCCTTCGGGTAAATCCAATTTGTAGGAAACCTCTCCCATGCGTCCCAAAACATGGTATGGTCCCACAAACCTTGGGGCTAACTTTCCCTTAACTCCGAAACGTTTAAATCCTCGCAGAGGCGACACTCTCAGATATGCTTTGTCTCCAATTTCATAGACTACTTCCTTACACTTCGAGTCTGCATAACTCTTCTGCCTGGACAGAGCTACCTTCAGTCTATCCCGAATCAGCTTAACCTTCTCTTCTGACTCTTTGATCAGTTCTGGTCCAAATAACTGACAGTCTCCAACTTCATCCCACATCAACGGCGTTCGGCATCTCCTCCCGTACAATGCTTCGAATGGTGCCATCTTCAAACTGGCCTGGTAACTGTTGTTGTACGAGAACTCCGCATAGGGCAAGTTGTCATCCCAACTAGATACATAGTCTAGCGCACAAGCTCTCAACATGTCTTCCAAAATCTGATTGACTCTCTCGGTCTGGTCATCTGTCTGCGGATGAAAAGTTGTACTGAATTCCAGCCTCGTTCCCAAAGTATGGTGGAGCTGATGCCAAAACTTTGAGGTGAACTGTGTTCCTCTATCTGATACAATGGTCCTTGGAACTCTGTGCAGACATACGATCATGGTCATGTATATCTTGGCCAACTTTGCACTGGTATACGTGGATTTCACGGGGATAAAGTGGGCTACTTTGGTCAAGCGATCCACTACTACCCAGATTGAGTCATATCCTGATTTGGTCCTGGGCAATCCGGTGATAAAGTCCATGCCAAGCTTATCCCACTTCCATTCGAGTATCGGCAAAGGCTATACCAATCCTGCTGGCTTCTGATGTTCCGCCTTCACTCTCTGGCACACATCACATACCGCTACATACTCGGCAATATCCTTCTTCATTCCCGTCCACCAGAAACGTTCCTTCAAATCCAATTACATCTTGGTGTTTCCAGGGTGTATCGAGTATGGTAAATCATGTGCTTCCTGCAGTATCAACTTCATGATCTCGGGGTTGTTGGGCACATAGATTCGATCCTCAAACCACATGGTGTCGTGTTCATCCTCATGAAAACCCTTGGCTTTTCCTTCACTCATCTTCTCCTTTATCTCGGCAATCTCTTTGTGAACAAAACCTCTAGGAACTATCTCCAAACGAAGCTCCCTGAGATCTTCCGCTAATTCCTTGGGCAATCCTCCCTTCACTAGGGTATTGGCATAACTCTTCCGACTCAAGGAATCTGCAACGACATTGGCCTTTCCGGGGTGATAGTGCAGCTTCATATCATAATCCTTTATAAGCTCCAACCATCTCCTCTGTCTGAGGTTCAACTTCTTCTGAGTGAAAATGTAGTTCAAACTCTTGTGATCCGTGTACAGATCACAACGATTTCCAATAAGGAAATGTCTCCTAGTCTTGAGCGCATGCACAACTGCGGCTAGCTCCAAATCGTGCGTCGCATAATTCAACCCGTGCGGTCGAAGTTGACGAGACGCATAAGAAACAGCTCTTCCATCTTGCATGAGTACTCCTCCAAGTCCTAAGCGTGAAGCGTCGCAATACACTTGGAAATCCTTGCGTATATCTGGCAAGATCAGCACTGGGGCTGTCGTCAACCGTTTCTTCAACTCCTGGAAACTTTCTTTGCACTCTTCTGTCCAATCGAACTTTGTGTCCTTCTTTAACAATGTCGTCATCAGTTTTGCAATCTTGGAGAAATTCTCTATGAATCTCCGGTAATATCCCGCGAGTCCCAGAAAACTGCGGATTTCTCCAACTGAAGTGGGTGCCAACCACTCAGTGTCTGCTTGCACCTTGACGGGGTCCACTGCTATACCTTCTCCTGATATAACATGCCCTAAGAATCCAACTTCCTTCAACCAAAACTCGCATTTGCTGAACTTGGCGTATAATTGATGTTCTCTGAGCTTCTCCAAAACCAAACGCAAATGCTCAGCGTGTTCCTCTTCGTTCTTCGAGTACACCGATATATCATCAATGAATACCACGGCGAACTTATCCAAGAACTCCATGAACACCTTGTTCATCATACTCATGAAATAGGTAGGGGCGTTAGTCAATCCAAATGACATAACCGTATACTCAAATAGCCCATACCTTGTGGTCAAGGTTGTCTTAGGTATATCCTTCTCTCGGATCTTCAACTGGTGGTATCCTGATCGTAGATCGATCTTAGAGAATACTTTAGCTCCTTGAAGTTGGTCGAACAAATCATTGATCATCGGCAGCGGGTACTTATTCTTAATCATCATTTCATTCAGTGCCCGATAATCAACGACCATCCTTAAAGATCCATCCTTCTTCTCGACCAAAAGCACTGGGGCTCCCCAAGGGGATGAGCTCGGGCGAATAAATCCTTTCTCAAATAACTCCTTAATCTGCTTCTTGATCTCCTCTAGATCATTTGCTGGCATCTGATACGGTCTCTTCGATATTGGTCTGGTGCCAGGCAATAGCTCAGTCAAGAACTCAATATCCCTATCCGGTGGCATGCCTGGTAGCTCCTCTAGAAATACACCCGGGTAATCCCTTACTACAGACACTTCCTCTTGAACAACTCCCATGAGAGAATGTACTTGTGTCCTTCTAGGCGAATACCTAGATACATACTTGATCCTTTTTCCCTCCAGGGTGGTAAGCAAAATAGTCTTACTGGCACAGTCGATGTTCCCTCCATACATCTATAGCCAATCCATTCCTAGTATCACATCCAATTCTTGTGACTCCAAAACTATCAGGTCTGAGGGGAATGGCGTCCAATGACCAATGGCGTCTGAAAACATCCTTGATGTGCCATATACTCCGCTCCTGGCGAACTTACTAACATGGGGGTCATAAGGACTTGGGTGGGCAACTTATGTCTATTTACGAATCCCCTTGAAATGTATGAATGCGATCCACCAGTATCAAAAAAACTATTACGGTAAATGGCTTAACCAAAAACTTACCAACAACAACATCTGGTTGCTCTTGAACCTCCTCCACGGTCACGTGGTTCACTTGTCCTTTGTTGAACGGGTTGGGCTTCTTCCCAGCGCTTCCATTGTTGTTCCCATTCTTAGCTTCAGGGCACTCCGTGGCATAGTGTCCATTCTTCCCGCACTTGAAACAGGTAACATGGCTGAAATTCCTCTTGGCGGGTGTGGATGGAGTAGAGCGGTTCTGATTATTGTTTGCTCCATTTCCATTCCCATTCTTGGGGCCATTTGTGGTTGTGAGAACTTCCTCCAGTGTGGGTGTGGCTTCCATGGTTATGGGTGTATCCTCCCGAATTCGGGGTGAATCGGGACTTCTGCTGGGCTCCAGAATTATTCCTTCCTTTTCCATACTTCCTCTTGCGGCTCTCAATCTGTTGCTGCTTCCCTTCAATCATAAGAGCTTTGTCTACCAACTCCTGGTAGTTGTTGAAGGTTGCCACCATCCACTGTACGCCCATCTCATCATTCAGCCCTTCCATAAACCTCTTGTGGGGACCCCGACTCATAAGTCGTGATCACCGAATGCACGTGTACAGTGATCCCAGAGATCAATGCTCACTGAACACACAGAAGCTGAATAACAAGAGTATTACATCCATACATACCGTATTACACAAATAGGACCATTAAGGTCAAGTCTTGAGTATATCACTGTAGCGGAAATCTTCAATAACAACTTGGACCCATGCCATCTGCCTTAACCCTACATGCATTCTGACTGGGAAGTGTCCTAGCTCGCAAGTTCGTCACCAAGAGATCTTCATCATATCCTGTACTCTCCTGCCTGGCCAATAAAATAACCAGTGGCAAGCCAATGAGTACTTTGAATGTACTCGCAAGCAATCCAAGTGTCGGGGGAAACTGTCCTCCCACGAGCACCTATGGGACCGGAGCCCCTTCTACGTTGCGGTAAGGGAGCGGAGGGAGCACGAAGAGCAGATCGAGGGGCACACGCGGGCAGTTTACCCAGGTTCGGGCCGCGTGGACGCGTAAAACCCTACTCCTGCCTTGGTTGTATTGAGCTCGGGAGCTTGAAGAGCTACAGTGCTAGCTACACCGAGCGTGAGAGTTGCTTAGGATTCGAACCCTTTCTACGTTGTGCATGGGCCTCCTTTTATAGCTCAAGGGGTCACCGACAGGTGTCAACGTAGAGGAGGGCAAAAATGTAACTTTGGTGGTAGTTGTAACAGTGCGGGAATAGTGCGTGAATAGTGGATGAACAGTGGTCTTCACCTAACCTTGACAGTGGGGGACAAGGGCATTAAATGCCCGTCACCGTCGACCCCAAAAGTGTCTGTCCATGCTTCTCCGTTCGCCACGGCGGTAGCCTCGTCACCGTGGCTTGCCACCGTGCGCCCCAGGCTGCACAGCCATCCGCCACGCGTCCCTGGAAGGGCCCCAGGTCGACGCGTGGGCAGATGAGCTGGAGCGCGGGCACACAGCATAGCTTTCCCCCGGCAAGCACCTTGCCGGGGCCGTGACCTTGCCGGGCCAGGAAGCTTGTCGCTCCCCGGGCCCTGCCGGGGCGCATGACGCGCCGAGGCATCTCTTGAAGTATGCGTTCCTTGGCTTTCCTGGCAAGCTCCTCTTGCCAGGGTCTTGTGCTAACGTGATAATCTTGAGCCTGGTGCGGCCCTCCCGGCAAGCTCCTCTTGCCGGGGCCTTGATCTTCTGACTTGTATACTTTGTTCTTGAATGGTTTTATAGGGACCAGAAAGGTTTCCGGCGAGCACGTGGTAAACCCTGCCGCGGGAAGCTGCTACTGCCCGTGCACAAGTTGGGGTACTAAGGTACCCCTATCTTAGTACACCGACAGGAGCCCCCAGGCCTGGGCCACACACGGTGCCGAGCGCTGTTGGGCCAGGCCCAAAACAGTGCACAGGCACGCGCGGCCCACGGCAAGCCGTATCCCCTTCCGCATCCGCCGCATCCCTCCCCAACGGCACGCGTCGATTGCGGCGTCGTGGGAGAGATCGTGGCCTGTTGTTTAATGGGAAATGCGGAGCGTCCCCCACTTCCCCCTTAAAAGCAGAGGAAGCAGGGGCAGTTTCCTCCTTCGTCTTCATTGCGTCTTGACTCTCCAGAAACCCCCGCCGCTCCTTGCCTCCACCCCTCCTCCGCCGTCTTCCGCATCCGCGGCTCCGTCGAGCTCCTCGCTTCTTCCCTCGCCGCCTCCACCATGGCTCCGAAGAGCGAGAAGACGAAAGCGGACAAGGCCAAGAAGGAGAAATCTGAGCAGGCGGCGAAGCTGGCCGCCCTGCGGAAGAGGAATGTGGTCTTCGCGCCAAGGCTTGGCGCGAAGGAGCTGCGGAACAAGTACTACCTCTTCTGGTCGGGGGAGACCAAAGCTCATCCCCGCACCAGAGCCTTCCCCGCCGTCGCCAAAGATATGTTTCCCGGCGGGTACTTCTTCTTCGCTGCTTTCTTCCATTGTGGATTGTGCCCTCCGTACTCGGAGTTCTTTTGCGACATTATGAACACATATGGACTCCACCTCCTAGACTTTACCCCCAACGCCATCCTTACGATGGCTGTTTTCGCACATCTGTGCGAAAACTATGTTGGGATCCATCCAAACGTAGCACTCTTTCGCCATTTCTTTATGCCTAGAGTAGAGGCTGGCGCTCCCCTCTCCGGCGGCATCTCCTGGATCTTCCGGTTGAACAAGAAGGATTCATACCTGAAGGGAGAACTCCGCGGCAAGTGGGAAGAATGGCGTGCAGATTGGTGTTGGGTAGTGGAGGACAAGCCGGAGCCCTTCACTGCGCCGCGCACAACAGCCATAGTGCGCGGCAGGAATTGGAGTGAATTGGCCCCGGAGGACAATAAGCTCAGTATTGCCCTTGTCAGGATTATCCGTCTCTGGGTAGCTAATCTGACCATCGGAGAGGTTGGGGCAGATTTCCTCCGCCGCCGCATCGCCCCTTTACAAGAAAGGAAAAGGCCCGCCTGGGAATTTGGCAATGCGGCGGATATCATGAGGCTGCGCCCTGGATTAAACTTCAATTTCACTGCTTTGGAGCTGAAAGGAATGGTCCGAGAGCTCTTCAAGCATGACCCGGCCCATCCGGAGTGGTTCAGACCCGCCAAGGGAGTGGTGCCACTGTGCAACAGCACCGCCTGTGATTCCTTGCGCGCAATGATGCCGGAGTGCGACTCCCATGGCATCGTCCCCACCTGGATCGAGCCTCCGCCGGATACTGTGCTGAGCTTCTTCGACAACTTAGTTGAGACGCCCAAGAACACCGAGGAGAACAGGGGCCTCACCCGGGCCACTACGGCGCGGGACATAGCTTACATTGCTTCCAGGATGGAAGAGGCCGCCGCAGCTGCAGAGGCGGGAGATTTTGGATTCACCGTCGACGAGGCGCAGGCCGCGGACGAGGCGAACCGAGCAGAGGAGGCGGAAATCCTCAGGCTGCTCAAGCTTCCGCCCGATGAGTTTGCCGGGGTGCCCTCCCTGAGGCATGCCGGGATACCCGGGGTTGCCGGGGTGAGCGAGGCCGCCGCAGGGGGCGAGGTTGCCGGAGGGAGCGGAGCCACCGGAGGGAGCGGGACCGCCGGAGGGAGCGAGGCCGCCGGGCATGGCGCTGGGCCCAGCGAACCTGCCGGGGAGGAGGAGGAGGACGTCGAGGCTGATGAAGACACCAGTGGATCTCTGGGACTTGACGACGATGCCTCCTCGTCCTCAGAGAACTCCCCGCCTCCGGCAAGCCCTACGCACCCACCGAGGAAGCGCCTCCACAAGGCGGCTACAGCGACGAGGCCGCAGGCGCCTAGACAGCAGCCTGCGCGCCGGGCAACGCGCGCCACAAGGGCGAGCCAAGCCGCGACGGAGGAGGCGCCCCGCGCGCCAGCGCCAAGCGGAGGGGGATCCTCCCGGAGCGGAACGGCCGCTCCTCCTGCTCCTCGGGCCTCGGCGTCAACGGAGGCTGGGTCTTCGCAGCCCCTAGCCCCAGAGACCGCCAATCGCCCGAGGGAGCCTTCTCCTCCTGCTCCTCGTGCGGGAGCATCTCAGGTGGAGTTCGACTTCTCCGCCCTCAGCTCCGACGACGAGGAAGAGGAGTAAGTACTTGCAACTCGTAATTTCTTTGACTTTGTCTTGATCTTCCTTGATGATTCTGATCTTTTTTTTGTTTTGCTTTCAGGTCCCTGGCACAGCGGATGGCGAAGAGGGCCAAGATCCCCGTGGTTGAGGTCGAAGACGACTCGCCCGCCGCGGCGACCGGAGACGCGCCAGCGGCAAGCTTGCTGGATCAACTCGCTGCTTCGAGGAGCAGCCCCCAGCGCAGCCCCCAGCGTAAGTCTGGGAGTTATTCTTTTATGTTGGTCGGGCGCGCTTCAGGTTGTTGTTTGTACTGATATTTTGTTGTCTTGTTTGTCTTGTGCAGAAGTGGAGCCGCAGCCGCAGGAGCGCCCGGAGACTGCCCCCGACGAACCACTTGTTCCACCCTCCCCGTCAAGGGTGAACTCCCCGGCGAGGGAGAACGCTCCGCCAAGGACGGGCACCCCTCCAAGGGCGGGCACCCCGCCAAGGGTGAGCAGCCCGACAAGGGTGACCACCCCGCCAAGGGAGGGCGCGGGCGGCCCTCCGCCAGCAGGGGCCACAGCTCCACCGCCAACGGAGGACTCCCCGGCGAGGGAGCCTGTCGTTGAAGAAGTCCGCGAAGGTAAGTCTTGCAACTTCATCTCCTTGAACTTGTCTTTTTCAATATTTGCTTGATCTTTTCTTTCCTTCTTCTTCTGCTAGATCCTCCTGCACCGGAGCGGATGGAGACAGAGACCGCCGGCGAGGAGGGCGCGCAAGGCGACGGCGGCAACGCCACTGCCGCTGAGGGCATGGCTGGAGCCGACGAGCCTGCCACTGAGGAGACTGCCCCGACCGCAGACGACGCGGCTGGGGAGGGGGGCGGCGACCACACTGCTGGCCCGGAGGCAGCAGGAGCGTCAAGCGCTGCACCGGCCGCCGACCCCTCCGCCGCCACGGAGCAGCCAGGCGTCTATCTTGAGGCCCCCAACGGAGTCTTTATACAAGTCCCGTGGGGGTCTTCGTCGCGAGCCCCCGTGGAGGGAGAGACCTACGACGGAGAGGTCCTCGCCTCCGCGGGGTTGAAGGTCGTCGAAGCACTTGGCGGTGGAGACGAGCCCGAAGAGGAGAAGCTCCTTCGCCGGCTCCTGGCCCTTTACCGGGCCAGGCAGGCGAAGCTGGACTCCCGGGAAGCTCTTGCCGCCAAGGCTGGAGTTGACTTGGAGAAGCAGGCCGCGGAGCTTCGCGCTGCCAACCAGGCCGCCCTCCGCAATCTGGCGGAGGAGCGGGAAGAGCTCGCCGCGGAGCAGCAAGCCTTCCTTTTGGAGAAGGCGGAGGAAGAAGAGCGGCAGCGGCTGGCCGCCGAGGAGTTGTCTCGGCGGGAGGGGGCGCTCAACCAGCGGAAGGTCGAGCTCGACGCCCATGACGACGAACTCACCGCCCAGGAGCAGACCCTTGGCGGGGCCCTGAAGGAGGCAAA
Organism: Secale cereale; assembly: GCA_902687465.1. NCBI lineage: Eukaryota > Viridiplantae > Streptophyta > Magnoliopsida > Poales > Poaceae > Secale > Secale cereale. The sequence continues at coordinate 729,158,919 of LR738711.1, forward strand.
GGATGCCGCAGCCACCGCGGAAACCGCCAAGAGGGACCTGGAGCTCAAGGTGGATCAGCTAGAGCGGTACCTGAAAGCAAGTGAGGACAGAGTCACCGCGCTCAACGTGGAGCGGGAGAAAGATGCCCACACCAACCCCGACTTGCAGGTACGACTCTCCAAGAAGGGCGACGAGCTCACTGCCGCCAAAGATTCAATTGCTGACTTGGAGTTGAAGGTCTCCACTTTGACTGATTCGCTCGCCGCCGCCCGGGGTCGCGAGACGAAGCTGAAGGACGAGCTCCGCAAGGAACAAGGCCTGGTGGAGAGCGCCGCCGTCTCAGCGAATAACTTCAGCCGGGCGGTGGAGCAATGGACTGACGATCTGGTCACCTCCGCCGCCAACATTGACAAGGAGATGATGGCGCTGAGGGCGGAGCACCTCGTGTACTCTCCCGACGAGGACCTCCCCCACAGCGCTAAATTAAGTCTCTTCTTCAGGGGAATCGCGCCGGCGCTTGCACGGCTGCGGGAGAAGCTCCCTGCGCAGCTGGCCGACGAGTCGCGTCAGCTCTGCGCGGGCACCTTGGAGCGCGTCTTGACGAAAATCGCCTACCGCAACCCTGGCATCAACCTTGTCAACGTCCTCCGCAGCTTGCCGGACGATGCAGATCAGGAGGCGTTGAAGGCGCAGGTCGCCCACATCGTCGCCAAGGTGAACAAGATCTCAAGGCGTGAAGGCGACCGCGTAGACTAGGCTTCTTTCTTTTTGTTTCCTTTGCCGCTGCAAAGTGTGTTATGAACATGAATCAATTAGTTATTGTGGCAAGTTATCTTTGTAACATACTATCTTATTTCTGAGCAATCAACGCAATGTTATCTCCCTTGCTTTTGGTCCTTCACTTTGTATGCTTTTTGCCCTACGCTTTTAGGGGACTTGCCGGCAAGGGGCCCTTGCCGCGAGCGCTGAGTGCTGGACTCTTAGCAGCCTGCTGGCAAAGGACCTTGTCGGCAAGTAACCTTGCCGCAGCTAGTCGCAACGCACTTAGCTTGCTGAGCGAACTCGAAAACGAAGTAAGGGCGCGACACTTGTCGCAGCTCACTTAAGTTGTTGAGTGTGCTCGAAAACAAGGTAAGGGTGCGGCTAGCCACGGGTAGGTTCCTCCACGCACAGGTTTTCCATACAAAGTGTGGTTGTTCAAGGAAGATAACTAGAATTTTAAAATTTTGAACTGCTCAAATTCTGGTAACTTAGCTTTCATATATTGCTTGTTCCCCGACAAGGCTTCTCTTTCTTGAACAGCACTTGGTTCATCCTCCACCTCCTTCCCCCCCGGCAAACTCGTGCGCGAGGAATATTCCTTCTGCTTAAGAGGGAAAGAAAAAGAGGAGGGAAAACAAGTATATAGCCTCACGGCTTGCTAGTGCTTACCGGGGATGCGTGTTGCACAAGGTGCCAAACAATGCACGCAAATAACAGAGAAAAGCATGAAAATGGCAAATAGTGCGAAGCACAAAAACTTTACTGATGCACGGGATCTGCGCCCGGCTTTGTACAAAGGTTTACATGCAACAGCGGCAAGACTTGTACAAAAGGTGGTTGCCGGAGCGGATCACGGCAACCGCGCCTTATGGGTGAAACTTGCGAAGATGCTCTATGTTCCAGGAGTTGCTCACCGGTAAGCCTTCTTCGGTCTCAAGGCGGATAGCGCCGGGCCTTGTGACTTGTCTCACCCGATAAGGGCCTTCCCACTTCGGCGTCAACTTGTTGGAATTCTTGGCGGACTGAACACGCCGAAGAACAAGGTCGCCTTCCTCGAGACTCCTGGCCATGACCTTGCGGCTATGATAGCGACGCAAGGCTTGCTGGTATCGAGCAGCTCGTACAGCAACCTGGAGACGTTCCTCCTCAAGGAGCAATGCATCATCTTGTCGCAGTTGCTCTTGCTCGAGCTCATCATAAGCGAGCACTCGAGGAGATCCGTATACGAGTTCCGTGGGGAGAACTGCCTCTGCTCCATAGACAAGAGCAAAGGGTGTCTGTCCGGTGGCTCGACTTGGTGTCGTTTTGATTGACCAAAGAGCCGCCGGTAACTCCTCTATCCAGTTTCTTCCGCACTTGCGCAGCCTGTCGAAGGTTCTTGTCTTGAGTCCGCGCAGCACTTCAGCATTGGCCCTCTCCGCTTGACCATTGCTCCTCGGGTGAGCAACAGAAGCGAAGCAGACCTTGGCGCCAAGGTCTTGGACGTACTGCATGAAGGTGTGACTAGTAAACTGTGTACCGTTGTCGGTGATGATCCTGTTAGGGATTCCGAAACGGCAAACAATTGACCTGAAGAACCTGACTGCTGACTGTGCTGTCACCTTTCTCACTGGTTCCACTTCTGGCCACTTTGTGAACTTGTCGATTGCAACGTACAAGTACTCAAAGCCCCCAACAGCACGGGGGAAGGGGCCGAGGATATCGAGCCCCCAGACCGAGAAGGGCCAGGACAAAGGAATCGTCTGGAGAGCTTGAGCTGGCTGGTGAATTTGCTTGGCATGGAACTGGCACGCTTCACACTTGGTTACTTGTGCAGTTGCATCTTGGAGGGCTTCTGGCCAGAAGAACCCTTGCCGGAATGCCTTCCCGGCAAGTGCCCTTGCGCCAATGTGGTGGCCACATATGCCTCCATGTACCTCTGCCAACAGCTTCTGTCCATCTTCCCTGGAAATGCACTTCAACCTGACACCATTGAGCCTTCTTCTGTACAGTTCATTGTCAACGAACTGGTACATACTTGATTGCCTGGTTATTTTCTCTATCTCTTCTGGGTCGTCGGGAAGTTCTCCAGTTTGCAGAAAACGAACAATTTGCTGTGCCCATGCTGGAGCCTGAGGCTCAACAACAAGGACTAAAGGCATGAGGGCTGCTGCGGGAACCTCTGCTTCTACGGCAAGAACCTGCGGTTCGGCCGGAGCTGATGGTCCCCCGGCAAGCCTGCCGGGGCAGGGCTTGTCGGGAACGCTTGCTTCAACTGTACAGACCCTTAGATCTGCAGGAGCAAACTGTTCCTCAGCATCTTGGCTGTCGATCCTGGGGACCTTGGCGGCGGCTTCGGGAAGATCCGCCGGCAAGTAGTCGCCGGAGACCAACTTTCTCTTCTTGTTCTTCCCAACTGATGGTGTAACGGATGGCTGAGTTAGCTTGAGCAGGAAGGTCCCTGGTTCCACAGGTAACTTCATCGCAGCGCACTTTGAAAGGCCATCTGCAATATCATTCTAAGCTCTTGGAACGTGTTCCATTTGCAGACCTTCAAAGTGTTCTTCAAGCTTCCTCACTTCATCAACATAGGCTTCCATCAAAGGGCTCTGGTAACTCTTGTTCACTTGTCGGACCACCAACTGAGAATCTCCCCGCACAATCAACTTCTTGATCCCAAGCTCGGCCGCAATCCTGAGGCCGGCAAGCAAGCCTTCATACTCAGCAGTATTGTTTGTCGCTTGTTCCTTGGGAAAGTGCATCTGGACGACATACTTGAGGTGCTCTCCGGTGGGCGCTATGACTACCACGCCGGCACCGGCGCCTTGCAGCGAGAAGGCACCATCAAAGTACATTACCCATTCGCTGGTCGCTTCTTGGACGGGGACGCTTGTCTCTGGAACTTCTTCATCGGGCGTTGGGGTCCATTCTGCTATGAACTCTGCCAAAGCTCTGCTCTGTATAGTTGAAGTACTCTCAAACTTGAGACCAAAGCTTGACAGCTCCAGTGCCCACTCGACGATCCTGCCTGTTGCTTCTGGATTCTGCAATATCCTCTTCAACGGAAAGCGAGTGACCACTGTTATCTCGTGTGCTTGGAAGTAATGGCGCAGCTTTCTCGAGGCCATGAGGAGGCCGAAAAGCAACTTCTGCACCCCAGAGTATCTTGATCTGGCCCCCTGCAGGAGGGAGCTCACAAAATACACTGGGCGCTGCACCATCTTCCTTCGCACTTCTCCTTGTTCCTGCGCAGACTTGTCCTTGTCGGGGCCAGAGCTTGTCGGGGAAGCCCCCTGCTTGTCGCTGGACTCACTTGCCGGTGGTGTAGATTCCTCATCCGCCTCCCTCTCCGCTACTAACGCAGCACTAACCACTTGATTGGTTTCTGCTAGGTATAGCAGCAACTTCTCTTGTTGCCTAGGTGCGACAAGTATTGGAGTGGAGGATAGGTGTCCTTTCAAGTCTTGCAGCGCTGCCTCCGCTTCCGGAGTCCATTTCATGGGACCTGCCTTCTTCAAGATTTTGAAGAAAGGCAGGGCGCGTTCTGCAGACTTTGAAATGAACCTACTGAGGGCAGCCACACAACCAGCAAGTCTCCTTACGTCCTTGACGCGCTTCGGGGCTTCAATCTGCTCGATGGCTTTGATCTTGTCGGGATTGGCTTCAATCCCCCTCTGGGACACAAAGAACCCGAGAAGCTTGCCGGAGGGGACTCCGAAGACGCACTTCTCGGGATTCAACTTGAGCTGGATCTTGCGCAGATTCTCAAAGGTCTCTTCCAAATCTTGCATCAGGGTATCTTTGCTCTTGCTCTTGACCACTATGTCATCCATGTAAGCTTCCACATTTCTGTGGATCTGTGGCTCAAAAGCAGTGTGCACCACCCTTGCAAATGTCGAGCCTGCATTCTTCAATCCAAAGGGCATGCGTATGAAGCAATATGTGCCGCATGGAGTAATGAATGCAGTCTTCTCTTCATCTTCCTTGGCCATGAAAATCTGGTGGTAGCCTGAGTATGCATCAAGGAAGGAAAGCAGCTCACATCCAACGGTGGAGTCAACAATCTGGTCAATACGCGGCAAGGGAAATGGATCCTTGGGACATGCTTTATTCACATCAGTGAAGTCTATACAAAGTCTCCACTTCCCATTGGCCTTGCGTACGACAACTGGATTGGCCAACCACGTAGGATGGATCACGCCTCTAACTAGGCCTGCTGCTTCCAACTTCTTTATCTCTTCCGCGATAAACTCTTGGCGCTCCACGGCTTGCTTCCTGACCTTCTGCTTGACGGGCCGCGCATGAGGACAAACAGCAAGCTTGTGCTCAATTACCTTCCTGGGAACGCCGGGGATGTCAGATGGTTGCCACGCAAACACATCGACATTCGCCCGCAGGAAGGCAACGAGCGCGCTTTCCTATTTGTTGTCGAGCGTAGCACTGATGGTGAAGGTACCACCAGTGACGTCCTCCTTGGCGGACACCTTCTTGGTTGCCGGTGGAGCGGCCATCCCTTTCTTGCACTTGCCGGTGGAGCTCGATGGTGCGTCCTCGACGGCAGCGTAGCACTCCGAAGAGGTGCGTTTGCCGGAGTGGGCCCCAGAGCACTTGCCGGACTTGGTCTTGGTCTTCTTCCCCCCGGGAGCTTCAGCGGCAAGTGTGTTGCTTTCTGCCGCGGCTGCTGCATCCCGGTATATCTTGTCGGCGCAGATAAGCGCGTCCTTCTTGTCGCCAGGGACAGAGATGACGCTTATCGGCCCCGGCATCTTGAGCACGTTGTAGGCATAGTGGGAAGCTGCCATGAACTTGGCGAGGGCAGGACGTCCAAGTATCCCATAGTATGGCAATGGGATATCGGCCATATCAAAGGTTATCCTCTTCGTCCTGAAGTTGAGTTCCCCGCCAAAGGTCACTGGCAGCGTAATCTTCCCCTTCAGCTTGCTCCTTCCCGGGTTTATTCCTTGGAACGACCCGGTTTCTTCTAGATCGCCGTCTGGGATATGGAGTTTCTTGATCACAGCTGAGGAGATCAAGTTTAGGCCGGCCCCGCCGTCAACCAACATTTTGGTGACCTTGAGGTTGCGGATAGTTGGTGAGACCAACATCGGCAAGCACCCGACCGCCGTTGTGCGGTCAGGGTGATCCTCAAGATCAAAAATGATGGGCGTGCTGGACCACTTCAGGAGCCTGCGTGACTCGACAGGCGGCCCAGCTGCATTCACTTCCCGCACCCACTGCTTGAGTTGGCGGTGGGAAGTGTGCAGAGAGGCGCCTCCGTCGACACACAGAACTTCTGTGGCCGTCTGGAACTCCTGCTCGCTGTTATCTCCTTCCTCCATGTCGTCGTCGTCGTCTTCTTCCTCATCCTTGTCGCGGCCCCGGGGAGGTCGATCACCTTGCCGCTGCTTGGCCTTGCCGCGGCGTCCTCCCCGGCCATTGAATGGCCGCTTCTTGCTTGGCTCTCCCCCGCCACCTTGGGCCTTCTCCTTGTCGCGACGCTCGTACTCAGCCTTCTGCTGTTCTACGAGGTACTCGACTCGTTTGCAGTTCAAAAGGTCGTGGCCCTTGGTGCGGTGGATCTTGCAGTATTGCTTGTCGGAGCCGTCCTGCTTGTCGGCTGCCGCTACAGGGGCATGCTCCTTGCCGGAACCGCCAGCCTGTGCCTTCTTGGCGGGAGCCTCCTTGCCGGACTGCTCGACGACCAGCACTTCCTTGCTCTTCTTTCTTCTGTTGTTCCGCCGCCGGCTCTTCTTTGCCGGGGCGGCATCCTCACTATCACTTCCTCCTGCGCCAGTATCCTCTCCGGGGAGTCTCCTCCCCTCTTCGGCGCGGGCGCACTTGTCAGCCAGAGCGTAGAGCTCGCTGACATCCCATATCTTGGTCCTGGCCATCTCTTCCCTCATGCGGCGGTTACGCACGTTCTGGTGGAACGCGCTGATAACCGCGGCAGGGTGGACGTCGGGAATGTTGTGCTGCACGCGGCTGAACCGCTGGATATATTTGCGCAGGGACTCTCCTTCCTTCTGGGCCAAGATGTGGAGATCGCTCTCCTGGCCGTGGGGTTTGTGGCCGCCCGTGAAGGCGCCAACAAACTGGTGGCACAGATCCGCCCACGAAGAAATGGAGCCTTCCGGCAAGTGCATAAGCCAAGAACGGACGTTTGGCTTAAGCACTAGCGGGAAGTAGTTCGCGAGTATCTTCTCGTCGCGCCCCCCGGCGGCCTGCACCGCAATGGTGTAGATGCTGAGGAACTCCGAGGGGTGCGTCTTGCCGTCGTACTTCTCGGGTACGTCGGGCTTGAAGTTTTTCATGCTGGGCCACTGGACACGCCGCAGCTCACGGGTGAACGCGGGGCAACCTGCCGCGTACGGCAAGTCGCCTGGCTCACCGGGCGCGTACGTGTCGACGGCGGTCCCAGCGCGCTGATCCGATTGTCGCTGGGCTTCTCGTCGGCGCTCGATGCGCGTCCGAGCGTCTTCTTGCCGCCGATCGTCGAGGACTTGGCACTGGTCCCGACGAGCCCGCGGATCCGACGACGCTGTAGAGTCGTCGTCGACGTTAATCCGGCGGGGTGGCGTCTTCTGCTTCCGCGGCGGGGAGTGCATGGTAGTTGCACCCCCGGCGGTCTTGTCGCCGTCGGCCTTCGTCTGGTCGACTTGCCGTGGCCGCGATGTCGCCGACTGCTACGGCGTGTTGTTGTTGGCGAAGGCGATGAGGCTCTGGATCGTTGCCCTCCAGTCTTCGGCTTTGTCTGCCGCTGGAGGGAAATCGAGGAGCAGTTGCGCTCTCGCTAGCGCTTCTGCTGGAGAAGAGGGGAGCGGCGGCGAGCGGTGCGAGGAGCGAGATATGCTCGGACTTCTAACAGGGTTAGAAGGAGCAGTTTCTCGCCCCGGCGACCGCGCCTTGCTCGTGCCAGGACAATGGCCTTGAGCGTCCCGCGATCCTCCATTTTGTCCTTGCCCCAGCAAGCGTATGGTACCTCCTGTACCACGACGCTGCTGGCCAGTCATCTGCTGAGAGGTACGTGGTGCGTCTACGGACACCGAGGCTTTGGAATTCGCCCGGTCGTCCGTCTTGTCCTTGGACTTGGTGGCGCCGTGAGTTTCCTCGCCGACGACCACCCTTCCGCCGGCGTCTCCCCCACCAACCGTTGGTTCTGGTGGCGGTGGGATCGACGCAGACGGGCCTGCGACCTCCGAAGCCTTCTTCTTCGGGGCCATGTCGTTGCAGTTGGTGAAGTTGATGAAGCTGGAGAGGTTGATGAAGAATGCGCCCGCGTGAGCGCCGGATCAGGTTCGCACAACCTCGACGCCCCCTACCTGGCGCGCCAAAGATGTCGGGGGAAACTGTCCTCCCACGAGCACCTATGGGACCGGAGCCCCTTCTACGTTGCGGTAAGGGAGCGGAGGGAGCACGAAGAGCAGATCGAGGGGCACACGCGGGCAGTTTACCCAGGTTCGGGCCGCGTGGACGCGTAAAACCCTACTCCTGCCTTGGTTGTATTGAGCCCGGGAGCTTGAAGAGCTACAGTGCTAGCTACACCGAGCGTGAGAGTTGCTTAGGATTCGAACCCTTTCTACGTTGTGCATGGGCCTCCTTTTATAGCTCAAGGGGTCACCGACAGGTGTCAACGTAGAGGAGGGCAAAAATGTAACTTTGGTGGTAGTTGTAACAGTGCGGGAATAGTGCGTGAACAGTGGATGAACAGTGGTCTTCACCTAACCTTGACAGTGGGGGACAAGGGCATTAAATGCCCGTCACCGTCGACCCCAAAAGTGTCCGTCCATGCTTCTCCGTTCGCCACGGCGGTAGCCTCGTCACCGTGGCTTGCCACCGTGCGCCCCAGGCTGCACAGCCATCCGCCACGCGTCCCTGGAAGGGCCCCAGGTCGACGCGTGGGCAGATGAGCTGGAGCGCGGGCACACAGCATAGCTTTCCCCCGGCAAGCACCTTGCCGGGGCCGTGACCTTGCCGGGCCAGGAAGCTTGTCGCTCCCCGGGCCCTGCCGGGGCGCATGACGCGCCGAGGCATCTCTTGAAGTATGCGTTCCTTGGCTAACGTGATAATCTTGAGCCTGGTGCGGCCCTCCCGGCAAGCTCCTCTTGCCGGGGCCTTGATCTTCTGACTTGTATACTTTGTTCTTGAATGGTTTTATAGGGACCAGAAAGGTTTCCGGCGAGCACGTGGTAAACCCTGCCGCGGGAAGCTGCTACTGCCCGTGCACAAGTTGGGGTACTAAGGTACCCCTATCTTAGTACACCGACACCAAGTGTGATGACAGAATAATTTTGCATGGCTCTACTGCTAAATTGGCAGTTTTGCGGAAAGCTAGTTTTTCTTATGCAAGTATGATCAACATATAACAAGGGCATGCATGCGTCTGCAACAAGTATCAGGAGGTTTCAGACATCAATATCGAGAAAGAGTGATGAACAATTCTTGCTCATGCTCATCGTGACTTTCTCACAATCAGATCAACAGATTTACCAGACCGTGTTGTTTTCCAGAAACTTAAGGACATAGTCTAAGTAGCACCACCCAACTGTCCTTGACCGTGGACACGGCTATTCGAATAGTATTACACTCTGCAGAGGTTGCGCACTTTACCCACAATATCCGGGAAGCTTTCGTGTCACCCACGATCCCGCAGTACCTCAAGTACTCGGGGGAAGCACCCGGTCATTATCTTTCCCTAGACGACACTAACATAGGGTCCACTCGTTGGTGCACGGCCCTCGAGTACAAACAATAGATCATGGGACTTGCCCTTTTTCAATGTCACACGTACACGAAGGGACCAACGGTGTGTCCGATGCCCTGTAAAAACAGTCATGGTCGCCTATCCAAGCACGACCCCATCCCGGGAGTGACCTCAAGTCTCCCCCGTCACTAGTGATGTGGGCACCATGCTAGTATCAGCCTAAGTAATCAATAATGCCCCGTCCCATAAGGGGTAGAGTGGTTGCACATGTTTGGTTGGGACAGTAGTCACACATAAATCTAATCCATCTCTGTAAACAACACTTTCATCAAGCCTCGGTACACTACTTCTTCACCAAGTAGTGCCCTAGTTCCTCATCGTCTCCCAGGGGCATTAGTGGCACCCACTGGGTCATTTGCAAGTATGTCAAAACACACTTGTTTCTCTCAATGCATAACCCTGACGCATTTGCGTAGCCAACTACTATAGCACGCACCTATCTACTCCCACCGGCATAACCCTCATAAGAAGGTAGGGTCAGGCACAATGCAAGAATCAACGAGGAAGTGCAGTGGCAAACCATCAAAGTGGTTCCACCTCATCATGATTCCGTAGCAACAACATTATGGTACTATATGACATGCATAAAAAAGTTTCTCAAACATGGTCAAAGGGCTGCTGGCCTTGTCCTTCCGAGTCTTCAAACCTTCTGGTCCATCTCCAAGTACTCCGTTTATTTTGTCAACTAACGATGGAAACAATCATAATAAGCAACACAAAAAGGCAAAAATAAAAGTGCTCTAAAAATAGGAGTTGGACTTTTCTAGGATGTCCCTGGTTATATGAAAAATATTCAGAGTGGTTTCATTGGGATTGGATTAGTGGATGCTTCAGATCATTTCAATATGTTGGAATCAAGGGGTTTATGGATTTGCAAGAAGTGTACAAAAATACATTTTTGAAAAATGAGCAAAGGAACCCATTTAACAAATCATGATTTTATAAGCATCTAGGAGTTGGTTTCACTGGATTTGGAGTTCAAATGAATTTCCTAGGATTTTGCAAAGTTGACAAATATGAAGAAATGGCTCATTATTTGGTGGGGTACATAAAGTATTAATAAAAATGTTCATAAACTAAGTTATGAATTTAGAAGCATCTAGGAATTTGAACCATTGCATTTGGATCAAATTTGAGCTCTCTGTGATTTTCTAAAGTTTATCACAGAAATAGAAAAATGACATTTTGATAATATTTGTGAAGAAAAGGTCTATGGAAAAATGTGCATGTTGCACCAACAGGTAGATCAGGATTTTAGAAACTCCTAGAAATTTGAATCATCAGATTTGGAATCCATTTGATTTATTTATGGATTTTTGAAGTTTACAGAAAAAGAAAAAGGGAAAGAGAAAGGGTTTATACCCTTATGCTGCGCACTGGGCGGAAGATAGCTGTATAGCAACTGGGCCGGCCCAACGGCTCGGCTACGCGCACAGGGGGGGTGGTGACATCGGAGGCGCCTTCGCAGAGTACGCTTTCGCGATGGGAAAGCGATTTCCTGCCGTCCCGCCTCAACTTAAACGACGTGGCGGCTGGCGGGGTCGCTGACCTGCGGGGCCCAGCCGCAGGTCGTCTCCCTGATCCACCGTCGTCTTCCTCTCGATGGGGGGGGGGGGCAGGGGAGGCCCGGCCTTGCTGGCTGCCGGCGCCACACCGCCCGCCTGCGCCGGCCGGCGATGGGAGCGGTGTCGTGCGACTCGTCCGCGCCCGAAGGAGGAGGCAGGGGAGAGGCAGCACCTCCCTCGTGCGTGCGCGGACAAGGTCGGAGCAGGGCCTGGCTGCCGCCCGTGCCGGCGATTCCGGCCACCTCCGGCGGTGTGCGGCACACCGGAGTGCTCAGAACGAAGTGCCGCATCCATCCAGATGCCGAAGGCAGGTCGGGGAGGTCCGAAGAGGTGGAGGGCCGAATGGCCGTGGAAGGGGCCGCTGGCCATGGAGGTAGATAGAGGGCTCGAGAGGGGGAGATAGGTTGTCTGGGGTTTGCTGGAGTAGTGGGAGAGCGAGAAGAGTTGAGAGAGAGCCCAATGGGGCTCTATATGGTGTGCGCGTCGGTGCACCGTGGGCGCGGTACAGGGCGCGCACGGGCGAGCTCACAGAGGGGAGAGGAGAGAGGGTCAGGTGGGGGCCGGTGACGTGCCGTGTCCCAGACGTCGAGGCGACCTCGGAGGACATGCTGGGGAGGCCCGAGGTTGTCGGGGCATCGGGATGGGGGGCGGCTACAGTGCTCCAGAGCACGCATATGGCTGCCATTGGCATCGCTTTGGCGTCCAGGGCGTGGCCAATAGTGTCTAGGGGGTAGAGGGAGTAGTAAAATATAGGGAGGTGGTCTTGGATGCTCTGGGGAGCCAGTAGGAGAGGAGAGAGGCAGAAGAAGAGGGAGAGAGGGGCTGTCCAGGGAGGTAAAATGAGGTTTTTCACCCCTCAATCATTGATCTGAGGAGGGGAAGGAGTTCCTGGAGGTAGAGGGTGACTAGGAGCAGTTGTGGTAAAAACTTGAGGCAAGGGGGAGTAGTGGAAGGGGTCAAAACAGTGGTTTTGGTAAAATGGCAGAAGGTGTTTGATGTGGTTTTGGGCAAGCAAAATACTTCCAATTGTCATGAGACTTAACATGATGAAATGGCACATACATTTAGGCCCTTTCACCAAATTTGGGCTCATTTGGGCAAACTTGCCAATGCAACTTTTGTAAACCCTAGAAATCAATAGATATGGATTTTCCAAGATTAAGTTAAGCAAATCATCCCTCCTTGATGCACCACTTGGTTTAGTGTCATCATTTGGGGTTTTGAGCATGCCCACAAAATTTGAGGCCCCAACTAAAAAGTTGTCAATGTAGAGTTGTTCAAATTTGGATCTGGTCAAAAAGGGTTTTGGGGCACTTAGATCAAGTTATTCTTCTCCAAAACTTGTGCCATTTGGCATAGATGCATATTTACATCACTTGGGCATGTGCACCAAGTTTGAGAGCATTTGGACAAGTTTGGCAATGTAAAGTTGCTCAAACTTCAAAATGGACAGAAATGGTTTTGAGTGGATTAGATGATGTTTCCTTGATCGTCAAGGCATGAGGCTTTGTAATATCATCAAATATGTCATATTTGACATGATATAATTTCCCTGGAATTTTTGGAGAATATTTCCTTTGTAAATATTTCAAAAGCTTGAAATATCCAAAAAAGGGTTAATGAAGGATTTGTCTAATATTTTGAACATGACCATGTGTTAAAACTCTTATATATGGACAATATATCTCCTATGAGTTTCCCTGAATTTTGGCAAATATTTTTGAAATAGTTAAATAATTTTTGCCTATTAAAGACCATTTCTGGCCTAAAGAAAAATCATTTAAATAAAATATAAAAATAACTTTTAAAATTATAATTTTGTGGTTTATGGGAGTCCTATGCCTAATAGGGTTCAAATATACCTTTTTAAAGATTTTTCACACCCTAAATAAGGTACTTGTAGTGCAAACCTCAATTCTGGGGTTTATGGAAAACTAATTTTAGAAAATACTAGTTGGCCAAAATATTTTAATAAGAAAATACTATACTGGTCTATACACATGGCATGACCATTGGGAAAAGGTTTTGGATCAAGGAGATGAAGTATAAGAGTTTGAGGATTTATTTGATTTTTAGAGCACTAGCAAGCAGCAGACAAAAATCAAATCAAGCAATGTCCAAAACAGTCAAAAGTTTTTGTCAATCCACATTTTTAGCATGATTATTAGCTTAAGTGTTGTGGCATGAAAATCAGGGTGTGACACCTCTCCTGCTTTGCGGCATCTGTGGCCACATCATCCGGGGCATAACGAGATAGGGTACTAAACTCATCTACGTACTGAGCCACAGTACGATTTCCTTGGCGCAAGTTGTGAAACTCTCGCTTCTTCATGCGCATAGCTCTAGTTGAGACATGGGCAGTGCAAAAAGCTTGCTGAAACTGATCCCAAGTGACATTGGCTACAGGGAAAGTGGTTGTATAATTCTCCCACCATACCGCTGCTGGTCCAGACAACTGATGTGCAGCAAATCGCACCTTTTCAGCATCCGTGCAATTGGCGGTGGTCAAATCCCTTCCAATCTTGCGTAGCCAGTCATCAGCAACTATTTGTTCAATGCTACTAGCAAACACCGGTGGTTGCAACCTTAAGAAACGTGTCAGGTTGTCCACGGGTGGTGGTGGTGGAGGGTTGTTGTTGTTGTTGTTGTTCTGGTTGTTCTGATTGTTCTGGGCTAGAAGTTGCATAAAAGTGTTCTACTGCTGGATTAACTGAGTGAGCACAGGGGGAAACTGAAATCCGGGCTCACGTCTCGGAGGCATCTGATGGGTGTGGAGGGAAGAGATTAGAATAGAAATGAGGTCTAGGGGAAATTCACTACCCATATGCACATGAGACAAACACAATCATATCACACCAATCAATTTCAAGCAAGGGCTTACAAATATCTAACTAACGTTACAGAGTGCTCTAAATTCTACTTTATGGGGGAAAACTACTAGTCATAGGGTGGTCATCTAGAAATTTTGATCGGCGGAAGATTCCATTATATTTGCTCCAGCTTCATCTTCATAGTCTTCGTCATCACTATCATCGGGGTCCGAGTCCGTGTCGTCGATGATGATGTAGTCTTTAGAACGAATCTCCTTGGGTTCTTCTTCTTCTTCTTCTCCTCCTGGTGCTGGATCTCCCATGAATACTCCTAGGTTCCTTGTCAAGTCATCATTCTTCTCCACGAGTATTGTCATCTCTTCCTCGTATCCGTCACGTGTAGACTTGAGTTCCTCTTCTAGCTCCAAGTTCCTGGTTAGTGCCTGCTTCAAATCTATCATCCCTACGCACATCTGGTGCTCCAGTCGACGAATGTGCTGGTTTAACTCCTGGATGCACGCTGCAATGGACCTATCATTTCGGGTACTGATCATGTCCCATCGCTCATCCCGGCGTCCACAAATCTGGTAGATGATGTCCTTCAGCTCCTGCTTGTAGACTTCTCCAATCTATCCCATGGTAATGTGGGCTGCCATACTCTTGCCTAGGCTCCAGGTTGGGGCATCAAAACAAAACTCTATTGGCTCAGTGGATGGTGCGAAGGTTCTCCCGGGAATTTAAACTTGAATACTACATCGCTCTTCTTCTGGTAAAGTGGCGGTGTAGGTCCCGGTGAAGCTTGGTATTCCTATGTTCAGGTACCTAGTGACTTCCTTCAAGTGCCGTCCAAACGGTGTGTCTTCATCTGGTTGAGTGAACTTGTTCCTTGGGTCCACCATCCTAAAGACTAGAAAATGGAGAGGTGTTAGAAATGAGTAGAGAAGAGTGACCTAAGGTTTATCTTAGTGGTCGTGTCCTACAGTCAGTGTGTGCTCTGATACCATCTTGTAGCGACCATGATGCGAATGGACTGAAGTCTCTGTGTTCTGTATCATCCCTGGATCAGTAATGCTGACACACACACAATACTTGAAGGATTTATAACAGAGTGGCAATCACACACTTATTACATCAAATGTCTCAAAAGAGAACTTATTACAAAAGTCTATGGCATAAGGCCACCTAACAAAATAACAACGGAAGGGTTGGAAGATAAGTGAGTCCATCAACTCCAACGGCATAGCTAAGTGCATGACAAACGACCTAGCACGTCTTACTCCTCGTCTGAAAAGTCTGCAACGTAACATGTTATAGCCCAAAACGGGTCAGCACATGGAATATGCTGGCAAGATAACATAGTAGAGCAAGTAACAGAATAAAGGCTAACACTATATGCATATTTGGCTGGTGGAGGCTCTAGGGTTAGAGTTCTTGTGTAAAGCCAATTTTTCCCTACAACAAAGGAATAAGTATTATTTAACTATCATCATAGTTGAAACATCATTTATAAGGTACCTCGAACTCAAACCCAATTAAGGTAGTCATTAAACCTGACAAAATTAATTTTAGAGTGATGAGATCAACCAATAATTCAAGTACCAGATACTCAAGATTGTCCATAACCGGGGACACGGCTAATCATGATCAGTTTGTACACTCTGCACAGGTTTGCGCACTTTTCCCCACAAGACTCGATCTCCTCCGTTGGATTTCTCGCACTGCATGGTGTTTGAGAAACGGATGACCGAGACACAGTCTTTCAGAAGCATTCACTCTTTACCCCGGGTGGACCGGTACACCTACTTTCCCCTACATCTGCTAGTCCACCACTGAAAGAGCTCACACAACTTACTCGTACTATGCCAGAGCCCATAATGGAATTATGGTTGCACACAGAAGTTTCTAGCATGAATAGTTTCATGATCCCTTTGAGTCTGGGTGGCATTCCATAGGAAAAATCACATAGAACCCCGGGATTTCCTAGGACAACACTGGATTCTCCAGGTGCCCTACAACCAATCCACCCAGATGTGTATTCAAGTAGCCACCTTAACTTGAACCATTAATTAACAACTCACATCTGTCATGGATTTCACTCAAACGGAAACCACGTCTATGAGCATAGCATGGCAACCTAAGCATAACGTAGAAGTAACTCCCAAGGGTTTGAACATAATGCAGGTAATAGGTTCTACCTCAATCTACTTCACAGACCCACAAGTTAAGAGATCCTACTCATGCAATGTGTGAGGGTTTGATCTAATACATAAAAACTGGGTAATAAAGGGGTATGATCAAAGTGTTACTTGCCTTGCTGATGATTCAAAAAACCTAGAGACTCGTAGTAGCACGCTTCGTAGTCCGGGAATTCTATCGCAAGCAAACAATGTTGGGGAACGTAGTATTTTAAAATTTTCCCACGATCACGCAAGATCTATCTACCAGATGCATAGCAACGAGAGGGGAGAGTGTGTCTACGTACCCTCGTAGACCGGGAGCGGAAGCGTCAAGTGACGCGGTTGATGTAGTCGAACTTCTTCGCGATCCAACCGATCAAGCACCGAATGTACGGCACCTCCGCGTTCAGCACACGTTTAGCTTGATGACGTCCCACGAGCTCTTGATCCAGTTGAGCTTCACGGGAGAGTTTTGTCAGCACGACGGCGTGGTGACGGATATGATGAAGTTACCGGCGCAGGGCTTCGCCTAAGCGCTGCAACGATATGACTAAGGTGTGTTACTGTGGAGGGGGGCACCGCACACGGTTGAGAGAGATCAACTGATCAGCTTGTGTGTCTATGGGGTGCCCCAACCTCCGTATATAAAGGAGCAAGGGAGTGGCCGGCCCTAGAGGGCGCGCGCCAAGTGTGGGGAGTCCTACTAGGACTCCCAAGTCCTAGTAGGATTCCCCTTTCCTTTCCGGAGTAGGAGAGAAGGAAAGAGGCGGAGAGGGAGAAGGAAAAGGGGGCTGCACCCCTTGTCCATTTCGGACCAGAGGAGGGGCGCGCGCCTCCTTCCTTTTGGCCTCTCTCCTCTATTCCCGTATGGCCCAATAAGGCCCATATACTCCCCGGCGAATTCCCATAACTCTCTGGTACTCCGAAAAATATCCGAATCACTCGGAACCTTTTCGATGTCCGAATATAGTCGTCCAATATATCGATCTTTACGTCTCGACCATTTCGAGACTCCTCGTCATGTCCCCGATCTCATCTGGGACTCCGAACTCCTTCGGTACATCAAAACTCATAAACTCATAATATAACTGTCATCGAAACCTTAAGCGTGCGGACCCTACGGGTTCGAGAACAATGTAGACATGACCGAGACATGTGTCCGGTCAATAACCAATAGCGGAACCTGGATGCTCATATTGGCTCCCACATATTCTACGAAGATCTTTATCGGTCAAACCGCATAACAACATACGTTGTTCCTTTTGTCATCGGTATGTTACTTGCTCGAGATTCGATTGTCGGTATCTCTATACCTAGTTCAATCTCGTTACCGGCAAGTCTCTTCACTCGTTCCGTAATACATCATCTCGTGACTAACTCATTAGTCTTTTGATTGCAAGGCTTATTATGATGTGCATTACCGAGAGGGCCCAGAGATACCTCTCCGACATTCGGAGTGACAAATCCTAGTCTTGATCTATGCCAACACCACGAAGACTTTCGGAGACACCTGTAGAGCATCTTTATGATCACCCAGTTACATTGTGACGTTTGATAGCACACAAGGTGTTCCTACGGTATTCGGGAGTTGCATAATCTCATAGTCATAGGAACATGTATAAGTCATGAAGAAAGCAATAGCAGTAAAACTAAACGATCATAGTGCTATGCTAACGGATGGGTCTAGTCCATCACATCATTCTCCTAATGATGTGATCCCATTGATCAAATGACAACTCATGTCTATGGCTAGGAAACATAACCATCTTTGATCAATGAGCTAGTCTAGTAGAGGCATACTAGGGACATACTGTTTTGTCTATGTATTCACACATGTACTAAGTTTCCGGTTAATACAATTCTAGCATGAATAATAAACATTTATCATGATATAAGGAAATAAATAATAACTTTATTATTGCCTCTAGGGCATATTTCCTTCAGTCTCCCACTTGCACTAGAGTCAATAATCTAGTTCACATCTCCATGTGATTTAATACCGATAGTTCACATCGTTATGTGAATAACACCCATAGTTCACATCGCCATGTGACCAATACCCAAAAGGTTTACTAGAGTCAATAATCTAGTTCACATCGATATGTGATTAACACCCAAGAGTAGTAAGGTGTGATCATGTTTTGCTTGTGAGAGAAGTTTAGTCAACGGGCCTGACACATTCAGATCTGTATGTATTTCGCAAATTTCTATGTCTACAATGCTCTGCATGGAGCTACTCTAGCTAATTCCTCCCACTTCCAATATGCATCCAGATTGATACTAAGAGTCATCTGGATTATTGTAAAGCTTGCATCGGTGTAACTCTTTACAACGAACTCTTTATCACCTCCATAATAGAGAAAACATTTCCTTAGTCATCCAATAACAAAGGACAATTTTGACCGTTGTCCAGTGATCTACTCCTGGATCACTTTTGTACCTCCTTGCCAAACTCATGGTAAGGTACACAACAGGTTTGGTACACAGCATGGCAT
The DNA here is from genome assembly GCA_902687465.1 of Secale cereale. Taxonomy (NCBI): domain Eukaryota; kingdom Viridiplantae; phylum Streptophyta; class Magnoliopsida; order Poales; family Poaceae; genus Secale; species Secale cereale. The sequence continues at coordinate 729,177,448 of LR738711.1, forward strand.
ACTTTATAGAACCTATGGATGAGGCATAGGGAATGACTTTCATTCTTTCTCTATCTTCTGCCGAGGTCGGGCTTTGAGTCTTACTCAACTTCATACCTTAGAACTCAGGCAAGAACTCCTTCTTTGACTGATCCATTTTGAACTTCTTCAAAACTTTATCAAGGTATGTGCTTTGTGAAAGTCCAATTAAGCGCCTTGATCTATCTCTATAGATCTTGATGCCTAATATATAAGCAGCTTCACCGAGGTCTTTCATAGAAAAACTCTTATTCAAGTATCCTTTTATGCTATCCAAAAATTCTATATCATTTCCAATCAACAATATGTCATCCACATATAATATTAGAAATGCTACAGAGCTCCCACTCACTTTCTTGTAAATACAGGCTTCTCCAAAAGTCTGTATAAAACCATATGCTTTGATCACCTCATCAAAGTATATATTCCAACTCTGAGATGCTTGCACCAGTCCATATATGGATCGCTGGAGCTTGCATACTTTGTTAGCACCTTTTGGATCGACAAAACCTTCTGGTTGCATCATATACAAATCTTCTTTAAGATATCCATTTAGGAATGCAGTTTTGACATCTATTGGCCAGATTTCATAATCATAAAATGCGGCAATTAATAACATGATTCAGACAGACTTAAGCATCGCTACAGGTGAGAAAGCCTCGTCGTAGTCAACTCCTTGAACTTGTCGAAACCCTTTTGCAACAAGCCGAGCTTTGTAAACAGTAACATTACCGTCTGCGTCGGTCTTCCTCTTGAAAATCCATTTATTTTCAATGGCTTGCCGATCATTGGGCAAGTCAACCAAAGTCCACACTTTGTTCTCATACATGGATCCCATCTAAGATTTCATGGCCTCAAGCCATTTTGCGGAATCTGGGCTCATCATCGCTTCCTCATAGTTCGTAGGTTCATCATGGTCTAGTAACATGACTTCCAGAACTGGGTTGCCGTACCACTCTAGTGCGGAACGTACTCTGGTTGATCTACGACGTTCAGCAGAAACTTGATCTGAAGTTTCATGATCATCATCATTAGCTTCCTCACTAATTGGTGTAGGAATCACTGGAACAATTTTCTGTGATGTACTACTTTCCAATTCAGGGGAAGGTACAATTACCTCATCAAGTTCTACTTTCCTCCCACTCACTTCTTTCGAGAGAAACTCCTTCTCTAGAAAGGATCCATTCTTAGCAACGAATATCTTGCCTTCGGATCTGTGGTAGAAGGTGTACCCAACAGTTTCCTTTGGGTATCCTATGAAGATACATTTCTCCGACTTGGGTTCGAGCTTATCAGGTTGAAGCTTTTTCACATAAGCATCGCAGCCCCAAACTTTAAGAAACGACAACTTTGGTTTCTTGCCAAACCACAGTTCATAAGGCGTCGTCTCAACGGATTTAGATGGTGCCCTATTTAACGTGAATGCAGCGGTCTTTAATGCATAACCCCAAAACTATAGTGGTAAATCGGTAAGAGACATCATAGATCGCACCATATCTAATAAAGTACGGTTACGACGTTCGGACACACCATTACGCTGTGGTGTTCCGGGTGGCGTGAGTTGTGAAACTATTCCACATTGTTTCAAATGAAGACTAAACTCGTAACTCAAATATTCTCTTCCACGATCGGATCATAGAAACTTTATTTTCTTGTTACGATAATTCTCTACTTCACTCTGAAATTCTTTGAACTTTTCAAATGTTTCAGACTTGTGCTTCATTAAGTAGATATACCCACATCTGCTCAAATCATCAGTGAAGGTCAGAAAATAACGATACTCGCCACGAGATTCAACACTCATCGGTCCACATACATCAGTATGTATGATTTCCAACAAATCTGTTGCTCGCTCCATTGTTCTGGAGAACGGAGTTTTAGTCATCTTGCCCATGATGCATGGTTCGCAAGCACCAAGTGATTCATAATCAAGTGATTCCAAAAGTCCATCACTATGGAGTTTCTTCATGCGCTTACACCAATATGACCTAAACAGCAGTGCCACAAATAAGTTGCACTATCATTATTAACCTTGCATCTTTTGGCTTCAATATTATGAATATGTGTATCACTACGATCGAGATCCAACAAACTATTTTCATTGGGTGTATGACCATGGAAGGCTTTATTCATGTAAACAGAATAACAATTATTCTATGACTTTAAATGAATGACCGTTTTGCAACAAACATGGTCAAATCGTATTCATGCTCAACACAAATGCCAAATAACATTTATTTAGGTTCTACACTAATCCCGAAAGTATGGGGAGTGTGCGATGATGATCATATCAATCTTGGAACCACTTCTAACACACATCATCACTTCACCTTTAACTAGTCTCTGTTCATTCTGCAACTCCCGTTCCGAGTTACTAATTTTAGCAATTGACCCGGTATCAAATACCCAGGGGTTGCTATGAACACTAGTAAAGTACACATCAATAATCTGTATATCAAATATACCTTTGTTCACTTTGCCATCCTTCTTATCCACCAAGTATCTAGGGCAGTTCCACTTCTAGTGACCATTTCCTTTGCAGTAGAAGCACTTAGTTTCAGGCTTGAGTTTAGCTTTGGGTTTCTTCACGGGAGTGACAACTTGCTTGTCATTCTTCTTGAAGTTCCCTTTCTATCCTTTTGCCCTTTACTTGAAACAAGTGGTCTCGTTAACCATCAACACTTGATGTTGTTTCTTGATTTCTACCTTCGCCGATTTCAGCATCGCGAAGAGCTCGGGAATTACTTTCGTCATCCCTTGCATATTATAGTTCATCACGAAGTTCTACTAACTTGGTGATAGTGTCTAGAGAAATTTGTCAATTACTATCTTATCTGGAAGATTAAATCCCACTTGATTCAAGCAATTGTAGTACCCAGACAATCTGAGCATATGCTCGCTGGTTGAGCTATTCTCCTCCATCTTGTAGGCAAAGTACTGTCAGAGCTCTCATACCTCTCGACACGGGCATGAGTATGAAATACTAATTTCAACTCTTGGAACATCTTATATGCTTCGTGGTGTTCAAAAACAGTTTTCAAGTCCCGGTTCTAAGCCGTAAAGCATGGGTGCACTAAACTATCAAGTAGTCATCATACCGAGCTTTTGTTAAAACGTTCATAACGTCTGCATCTACTCCTGCAATAGGTCTGTCACCTAGCGGTGCATTAAGGACATAATTCTTATGTGCAGCAATGAGGATAATCCTTAGATCACGGGACAATTCCGCATCATTGCTACTAACATCTTTCAACTTAGTTTTCTCTAGGAACAAATAAAAAATAAGCGGGGAGCAACATCGCGAGCTATTGATCTACAACATAGATATGCTAATACTACCAGGACTAAGTTCATGATAAATTAAAGTTCAATTAATCATATTACTTAAGAACTCCCACTTAGATAGACATCCCTCCGGTCATCTAAATGATCACGTGATCCAAATCAACTAAACCATGTCCGATCATCACGTGAGATGGAGTAGTTTCAATGGTGAACATCTTATGTTGATCATATCTACTATATGATTCACGCTCGACCTTTCGGTCTCCAGTGTTCTGAGGCCATATCTGCATATGCTAGGCTTGTCAAGTTTAACTCGAGTATTCTGCGCGTGCAAAACTGGCTTACACCCGTTGTATTTGAACGTAGAGCTTATCACACCGATCATCACGTGGTGTCTCGGCACGACAAACTTTTGCAACGGCGCATACTCAGGGAGGACACTTATACCTTGAAATTTAGTAAGGGATCATCTTATAATGCTACCGTCGTACTAAGCAAAATAAGAAGCAAAATAAGATAAACATCACATGCAATCAAAATATGTGACATGATATGGCCATCATCATCTTGTGCTTTTGATCTCCATCTCCAAAGCACCATCATGATCACCTTCGTCACCGGCGCGACACCTTGATCTCCATCGTAGCATCGTTATCGTCTCGCCAACTATTGCTTCCACGACTATCGCTACCGCTTAGTGATAAAGTAAAGCAATTACATGGCGATTGCATTTCATACAATAAAGTGACAACCATATGGCTCCTGCCAGTTGCCGATAACATTACAAAACATGATCATCTCATACAAAACCGTATATCTCATCATGTCTTGACCATATCACATCACAACATGCCCTGCAAAAACAAGTTAGACGTCCTCTACTTTGTTGTTGCAAGTTTTACGTGGCTGCTACGGGCTTAGCAAGAACCGTTCTTACGTACGCATACAAAACCACAACAATGTTTCGTCAAGTATATGCTGTTTTAACCTTCACAAGGACCGGGCGTAGTCACACTTGATTCAGCTAAAGTGAGAGAGACAGACACCCGCTAGTCACCTTTAAGCAACAAGTGCACATAACGGTGAAACCAGTCTCGCGTAAGCGTACGCGTAATGTCGGTCCGGGCCGCTTCATCTCACAATACCGCCGAAGCAAAGTATGACATGCTGGTAAGCAGTATGACTAGTATCGCCCACAACTCATTGTGTTCTACTCGTGCTTATCATCTACGCATACACCTGGCTCTGATACCACTGTTGGGGAACGTAGTATTTTAAAATTTTCCTACGATCACGCAAGATCTATCTACCAGATGCATAGCAACGAGAGGGGAGAGTGTGTCTACGTACCCTCGTAGACCGGGAGCGGAAGCGTCAAGTGACGCGGTTTATGTAGTCGAACTTCTTCGTGATCCAACCGATCAAGCACCGAATGTACGGCACCTCCGCGTTCAGCACACGTTCAGCTTGATGACGTCCCACGAGCTCTTGATCCAGTTGAGCTTCACGGGAGAGTTTCGTGAGCACGACGGCGTGGTGACGGATATGATGAAGTTACCGGCGCAGGGCGTCGCCTAAGCGCTGCAACGATATGACTGAGGTGTGTTACTGTGGTGGGGGGCACCACACACGGTTGGGAGAGATCAACTGATCAACTTGTGTATCTATGGGGTGCCCCCTCCTCCGTATATAAAGGAGCAAGGGAGAGGCCGGCCCTAGAGGGGGCGCGCCAAGTGTGGAGAGTCCTACTAGGACTCCCAAGTCCTAGTAGGATTCCCCTTTCCTTTCCGGAGTAGGAGAGAAGGAAAGAGGTGGAGAGGGAGAAGGTAAAGGGGGCTGCACCCCTTGTCCAATTCGGACCAGAGGGGGGGCACGCGCCTCCTTCCTTTTGGCCTCTCTCCTCTATTCCCGTATGGCCCAATAAGGCCCATATACTCCCCGGCGAATTCCCGTAACTCTCCGGTACTCCGAAAAATATCCGAATCACTCGGAACCTTTCCGATGTCCGAATATAGTCGTCCAATATATCGATCTTTACGTCTCGACCATTTCGAGACTCCTCGTCATGTCCCCGATCTCATCCGGGACACCGAACTCCTTCGGTACATCAAAACTCATAAACTCATAATATAACTGTCATCAAAACCTTAAGCGTGCGTACCCTACGGGTTCGAGAACAATGTAGACATGACCGAGACACGTCTCTGGTCAATAACCAATAGCAGAACCTGGATGCTCATATTGGCTCCCACATATTCTACGAAGATCTTTATCGGTCAAACCGCATAACAACATACGTTGTTCCTTTTGTCATCGGTATGTTACTTGCCCGAGATTCGATCGTCGGTATCTCTATACCTAGTTCAATCTCGTTACCGGCAAGTCTCTTTACTCGTTCCGTAATACATCATCTCGTGACTAACTCATTAGTCTTTTGCTTGCAAGGCTTATTATGATGTGCATTACCGAGAGGGCCCAGAGATACCTCTCCGACATTCGGAGTGACAAATCCTAGTCTTGATCTATGCCAACACCACGAACACTTTCGGAGACACCTGTAGAGCATCTTTATGATCACCCAGTTACGTTGTGACGTTTGATAGCACACAAGGTGTTCCTACGGTATTCGGGAGTTGCATAATCTCATAGTCATAGGAACATGTATAAGTCATGAAGAAAGCAATAGCAGTAGAACTAAACGATCATAGTGCTATGCTAACGGATGGGTGTAGTCCATCACATCATTCTCCTAATGATGTGATCCCATTGATCAAATGACAACTCATGTCTATGGCTAGGAAACATAACCATCTTTGATCAATGAGCTAGTCTAGTAGAGGCATACTAGGGACATACTGTTTTGTCTATGTATTCACACATGTACTAAGTTTCCGGTTAATACAATTCTAGCATGAATAATAAACATTTATCATGATATAAGGAAATAAATAATAACTTTATTATTGCCTCTAGGGCATATTTCCTTCAGTCTCCCACTTGCACTAGAGTCAATAATCTAGTTCACATCTCCATGTGATTTAATACCGATAGTTCACATCGTTATGTGACCAATACCCAAAGGGTTTACTAGAGTCAATAATCTAGTTCACATGGATATGTGATTAACACCCAAGAGTAGTAAGGTGTGATCATGTTTTGCTTGTGAGAGAAGTTTAGTCAACGGGCCTGACACATTCAGATATGTATGTATTTCGCAAGTTTCTATGTCTACAATGCTCTGCATGGAGCTACTCTAGCTAATTGCTCCCACTTCCAATATGCATCCAGATTGATACTTAGAGTCATCTGGATTATTGTAAAGCTTGCATCGGTGTAACTCTTTACAACGAACTCTTTATCACCTCCATAATCGAGAAAACATTTCCTTAGTCATCCAGTAACTAAGGACAATTTTGACCGCTGTCCAGTGATCTACTCCTGGATCACTTTTGTACCTCCTTGCCAAACTCATGGTAAGGTACATAACAGGTTTGGTACACAGCATGGCATACTTTATAGAACCTATGGCTGAGGCATAGGGAATGACTTTCATTCTTTCTCTATCTTCTGCCGAGGTCGGGCTTTGAGTCTTACTCAACTTCATACCTTACAACTCAGGCAAGAACTCCTTCTTTGACTGATCCATTTTGAACTTCTTCAAAACTTTATCAAGGTATGTGCTTTGTGAAAGTCCAATTAAGCGTCTTGATCTATCTCTATAGATCTTGATGCCTAATATATAAGCAGCTTCACCGAGGTCTTTCATAGAAAAACTCTTATTCAAGTATCCTTTTATGCTATCCAAAAATTCTATATCATTTCCAATCAACAATATGTCATCCACATATAATATTAGAAATGCTACAGAGCTCCCACTCACTTTCTTGTAAATACAGGCTTCTCCAAAAGTCTGTATAAAACCATATGCTTTGATCACCTCATCAAAGCGTATATTCCAACTCTGAGATGCTTGCACCAGTCCATATATGGATCGCTGGAGCTTGCATACTTTGTAAGCACCTTTTGGATCGACAAAACCTTCTGGTTGCATGATATATAAATCTTCTTTAAGATATCCATTTAGGAATGCAGTTTTGACATCTATTGGCCAGATTTCATAATCATAAAATGCGGCAATTGCTAACATGATTCGGACAGACTTAAGCATCGCTACATGTGAGAAAGCCTAATCGTAGTCAACTCCTTGAACTTGTCGAAACCCTTTCGCAACAAGTCGAGCTTTGTAAACAGTAACATTACCGTCTGCGTCGGTCTTCCTCTTGAAAATCCATTTATTTTTGATGGCTTGCCGATCATTGGGCAAGTCAACCAAAGTCCACACTTTGTTCTCATACATGGATCCCATCTCAGATTTCATGGCCTCAAGCCATTTTGCGGAATCTGGGCTCATCATCGCTTCCTCATAGTTCGTAGGTTCATCATGGTCTAGTAACATGACTTCCAAAACTGGGTTGCCGTACCACTCTGGTGCGGAACGTACTCTGGTTAATCTACGACGTTCAGCAGAAACTTGATTTGAAGTTTCATGATCATCATCATTAGCTTCCTCACTAATTGGTGTAGGAATCACTGGAACAATTTTCTGTGATGTACTACTTTCCAATTCAGAAGAAGGTACAATTACCTCATCAAGTTCTACTTTCCTCCCACTCACTTCTTTCGAGAGAAACTCCTTCTCTAGAAAGGATCCATTCTTAGCAACGAATATCTTGCCTTCGGATCTGTGATAGAAGGTGTACCCAACAGTTTCCTTTGGGTATCCTATGAAGATACATTTCTCCGACTTGGGTTCGAGCTTATCAGGTTGAAGCTTTTTCACATAAGCATCGCAGCCCCAAACTTTAAGAAACGACAACTTTGGTTTCTTGCCAAACCACAGTTCATAAGGCGTCGTCTCAACGGATTTAGATGGTGCCCTATTTAACGTGAATGCAGCGGTCTTTAATGCATAACCCCAAAACGATAGTGGTAAATCGGTAAGAGACATCATAGATCGCACCATATCTAATAAAGTACGGTTACGACGTTCGGACACACCATTACGTTGTGGTGTTCCGGGTGGCGTGAGTTGTGAAACTATTCCACATTGTTTCAAATGAAGACTAAACTCGTAACTCAAATATTCTCCTCCACGATCAGATCGTAGAAAATTTATTTTCTTGTTACGATGATTCTCTACTTCACTCTGAAATTCTTTGAACTTTTCAAATGTTTCAGACTTGTGCTTCATTAAGTAGATATACCCACATCTGCTCAAATCATCAGTGAAGGTCAGAAACTAACGATACTCGCCACGAGCTTCAACACTCATCGGTCCACATACATCAGTATGTATGATTTCCAACAAATCTGTTGCTCGCTCCATTGTTCTGGAGAACGGAGTTTTAGTCATCTTGCCCATGAGGCATGGTTCGCAAGCACCAAGTGATTCATAGTCAAGTGATTCCAAAAGTCCAGCACTATGGAGTTTCTTCATGCGCTTTACACCAATATGACCTAAACAGCAGTGCCACAAATAAGTTGCACTATCATTATTAACCTTGCATCTTTTGGCTTCAATATTATGAATATGTGTATCACTACGATCGAGATCCAACAAACTATTTTCATTGGGTGTATGACCATGGAAGGCTTTATTCATGTAAACAGAATAACAATTATTCTATGACTTTAAATGAATAACCGTTTTGCAACAAACATGATCAAATCATATTCATGCTCAACACAAATGCCAAATAACATTTATTTAGGTTCTACACTAATCCCGAAAGTATGGGGAGTGTGCGATGATGATCATATCAATCTTGGAACCACTTCTAACACACATCGTCACTTCACCTTTAACTAGTCTCTGTTCATTCTGCAACTCCCGTTCAGAGTTACTAATTTTAGCAATTGAACCGGTATCAAATACCCAGGGGTTGCTATGAATACTAGTAAAGTACACATCAATAATCTGTATATCAAATATACCTTTGTTCACTTTGCCATCCTTCCTATCCACCAAGTATCTAGAGCAGTTCCACTTCTAGTGACCATTTCCTTTGCAGTAGAAGCACTTAGTTTCAGGCTTGAGTTTAGCTTTGGGTTTCTTCACGGGAGTGACAACTTGCTTGTCATTCTTCTTGAAGTTCCCTTTCTATCCTTTTGCCCTTTACTTGAAACAAGTGGTCTCGTTAACCATCAACACTTGATGTTGTTTCTTGATTTCTACCTTCGCCGATTTCAGCATCGCGAAGAGCTCAGGAATTACTTTTGTCATCCCTTGCATATTATAGTTCATCACGATGTTCTACTAACTTGGTGATAGTGTCTAGAGAACTTTGTCAATTACTATCTTATCTGGAAGATTAACTCCCACTTGATTCAAGCAATTGTAGTACCCAGACAATCTGAGCATATGCTCACTGGTTGAGCTATTCTCCTCCATCTTGTAGGCAAAGTACTGTCAGAGATCTCATACCTCTCGACACGGGCATGAGTATGAAATACTAATTTCAACTCTTGGAACATCTTATATGCTCCGTGGTGTTCAAAAACAGTTTTGAAGTCCCGGTTCTAAGCCGTAAAGCATGGTGCACTAAACTATCAAGTAGTCATCATACCGAGCTTTTGTCAAAACGTTCATAACGTCTGCATCTACTCCTACAATAGGTCTGTCACCTAGCGTTGCATTAAGGACATAATTCTTATGTGCAGCAATGAGGATAATCCTCAGATCACGGGACAATTCCGCATCATTGCTACTAACATCTTTCAACTTATTTTTCTCTAGGAACAAATAAAAAATAAGCGAGGAGCAACATCGCGAGCTATTGATCTACAACCTAGATATGCTAATACTACCAGGACTAAGTTCATGATAAATTAAAGTTCAATTAATCATATTACTTAAGAACTCCCACTTAGATAGACATCCCTCCGGTCATCTAAATGATCACGTGATCCAAATCAACTAAACCATGTCCGATCATCACGTGAGATGGAGTAGTTTCAATGGTGAACATCTTATGTTGATCATATCTACTATATGATTCACGCTCGACCTTTCGGTCTCCAGTGTTCCGAGGCCATATCGGACTATAATACCAACGGGTTATCTTACCACATAACCGTGACCTTTTTGGTGATCGCAACCACAACCAACACTTGGTCTCCAATATTCACCGAGAACTCGTCTCGTGATTACAACTTAGTCTTGACTTCACACGACTATTTCATTCAAGTTACCATATTAACAAATTTTATTATATCTGGTTTATCCTCCATTCCGATCGAGACCCAATATTGTGACCTACTACAAACTGTGTGCTATCGATAGACTTTGTAAACACTCTGCAGAGGTAGCGCACTGTACCCACACCACGGAACCCATGGCCTCGTCATCCCATTCGGGTGGACCAACGGCGTTCCGACGAAACCGAACTACTGTCATGACACCCTCCCGGTCACTCCGACTCTTCCCTACTGGGCTAGTCCTGGGTGGCCCTGTGTCTACCAAAGACACACCGACCACCGTCGTGGCCAAACTGTCCCAAACGGGGACCCAATACCATAACAAAACAACTACGGGCACACAAGGCTTATGTCCGTCTACCTGATCAGGGTAGAACGTGCCCATAACCTTCCCTCATTGGAGGCACCGGCGAGAGGCACAACAAGAGTTTGTATTAAGGCCTTCCCATAAAGGCAAATGTGGCTGCACTGAAAAAAGTTCGATTTGGTGGCACCATGAACCGATCCCATCGATGACGAAGGAGTTTGTTATGATTAATTCATTTTTATTAACTCTCCATCACCATGAGCATATTTACAGGAATGCAACAAAAAGCATGCATCATATAAAAGCATATACAAAATATCGAACTTCTAAGGTGCACATGTTATAACATAAAGAATATGACAATACTAGGTACTAGCATATTAACGGTGCATTAAAAGCATCATAGCATTTTATAACGATGGCATAAAAGCAAGTAGAGTAGTAGCATGGTAATAATAATAACAACATCCTAACTAGCATGGCAAGGGAATATCATGACAACACAAGCATGCAAGAAAATACATAAAGGAAAGATCGCAACTTGAAACAATAATCCAACGACTGCAACTACACATGCACAAGGTACAAGCAAAGTCAAATTGTGAGTTCGGAGCTTATGATAAGAGGTTGGCTTGCCTGAGGGTCGACAAATACTCCGGGAAAAAGTGCGAAACGATCGTGGAAAGATTTGTCGGAAACAGTTCTCTCTCGGAGGAGGCTATTTACGGGCAAGGGCAAAATGGTCGTTTTCACTCGGTGCAAATATTATGAAAATGACATCAAGGGAACGGGTTCGACGAAACGAAGACGTGGGCTTTGGATTCACGTGATTCGGAGCTACGGGTAAAAAGATATGACCGTTTAACTACCAGGGACCCATATGTAAAGAAAATTCTTACAAACTGGCCCCTGACAGAAAAACAGATCGCATCCTTCTCAGACATACGCTTTCCAGAGAGGAAAGCGCATTCTGGCCCGAAGAAGAGGAATAATGCGCTTTCGGTGATTGAAAGCGCAATATCCAGCAATACGCTTTCGCGTGGGGAAAACGACTTCCCGCCTGGAGCGCCGCCACTTATCCGACGTGGCACTGGGCCAGGCCCTTCGGTCACCGACAGGTGGGGCCACGCGAGGAGGGGCCAGCCTGGCCTGGCATCTTCAACCTCCCGCTCTGGAGCGAGCGAGGCGGAGGGAGGAGATCGCCCCGGCGAGGACCGCCGGCGACTCCGGCCACCTCGCGGGTCGTGCAACCTACCAAAACGCGCAGGACGGAGAGGCGCATGTCGGGGTAGTCTCCGTTTCCAGCGAGGATCGCGGGAGAAGAAGTAGTAGGGCCCGCGGCGGAGAGAGGCTTCGGCCACCGGAGAAGATGGGGCTGTGGTGGGGGAACGGAAGGGCTGAGGCTACGAGGAGGTTCGCCGGAGCCTGAGGGCTGCAGAGGTGGTGGAGGAACAGCGAGGGGGACTCCTGGTCACCGGAATCAGAGGGACTCGAGGCGGCGACCACGGCGGCGGTGGGGGTCAGAGAGGGGCTCTGGGCTCGAGGAGAGGCTCTGGGAGGGGGTTGCGGACTGCGGTGAAGCTCGAGGCGAGCTTAAATAGCCGCGAGAAGAGCTCGAGGGGGAGGGGAGGAGATGACACGCGGCTCGTGACGTGTCCGTGCGCCGGCGACACACACGGTGTCGGCAGACGCGGCCAAGGCTCACTGCGAGCGGCGGGAAGGCGACGAGGGGGAAGCGGATGGGTGCCAGGGCCTCACGGAGACGAGCAAGGCTCGAGGACAAGAGGAGGAAGCGGACACTAGCGAGGAAGACGACGGTGCACATGAGCGCACTATTCCGGTTGTTGGCACGGCTCGCCGGAGAAGAAAACGAAGGGGGGCAACGGTCCACAGGGAAGACGAAGTCGAGGGGAAGGTGTAGGACATTAATAGCGAGGTCAGAGACGGTCGGAGCAGCGATGCCATCGACAATAGTGGCTAGACCACCATTTTGGTTGGTTGCACTCGTGGTCACCACTGGCATGGCGCGCTCTGGGGTTTTTACTGCAGTAAGATCATGTCAACCGCGTAGTCCTTCCACCGTGGAGTGTTACCATGGTAAAGAGAGGGGTAGAGACAAAGTTAGCTGAGTAAAACAAGCTCCAGAAGTTTACTACTGTAAACTTTACCACACTCTAGAGAGTAAACTAGAGAGGGTAAAAGGTAAACTTGATGTCTGGGAGGCTTAGGGTAGAAAGGACTACGATCCTGGGAGTTTTGAGGTAATTTGGACAACTATTTACCATAGTTGCTGTAGAACCACCAAATCTGACCCAGAAACTGAATGATGAACAAGCACTCACTAGGAGTGTTGGATTGGGCTATAACTTGGCAAAGCCTGATGATTTGGATATACCATGATGCTGTAAAAAGTTCATACCAAATGGATTTACCAAGATGGTACTTCCTTCATAGCTATCATTTCTGTCCAAAAACTTCAGAGAAGTCCTCAGGGAAAATGGCTAGATTAAATGAGCACAAATCTTGTGGAGATGGATCATATAGATAGGAGAAGGCGTGGAAAAATTATCAGCCATAATGGAGCAAGATAAAATACATTTGCTTCACAAACTTGTGTTCTGGTCAGAAACTTTGAAAAATTGCACAGGGAGATAGGATGAATGGATTGAGCTCATCTTTGGTATCCATGGGTCATTTAACAATGTTAAACACCCTGCCAAATTGCAGCTCAATTGGACTTAGGAATAAAGCACTTCCTTTGCAAAATTTCAAAGAAGGCAGAAACTTGCGTTGGATCATGTGCCAAAATTTTAACTGTAGAATCATGAGATGAGGATGTAACTAGTGATTATATAGCAAAGACAAGCTCCACAATTATGTGGGAATTTTCTATGCTATAAAAATAGTAGTTCCTTTGGAAAATGGCAGAAATGCAATATTGGCATAAAATAGGAAAAGGCAATTTTCCTTATTTTAATTGTGGCCAATATTCTTGCCAGAGCTTGGATTAGGCTTGAGCATCATCTCCACCAATCCTCATGGATTTTTGAGATGCAAAACTATGCCTCTGGATTTTATTCCTCAAACAGACAATGAAAGGAATAAATCCCAATTCAAAAATATTGCATAGGACTTAGCAATATTTGCATATCCAAGAATTATGAAGACAAGGTGGTCTCTTGGAAATGAGGGAGCAATCAATAGATCAAGGCAAATGATGACTCCTTTGTAATCACAAAGTCCACCTAGAAATTCCAAAAGCTTGGAATTAGGGTTTGAGAGAGTTTAAGGTAATGCAAATGAGGTCTTGCCCACTGACAAAGACATGAGCAAGGTTTTAAAAAGGTGAAAATGACCAGAAATCTCAGGGTCATCTAGAAATCCTCGTGAGAAAATTTGAAAGAGGGTTGCTATGAAGAAATCACAGCACAAAATTGATAACCCAATTTTGAGGTTGTGACAACTCTTCCCTCCTTAAAAAGAATCTCGTCCTCGAGATTTCTAGGATTACTGCAACCATTAAAGACATCCATCCGGGGAAAACCCCTGGGTTAAATTTAACCCTTTGGTTGGATACAGATGAGTTTAGGTACCGATAATTGGTACACCCAAAGAGAGTCAAGGGCAAAACAGGGTTACCTCCACGCATAGAGGCACTCGAGATCAGACTCACGACAAATGCTGGATGCACTCCAATGAACAGTGGTTTCACCCGCTGACCTGTGGGTCCAGGGCCCACTGGCAGCCTCCTTCTTCAACCTCCGGCTGGCTGCTTCATCACCGTCGCTGCTCCGCGTGCGGCTTAGCGCAGCGCGCATCTAGCTTCTAGGGCGATGAGGACCCTAGTGTCGTAGTGCGCGGCGTGCACGGCGACGGTGGAGCGAGCACTCACGTCGCGGGCCAGCACCTTGTCGGTGCTGCTCGCGGATTCGCCTCCTGGACGCCGGTGATCGGGCGATGAGCAATTTCCCTGGACATCGCTCACCGTACACCGGAGTTGGGCTATAAAAACGGCAGTGCGGCTTCTCCTCCAACATATCAACACAATGCCGCTCTACTACCTCTTTGGTTTGGAGGAGATCGAGCCAAGCTCCTTCGACGAGGCGGTGTTCTTGGTTGCGCTGCGGTGGTTCCTCGCTGCTCTGCTGGGCATGCTGATCGGCTCATCGTTCCTACTGATGATACTCATTAGGAACGAGTGGGCTCGAGGCAATGCGTGGCTCGGGGTGGTGGATCGAGGTGCGTAACAAGATGGTGTACTGGGTGGTCTTCCGCCACGCTTAGTTCTCCGTCGCTTTGCGCCGGCGGAGTAAGTGCATGTTGCGGTGAAGCGGGGTGCAACTTGCCTACGTTATGCACGGCAGAGGTGAGAGTGACGGGGTCTAGATGCTTGTGACGTGGCTGCGCCAGCTCCAGATGCATATTGGGGTGCGGGAAAAGCTTTCGCGGATGATTCCACGAAAAAGTAGGTGTAGAGGTAGAATCAGAGTGGAAAGTTGTATTGCAATCGATGTACTGGTGTGAGAGAAATAAAGTTGGCAGCGTTTTCTCCGGAAATGAAATCGAAAACGAGAGTTAAATACGGGAACTTACCAGATGGAAAGGCCTCTGCGAGGCGCTGATTTTGGAAAGCCGGGCACAGGAGGTGTGCACCAATAGAGAGAAAGTAGGTGACTTTGCCTGCCCACAAGTACTGCCAAAAAGTACCCGTGGGTGAACCAAGTGTGCATGTGACGTGCAGCATAATCCAAACTCTCAAATAGATGCAATAAGCAGGTAACGAAAAACACACCAGGCAAAACATTCTAAAGTGTTTTAATGCTAGCGGGTATATGTAATCCTGGTACACATATACCTACACTAGCGCGTATTTTATTATTTTAAACTCGGGACGAGTCAATGTTATTTTAGTGTATGTGATCTACAAATTAAGATATGGTTAGCAAACTACCGCCAACCCTATCAAACATTTCTGCTTGATAGAGCGACAAGCAAAAACCAAACAAAACTCAAAAGCACACAAACATACATATCATACGGATTACACTAGTACATCATCCAACAAAGCACGGACGCGCTACGCGCTACACGAGACTATTCTCCCCGGAATACAAAAGGCTATCCTCCTATTGAGGATGAACAGACTGACCGACCTACTTGCAGAAACACCTGACTGCGTGACTAAAGTCATGCAGAAGGCTGAGCTTGTCGGGGTTCTCCGGGAGGATGAAGACTGAGCCAATCTCCATCTTCATCGTCTCACAACACTATGTGTGGGGATTCGGCTACTGCGGGTGTGGCTGAGGTTGATCCGAGTAAATGATGTTGGTGGATCCGGTAAAGAGCCTGGTCGAAGGAGATGGGGGTTGGTCTGGGCCACATCACAGGCCGAGAAGGTAACACTGGTTCGAATGGCACGGGATGAGCAACTTGAGAGGCGAACCTACGAGCTTCACGATAAGCTTCCTTGACAACTCGTACCGCATCATTGTCCAGGGTTCTAAATTCGGCAAGAATCTTGGAAATCATCATCCCCTGAGCAGTGATATACTGCACCAGGCGAGCGATTGTGGGATCATCCCCTTGGATAACTGGAGAAGGTTGCATTACTGGTTTTTCCACAATAGGGAAAAATCAGAACCCCCGCTTCTCTGCCACTTCCGGGAACTTGGTTCGGAGGTGAAGGATGGCCTCCACAGCAGCGGCCTGAATAGCCAAATCAGTAGTGGGCATGGCTCTGCCCTGGAGAACCAAGGACTGACCATCTGCTGCGGGACCTGGGCAGATGTGTACTCTAGCATCATAGCGATGAAGGTGAGGGACGGGTGATGACTAAAACACCAGATATTCGGGGCTGGCGTTACAGCCCAAGGCTCTGCTGAGCATCTCAATGAGAAGAGGTGGAAAGCCAGGGTGGTTGACAGCAAAGGTGCGGGTGTAAAACTTGGAAGCTTTTAGGGCTCTAGTCATGGCTGGAGTGTTACTAGCTAGGCTTCTCTGCAGAGACATGGCGGACTGAGGAGTGAGCGGCCCGGCTAGCAGAAAGGGGGTTTTATAGGCAGCTATGCGGGGCATGCCCGCATGGTGCGGCACTTTACCCTGATGGGTAAGCGGTGCGCCCGACAGAAAAGATAAGGGCGCTATTCGCTCCACAGATAACTAGGAGGGGACAGCGGGGTGAGGACGTGTCGGTCCCGACCATGCCACCTGTTGATTAACAGTGGCCATGCCGGATGCTAGGGACGGGTCAAATCCCTTAGGGTTATTAAGGGTGTTGGTGGTGGTGATCTAAGGCTAGGATAATCTATGCCAGCCTGGCTGCTCTGATACCATTTTCCTGTGGCACCCCGATCTGCATGGAACAGGGGGCCTTCACACGTCAGCCCAGGAATACACCTGACGCACGACAGGGTTCCATGATACAGCATTCTAGGTACAATAATATTCATCAAATATCCAGGTATAAGATTACATCATTGATGAATATAATTATCTGGCATAGCCCTAAGGCTATTAACATAGCAGTGGAAGGATAATTAACTGGCGGTGGAAGTCTTGGTTTGGGCGGCGTAACAACTCTGGCCGGGCTCCACAACTCACATGACTGGCAAGATTACGGCCTAGCGCGACGGAGCAAACGATCCAAACAAGAGTGGCCTACAAAACTGGCACGACACGCCAGGTCAGTACATTGAATGTACTTGCAAGACAACCAAATACATAGCATCCAACAGGCAGAAGACAAGGCAAGATCCAAGCACATGCGACAAACTACCTCATATCAAAACATGGCATGCAATTAAGATAAAGGAGACTGAACTATTACATAGCATCATGACATATCCAAATAATTTCAATATGGTGATAGCAGCATAATAAACTATCTTACCCATGGCATAACTTAATGAATAGAACCGAGCATGGCATGGCATCATGAGATTAAGCTTAAAAAATAAACTACTGTTCATACATAAACAAATGCAGACATAACATATTACAAAATCTAGTACTACCATGGCTTCTTAAAAATGCAAACTATAAGTCATGCAAAATAATCAAAGTTGTACACCGATTTCATCGAACTATAATACCAACGGGTTATCTTACCACATAACCGTGACCTTTTTGGTGATCGCAACCACAACCAACACTTGGTCTCCAATATTCACCGAGAACTCGTCTCGTGATTACAACTTAGTCTTGACTTCAACGACTATTTCATTCAAGTTACCATATTAACAAATTTTATTATATCTGGTTTATCCTCCATTCCGATCGAGACCGAATAGTGTGACCTACTACAAACTGTGTGCTATCGATAGACTTTGTAAGCACTCTGCAGAGGTAGCGCACTGTACCCACACCACGGAACCCATGGCCTCGTCATCCCATTCGGGTGGACCAACGGTGTTCCTACGAAACCGAACTACTGTCATGACACCCTCCCAGCCACTCCGACTCTTCCCTACTAGGCTAGTCCTGGGTGGCCCCTGTGTCTACCAAAGACACACCGACCACCGTCGTGGCGAAACGGTCCCAAACAGGGACCCGGTACCATAACAAAACAACTACGGGCACACAAGGCTTATGTCCGTCTACCTGATCAGGGTAGAACGTGTCCATAACCTTCCCTCGTTGGAGGCACCGGCGAGAGGCACAACAAGAGTTCGTATTAAGGCCTTCCCATAAAGGCAAATGTGGCTGCACTGAAAAAAGTTCGATTTGGTGGCACCATGAACCGATCCCATCGATGATGGAGGAGTTTGTTATGATTAATTCATTTTTATTAACTCTCCATCATCATGAGCATATTTACAGGAATGTAACAAAAAGCATGCATCATACAAAAGCATATACAAAATATCGAACTTCTCAGGTGCACAGGTTATAACATAAAGAATATGACAATACTAGGTACTAGCATATTAACGGTGCAATAAAAGCATCATAGCATTTTATAACGATGGCATAAAAGCAACTAGAGTAGTAGCATGGTAATAATAATAACAACATCCTAACTAGCATGGCAAGGGAATATCATGACAACACAAGCATGCCACAAAATACATAAAGGAAAGATTGCAGCTGGAAACAATAATCCAACGATTGCAACTACACATGCACAAGGTACAAGAAAAGTCAACGTGCGAGTTCGGAGCTTATGATAAGAGGTTGGTTTTCCTGGGGGTCGACAAAAACTCCGGGAAATGGTGCGAAACAATCGCAAAAAGATTTGCCGGAAACAGTTCTCTCTCGGAGGAGGCTATTTACGAGCAAGGGCAAAATGGTCATTTTCACTGAGTGAAAATATTATGAAAATTACATAAATGGAACGGCTCGACAAAACGAAGACGTGGGCTTTGGATTCACCTGATTCGGAGCTATGGGTAAAAAGATATGACTGTTTAGCTACCAGGGACCCATCTGTAAAGAAAATCCTTACAAACGGGCCCCTGACAGAAAAACAAATCGCATCCTTCTCAGAAATACGCTTTCCAGGGAGGAAAGTGCATTCTGGCCCGAAGAAGAGGAATAATGCGCTTTCGGTGATTGAAAGTGCAGTATCCAGCAATACGCTTTCGCGTGGGGAAAACGAGTTCCCGCCTGGAGCGCCGCCACTTATCCGACGTGGCACTGGGCCAGGCCCTTCGGTCGCCGATAGGTGGGGCCGTGCGAGGAGGGGCCCGCCTGGCCTGGCGTCTTCAACCTCCCGCTCTGGAGCGAGCGCGGCCGAGGGAGGAGATCGCCCCGACAAGGACCGCCGACGACTCCGGCCACCTCGCGGGTCGTGTGACATACCAAAACGCGCAGGACGGAGAGGCGCATCTCGGGGTAGTCTCCGTTTTTGGCGAGGATCGCGGGAGAAGAAGTAGTAGGGCCCGCGGCGGAGAGAGGCTCCGGCCACTGGAGAAGATGGGGCTGTGGTGGGCGAACGGAAGGGCTGAGGCTACGCGGAGGTTGGCCGGAGCCTGAGGGCTGCTGAGGTGGTGGAGTAACGGCGAGGGGGACTCCTGGTCACCGGAATCAGAGGGACCCGAGGCGGCGACACGGCGGCGGTGGGGGTCAGAGAGGGGCTCTGGGCTCGAGGAGAGGCTCTAGGAGGGGGTTGCGGACTGCGGTGAAGCTCGAGGCGAGCTTAAATAGCCGCGAGAAGAGCTCGAGGGGGAGGGGAGGAGATGACACGCGGCTCGCGACGTGTCCGTGCGCCGGTGACGCGCACGGTGTCGGCAGACGTCGCCAAGGCTCACTGAGAGCGGCGGGAAGGCGACGAGGGGGAAGCGGACGGGTGCCAGGGCCTCACGGAGACGAGCAAGGCTCGAGGACAAGAGGAGGAAGCGGACACCGGCGTGGAAGACGACGATGCACAGGAGCGCACTATTTCGGTCGTTGGCACGGCTCGCCGGAGAAGGAAACGAAGGGGGCCAGCGGTCCAGAGGGAAGACGACATCAAGGGGGAGCTGTAGGACATTAATGGCGAGGTCAGAGACGGTCGGAGCAGCGACGCCGACGACAATAATGGCTAGACCACCGTTTTGGCTGGCTACACTCGTGGTCACCACTCGCATGGCGCGCTTCGGTTTTTTTACTGCTATAAGATCATGTCTACCGCGTAGTCCTTCCAGCGTGGAGTGTTACCATGGTAAAGAGAGGGGTAGAGACAAAGTTAGCTGAGTAAAACAAGCTCCAGAAGTTTACTGCTGTAAACTTTACCACACTCTAGAGAGTAAACTAGAGAAGGTAAAAGGTAAACCTGATGTCTGGGAGGCTTAGGGTAGAAAGGACTACGTTCCTAGGAGTTTTGAGGTAATTTGGACAACTATTTACCATAGTTGCTGTAGAACCACCAAATCTGACCCAAAAACTGAATGATGAACAAGCACTCACTAGGAGTGTTGGATTGGGCGATAACTTGGCAAAGCCTGATGATTTAGACATACCATGATGCTGTAAAAAGTTCATACCAAATGGACTTACCAAAATGGTACTTCCTTCACAGCTATCATTTCTATCCAAAACTTCAGAAAAGTCCTCATGGCAAATGGCAAGATTAAATGAGCCCAAATCTTGTGGAGATTGATCATATAGATAGGAGAAGGCCTGGAAAAATTATCACCCATAATGGAGCAAGATAAAATACACTTGCTTCACAAACTTGTGTTCTGGTCCGAAACTTTGAAAAATTGCACAGGGAGATAGGATGAATGTATTGAGCTCATCTTTGGTATCCATGGGTCATTTAACAATGTTAAACACCCTGCCAAATTGCAGCTCAATTGGACTTAGGAATAAAGCACTTCCTTTGCAAAATTTCAGAGAAGGCAGAAACTTGCATTGGATCATGTGCCAAATCTTTAACTGTAGAATCATGAGATGAGGATGGAACTAGTGATTATATAGCAAAGACAATCTCCACAATTTATGTGGGAATTTTCTATGCTATAAAAATAGTAGTTCCATTGGAAAATGGCAGAAATAAAATATTGGCATAAAATAGGAAAAGTCAATTTTTCTTATTTTAATTGTGGCCAATATTCTTGCCAGAGCTTGGATTAGGCACGAGCATCATCTCCACCAATCC
This sequence comes from Secale cereale, assembly GCA_902687465.1. Classification (NCBI taxonomy): domain Eukaryota; kingdom Viridiplantae; phylum Streptophyta; class Magnoliopsida; order Poales; family Poaceae; genus Secale; species Secale cereale. The sequence continues at coordinate 729,198,894 of LR738711.1, forward strand.
TCATGGATTTTTGAGATGCAAAACTATGCCTCTGGATTTTATTCCTCAAACAGACAATGAAAGGAATAAATCCCAATTCAAAAATATTGCATAGGACTTAGCAATATTTGCATATCCAAGAATTATGAAGACAAGGTGGTCTCTTGGAAATGAGGGAGCAATCAACAGATCAAGGCAAATGATGACTCCTTTGTAATCACAAAGGCCACATAGAAATTCCAAAAGCTTGGAATTAGGGTTTGAGAGAGTTTAAGGTAATGCAAATGAGGTCTTGCCCACTGACAAAGACATGAGCAAGGTTTTGAAAGGGTGAAAATGACCAAAAATCTCAGGGTCATCTATAAATCCTCATGAGAAAATTTGAAAGAGGGTTGCTATGAAGAAATCACAGCACAAAATTGATAACCCAATTTTGAGGCCGTGACAGGGCACGGCGGCGCGGCGGTGGAGTGCGGCGGCGCAGCGGCGGGGCGCGGCGGCGGCGGCGGCGCATGGCAGCGGCGGCGGCTGCGGTGACGGGCGGCGCTGGCGGCGGCGGTGGCTGGGAGGCGAGACGGGGGGCTGGCTTTATAAAGAGCCCGGGGGGTGCTTGCTTGGCCGAGGGGCCAAGGCGGTGGCGTCGTTGGCCACCCGGATTCCGGCGCGAGTCCGGCTCGGGCACGGCGGGGAAGGCGGCGGCGCTATGGGCTGGCTAGGCCTTCGGCCCAGTTCGGTCCGAACTAAACTTTTTTAAAAATTATCCTGACACCGAAAAACACAAGAGTAAAATACTAAACGGGCTCCAAAAATTCCGAAATAAATTTTCACCGTCCTCTAATAAAATATAGGACAAAGTGAACATTTTTCCCGGACCTAAATGCAATTCTGAAAAACATGCATTTTTTCTATGCAAATAAAATCGCAAATAAATCCGAATAAAATCCAAAAGTGATTTTAATATTTTTCCTCCAATATTTCTTTTATTTTGGAGAAGTCATATTATCTCCGCTCATATATTTTATTAAGAAATATTTTTAGGGAGAGAAAAATAATTAAAACCAACATGATCCCTGTACCGGTATTCGAGAGAACTCAAATACGAAAACGGTAGAATTCCCAACGCTCTCCGTAGGTCCTTGAGTTGCTTAGAATTTTCGAGGATCGCCACGCACAAATGCAATAAAAATATGCAATACAGTATCATCTATGTATAACATTCCAAATTGAAAATTTGGGATGTTACACAAGCATAATCATTACAACAAGTATTAGGCATCACAAAATCATATTCAATATCATCATCTTCCCTCAACATATTTGATTCTCTTTGATGAGGCACAATGGTGATAGGAGCAATATTACTTGGGAGAGTTACCTTTTTACCTCTACCTTTTCTTCTTCACCACCTCACATGTGGGTTTGATCAATTTTTTTGAGCTTCTTGCAGAAGAGATTGATTGGATAGGAAGCTCCTCCTCGTTACCCGATTCATCATAATAAACACTAGGAGAGTATTGGGAAACATTTTCCCTTTCATTAGTACTCTCTTCATGTTCCATTTGTTTTCTTGTCTTTAGGTAGTTGGCAATATAAGGATTCTCAATGCAATTTATCGCACAAAACATATAAATTTCTTCTTGATCAAAATCAAGAAATCTCTCTGGATTTGGAAAACCATTAGTTATACATTTCATTTTTTTTCATACCCCAAAAGAAGACTAAGCTCTTTATGATGCTCAAGAGTAATCAAGTTATCACAATTTTTGGACACAATTTGATCATGAAATAATTTGCACTGGAGATTTAAATGACCACATTCATTGCAAAGTTCACAAGGATGGCGAAAAATTACATCTTTCACCACAATCATCTAGCCTCTCTTGCAACTTTTTCGTTTCTAAATATTTATGGTTCTTACAAAATCTATCTAGCCTTTTTAGTGTGCCATTGCACTCCCAATTCACTCCGCAAAAATTGACATTCTTATAGGAGACATTTTTCTCATGACTAGTGCAACAATCATTAGCATTTTGGATATTCAAGGAATTCATACTAACAAGATTGCAATCGTGCTCATCATTCTAATATTTTGTGCCAAACATTTTATTGACTTCTTCTTCTAACAATTGAGCACAATTTTCCGATCCATCATTTCAAGAAAGATACTATAAAGATGATCAATAATATGACGCAACCTCAATTCCATTTTTTTTAGTTTTCTTTTACAAAACCAAACTAGTGATAAAACAAGAAACTAAAAAGATTCGATTGCAAGATCTAAAGATATACCTTCAAGCACTCACCTCCCCGACAATGGCGCCAGAAAAGAGCTTGATGTCTACTACACAACTTGTTCTTGTAGACTCGTGTTGGGCCTCCAAGCGCAGAGTTTTGTAGGACAGTAGCAAATTTCCCTCAAGTGGATGACCTAAGGTTTATCAGTCCGTGGGAGGTGTAGGATGAAGATGGTCTCTCTCAAACAACCATGCAACCAAACAATAAAAAGTCTCTTGTGTCCCCAACACACCCAATACAATGGCAAATTGTATAGGTGCACTAGTTTGGCGAAGAGATGGTGATACAAGTGCAATATGGATAGTAGATATTGATTTTTGTAATAGTAACAATAAAAAACAGCAAGGTAGCAAGTGATAAAACGGAGCACGAACGGTATTGCAATGCTTGAAAACAAGGCCTTGGGTCCGTACTTTCACTAGTGCAATCTCTCGACAATGCTAATATAATTGGATCACATAACCATCCCTCAACGTGCAATGAAGAATCACCCCAAAGTTCTTATCTAGCGGAGAACATAAGAAGAAATTGTTTGTAGGGTACAAAACCACCTCAAAGCTATTCTTTCCGTTCGAACTATCCTAGAGTTCGTACTAAAATAACACAAGATATTCTTGCCGATCGATCTAATCAAGAGTCTGTACAATAACACTATATGACACACATCAACCAACTCTAATGTCACCTAGAGTATTCGTGAGTTAATTATAGGATATGCATCAAACAATTCCATATTCATAATTCTCAATCCAACACAAAGAACTTGAAAGAGTGCCCCAAGATTTCTACCAGAGAAACAAAGACAAGAACGTGCATCAACCCATATGCATAGATTACCCAAATGTCACCGCGGGAATCCTGAAGTTGAGTGCCAAAACATATATCAAGTGAATCAATATGATACCCCATTGTCACCATGAGTATTCAATTGCAAGACATATATGAAGTGTTCTCAAATCCATAAAAGTATTCAATCCAAAGAAATCTCAAAGGAAAAACTCAATTCATCACAACAAGAGAGGGGAAAACACCATATGATCTGACTATATTAACAAAGCTCGCGATACATCAAGATTGTGCATCTCAAGAACACGAGAAAGAAAGATTAAACACATAGCTACGGTACAAACCCTCAGCCCCGAGGGTGGACTACTCCCCTCCTCATCATCGTGGCCGCCGGGATGATGAAGATGGCCACTAGTGATGGTTTTCCCCTCCGGCGGAGTGCCAGAAAGGGATCTAGATTGGATCACATGGACTACAGAGCCTTGCGGCGGCATAACTTCTGATCTAGGGTTTTTGGAATATTTGGGAATTTATAGGGTAAAGAGGTGGTGCAGGAGGCCACCGAGGTGGGCACAACCCACCTGGGCGCTCCAGGGGGGCCTGGCGCGCCCTGGTGGGTTGTGCCCCTCTCAGGGCACCCCCAGGTGTAGCTCTGGCCCATTGGGTGTCTTTTGGACCATAAAAAATCACCAAAAAGTTTTACGGTGTTTGGACTCCATTTGATATTGATTTCATGCGATGTAAAAAACAAGCAAAAAAATAGCAACATAAAATGGGTTAGTCCCAAAAAATGATATAAAGTTGTTATAAAATGATTGTAAAACTTCCAAAAATGATAATAAAACAACATGAATACTTCATAAATTATAGATAAATTGGAGACGTATCAGTCGCCTCCATTTCTGACAGGTTCACCGATGGGTCCATGATGGACAAACCAATACGCTATGGTGTTCCATGTGGCGTGAGTTGTAAAACAATTTCATATTGTTTGAAATGTATGCCAAACTTGTAACTCAAGTTCACCTCCACAATCAGACCATAGAAACTATATTTTCATGTTACGATGATTCTCCACTTCATTACGAAATTCCGTGAAGGTGAGAAAATAAAGATATCCATCGTGAGCTTCATCACTCATCAGACCACATTGATACGTTTCCGACGGATCTATAGTTTTTTATTGTTCCATGCTATTATAGTATTATTTTTGGGGATTAACCTATTAACACAGTGCCAAGTGCCAGTTGTTGTTTTTTGCCAGTTTTTTGTTTTCTAGGAATTTTGTACCAAACGAAGTCCAAATGCCACACAACTTTTTGATGATTTTTTGGACATAAGAGACCCTAGAAGCTTCAGGAGGAGGCCCTAAGGCGAAGGAGGTGGCCACGAGCCACATCGGCACGCCTAGGGTGGTAAGCGCGCCCATGTGCCTCCTGGGCCCCTTGTTCCTCCGTTTGACCTAATTCCAGCTCTATAAATTCTCTAAAGTTGGGAAACCAACAGGGAGCCACCCAAAATACTTTTTCCGCCGCCGCAAGTTTCTGTTCTCAAGAGATCCCATCTGGAGGCCTTTTTCAGTACTCTGCCGGAGGGGGAATCCACCACGGATGGCTTCTACATCAACCTTGCTGCCATTCCGATGATGTGTGCGTAGTTTATCACAGACCTATGGGTCCATAGCTAGTTGTTAGATGGCTTCTTTTCTCCATTTCATCTTTAATACAATGTTATCCTCGATGTTCTTAGAGATCTATTCGATGTAATCCTTTTTTGCGATGTGTTTGTTGGGATCCAATGAATTGTGAGTTTATGATCACATTGTCTATGAATATTATTTGAGTCTTCTCCGAACTCTTTTATGCATGATTGTTATAGCTTTGTATTTCTCTCCGATCTATCCATTTGGTTTGGCCATCCAGATCGATTTATCTTGAAATGGGAGAGGTGCTTTGTGATGGGTTCGATCTTGTGGTGCTCTATATCTAAGTGACAAAAAGGGACAAGACACGTATTTGTATTGTTGCCATTAAAGATACAGCGATGGGGTTTATTCATATTAATTGAGTTTACTTTGTCTACATCATGTCATCTTGCTTAAGACGTTAATCCATTCTTTATGAACTTAATACTTTGGATGCATGCTGGATAGCGATTGATGTGTGGAGTAATAGTAGTAGATGCAGGCAGGAGTCGGTCTACTTGTCTCAGACGTGATTCATATATACATGATCATTGCCTTGAATATTGTCATGATTATTCGCTTTTCTATCATGGCCAACAATAATTTGTGTACCCACTATATGCTTTTGTTCGAGGGAGAAGCCTCTAGTGAAAACTAGGCCCCCAGGTCTATCTCTATCATATATTAAAATCCAAAAATACCTTACTGCAATTTATTAACTGTTATTTTATTTTGTATTTTTTATCTATCAATCACTATGAGATTTGATCCTTGCATTTAATCGTCAAGGGATTGACAACCCCTTGTTTGCGTTGGGTGTAAGTATTTGTTATTGTTGGCGTTCTGGGAACAGGGGTACCCAGACTTGCTTGCATGCGGCCCGTGACGTGGCTCCATCGACGACCTGGTACGGCCCAGCTTCATCAATCGTAGCTCAAGACCCTCGCGAGGGGCCAACCCTCGCAAGGCGGACGACGGCAAGACCTCCCTGGGGGCAACCTCTCTAGGCTGGCTCCCGAGGAGCGGAGATATCTACGCAAGGCGCATCTCGCGAGGTTCACGTGATGTGACCCATGACGATCAAGGCCAGGCGGGCGCCAGCGGGCGCAGTGTACCAGTTTCCCCTTTGGTGCCAAGGGGGCAAGCGCAGGTGCGGAGTCCCGAGGAATCAAGCAAAGGTTTCCATATCGGTGCAACAAGACCAAGGACTGTCAGGATGGCAGAATGGAGGTCATCGTGGAGCCCGGTGCGGCGTCACCACCAGAGCCTTTGGTAGACGAAGACCACTTTTGTCAGGATAGCTTGTACTAGTTGTTCCCCTTCAAATTTGGCCGTTGTGGGATCCCTTCCCGCCGATATTTGGGAAGAGGACCAAGGCCCCTATAAATAGGACCTAGCCACCACCATGGAAGGGGAGAGATCCATTCCACCCTACACACACCAGAAGCTCATTCAAGCCCAAGAACACCTCTCCTCCGGAGGCTGTTCATCCATTGTACTAGTTCATCTTCAGCCCTATGAGGCAATCCACCACACACACTGGAGTAGGGTATTACACCGCAAGGTGGTCGGAACTAGTATAATCCTCTGTGTCCCTTGTCCTTTGAGTTCGTCAAGCTAGGCTGTGGAATCGTAGGGCAAACGCACTGGGGAGAGAGTTTTCTTCGTGCGCACCCTAGAGTTCGAACCTCTCAAGGGTTTGCGGAACCCGAAATATGACATTTGGCGTGCCAGGTAGGGGTGTGCCGAAACTTCTCTTCCGTCGGTTGACGCATCACCGCTCCACCGCTTCCATGGCTGATGCTCGCCGGGCTCATGCTGAGCAACAGGCTGCCCTCGCCGCCCGTGTCGCTCAGACAGCTCCTACCAGTGGACCTCCCCGCCGCTCTTCATTGCCCGCCACCAACGCAGCCATTGGCCCGGCGAGGCACGAACAACAGGCCTCGTCGATGCACCCCTCAGTGCGGCGGGATGGACGCACCGCAACCCCGTCGCTGACCCCAGCCGGCTCGTCGTCCCACGGACATCGCGGACCAGCGGACGCGCAGGCTGCACTACTCATGGCGCGCGAGCTCCTGCGCTACTGCCCCATCGACGACTTCTACGAGGACTGGCTAGACCGCATCGCCGAGCTCGTCAGCGCCACTGGGGGCTCTCCTGCCCCGTCCCTCTCACCGCCTCGCCCGCCTCCCTATGCGAGCGACGTGGCCCATGAAGCGCCTCCACCACCTCCACGTCAAGACGTCGTCCACGCTCCAAGGCACGCAGCCCCGTGGCGTGACCCACCGCGCGGGGCGCCCGTGCATGAGGAATGAAGCTGTCAAGAGGTCTAGCATCCGCAAGGAGGAGCTCCTGCGCTCCCACCACCACCACGTCGAGACCGTGCGCCCCCTGCAATGGTGGTGCACGAAAACCAAGACCAAGCTCTGCCTCCGCGACAGGCTCAGGTGTCCATGACAGGCTGCCGGGCCTTCACCCGTGAGCTACGCAGCGGCATCTGGCCCGGGAAGTTCAAGCCTGACCTGCCTCCACGCTACGACGACACCCCCGACCCTGCTGAGTTCCTGCAGCTCTAAGAGCTGAGCATCGAGGCGTCCAACGGCGACGAGAAGATTATGGTGAACTGATTCCCCATGGCTCTCAAGGACGGCGCGCGCTCGTGGCTCCTAAGCCTACCAATTTCCTCCTGGAGTGAGATGCGTGAGCGTTTCATCGCCAATTTCCAGGGCACCCGCGACCGCCCATCAGCCGCAGGTGACATGCGGCGTGTCAAGTAGCAACTAGGGGAAACCCTGCAGAAGTACATCCAGCGCTTCAACAGCGTCCGCCTCAAGATCCCCAAGGTGACAGACGCGGCCATAATCTCAACATTTTCTGATGGCGTCCGCGATGTCAATATGAAGGAGGAGCTCGCCATCCATGAGGACCTGTGCACTGTCCTGGAGCTGTTCAACCTAGCGACCAAGTGCGCCAGAGCTAAGGAGGGGCGCCTTTTCCTCGTCGAGCTCCCTGCAACTGACCCAGAAGACAAGAACGCCAAGGCTAAAGACATGAAGCACAAGAGGTGATACGTCCATTTTGCATCATGCTGTTATATTGATATTTATTGCATTATGGGCTGTTATTACACATTATGTCACAATACTTATGCCTTTTCTCTCCTATTTTACAAGGTTTACATGAAGAGGGAGAATGCCGGCAGCTGGAATTCTGGGCTGGAAAAGGAGCAAATATTAGTGACCTATTCTGCACAACTCTAAAAGTCTTGAAACTCTACGAAAGTCAGTTTTGGAATATATAAAAAATATTGGGCGAAGAAAGCACCAGCGGGGGGCCACCCACCGTCCACGAGGGTGAGGGGCGCGCCCTACCCCCCTGGGCGCACCCCCTGCCTTGTGGGCCACCTGGTAGCCCCCCCGATGTCCATCTTCTGGTATAAGGTGTCTTTCACCCTGGAAAAAATCATAAGGAAGATTTCAGGACGAAGCGCCGCTGTCTCGAGGCAGAACCTTGGTGGAACCAATCTAGGGCTCCGACGGAGCTGTTCTGCCGGGGAAACATCCCTCCGGGTGGGGGAAATCGTCACCGTTGTCATCACCATCGATCCTCTCATCAGGAGGGGGTCAATCTCCATCAACATCTTCACCAGCATCATCTCCTCTCAAACCCTAGTTCATCTCTTGTATCCAATCTTTGTCTCAAAACCTCAGATTGGTACCTGTGGGTTGCTAGTAGTGTTGATTAATCCTTGTAGTTGATGCTAATTGGTTTATTTGGTGGAAGATCATATGTTCAGATCCATTATGCATATTAATACCCCTCTGATTATGAACATGAATATGATTTGCGAGTAGTTATGTTTGTTCCTGAGGACATGGGAGAAGTCTTGCTATAAGTAGTCATGTGAATTTGGTATTCATTCGATATTTTGATGAGAAGTATGTTGTCTTTCCTCTAGTGGTGTTATGTGAACGTCGACTACATGACACTTCACCATTGTTTGGGCCTAGAGGAAGGCATTGGGGAGTAATAAGTAGATGATGGGTTGCTAGAGTGACAGAAGCTTAAACCCTAGTTTATGTGTTGCTTCACAAGGGGCTGATTTGGATCCATATGTTTCATGCTATTGTTAGGTTTACCTTAATACTTCTTTTGTAGTTGCGGATGCTTGCAATAGAGTTTAATCATAAGTGGGATACTTGTCCAAGGAAGGGCAGCACCCAAGCACCGGTCCACCCACATACCAAATTATCAAAGTAACGAACGTGAATCATATGAGCGTGATGAAAACTAGCTTGACGATAATTCCCATGTGTCCTCGGGAGCTCTTTCCTTTATATAAGAGTTTGTCCAGGCTTGTCTTTTGCTACAAAAAGGATTGGGCCATCTTGTTGCACCTTATTTACTTTTATTACTTGTTACTTGTTACAAATTACCTTATCACAAAACTATCTGTTACCGATAATTTCAGCGCTTGCAGAGAATACTTTACTGAAAACTGCCTATAATTTCCTTCCGCTCCTCGTTGGGCTCGACACTCTTACTTATCGAAAGGACTACGATAGATCCCCTATACTTGTAGGTTCAGCAGGTCATCAGAAGTTCTACCCTATGCACCAGGTTCATCGTGATCGTAATTATATTTATAATTTTTGGCCTCGCGAAGGAGAAAGCATCGCTCAAACTTGGGGGAGGCTTAAGTCAATGTTATATTCATGCCCCAATCATGAGCTCTCAGGAGAAATTATTACTAAAAAAAATATGCTCATCTTTCTCTCAATAATCGCTCCATGCTCGATACTTCTTGTACTGGCTCTTTTATGATGAAGACTATTGAATTCAAATGGGATTTATTGGAAAGAATTAAACACAACTCTGAAGATTGGGATCTTGATCAAGGTAAGGAGTCAGGTATAACACCTAAGTTTGATTGTGTTAAATCTTTTATGGATACCGATGTTTTCCGTGAATTCAGCACTAAATATGGACTTGACTCTGAGATAGTAGCTTCCGTCTGTGAATCATTTGCTACTCATGTTGATCTCCCTAAGGAGAAGTGGTTTAAATACCATCCTCACATTGAAGTAAAAGTAGTTGAACCTGTTAAAGTTGAAGAAAAGACTATCACTTATAATGTTGATCCTATTGTTCCTACCGCTTATATTGAGAAACCACCCTTTCCGGCTAGAGTAAAGGATCATGCTAAAGCTTCGACTGTAGTTCGTAAGAGTAAACTAGAACACCTACACCCTCTGAGCAAATTAAAGTGGAACCTAGTAATACTATGGTTAAGGATCTCTTGGTCGATAATATTGATGGGCATGTTATTTACCTCTGTGATGAAGCTGCTAGAATTGCTAGACCCGATGCTAAAAATAAACATAGACCTGTTGTAGGCATGCCTGTTATTTCTGTTAAAATAGGAGATCATTGCTATCATGGTTTATGTGACGTGGGTGCTAGTGCGAGTGCAATACCCCATTCCTTATAAGAAGAAATTATGCATGATATTGCACATACTGAGCTAGAAGGTATTGATGTTACAATTAAGCTTGCTAACAGAGATACTATTTCACCAATGGGGATTGTTAGAGATGTTGAAGTCTTGTGTGGGAAAGTTAAATACCCTACTGATTTTCTTGTTCTTGGTTCCCCACAAGATGACTTTTGCCCCAGTATATTTGGTAGACCCTTCTTGAATACTGTTAATGATCAGATAGACTACAAAAAGGATATTGTTACCGTTGGTTTAGGGGATATGTCTCATGATTTTAACTTTGCTAAATTTCGTAGACAATCCATGATAAAGAATTGCCTAGTATGGATGAAATTGTTGGTCTTGCTTCTATTGACATGCCTCCTAATGATCCTTTAGAACAATATTTTCTAGACCATGAAAATGATATGTTTATGAATGAAAGAAGGGAAATAGATGAAGTATTCAATAAACAGGGACCTGTGTTGAAACACAACTTGCGTGTTGAAATTCTAGGGGATCCTCCTCCCCCCAAGGGTGATCCCGTGTTTGAGCTCAACCCATTACCTGATACTCTTAAGTATGCTTATCTCGATGAAAAGAAGATATATCTTGTTATTATTAGTGCTAACCTTTCAAAGCAGGAAGAAGAGAAATTATTGAAAACTCTGAAGAAGCACCGTGCTTCCATTGCATATACTCTTGATGATCTTAAGGGCATTAGTCCCACTCTATGCCAACACAAAATAAAATTGGAGAAAGACACTAAACCGGTTGTTGATCACCAACGACAGTTAAATCCTAAGATGAAAGAAGTGGTAAGGAAAGAAATACTAAAGCTTCTAAAGGCAGGTATAATTTATCATGTTGCTGATAGTCAGTGGGTAAGTCCTGTCCATTGTGTCCCTAAGAAGGGAGGTATGACTGTTGTTCCTAATGATAGAGATGAATTGATCCCACAAAGAATTATTACAAGTTATATAATGGTAATTGATTTCCGCAAATTAAATAAAGCTACTAAAAAGGATCATTACCCTCTACCCTTTATTGATCAAATGCTAGAAAGATTATCCAAACATACACGTTTTTGCTTTCTAGATGGCTATTCTGGGTTCTCTCAAATACCCGTGTCAAAAGAGGATCAAGAAAAGACCACTTTTACTTGCCCTTTCGGTACCTTTGTTTCTAGACGTATGCCTTTTTGTTTATGTAATGCACCTGCTACCTTTCAACGATGCATGATGGCGATATTGTCTGATTTTTGTGAAAAGATTGTTGAGGTTTTCATGGATGATTTTTTCGTTTATGGAACTTCTTTTGATGATTGCTGGAGCAACCTTGATCGAGTTTTGCAGAGATGTGAAGAAACTAATCTTGTCTTGAACTCGGAGAAGTGCCACTTTATGGTCAATGAAGGTATTGTCTTGGGGCGTAAAATTTCTGAAAGAGGTATTGAAGTTAATAAAGCTAAAGTTGATGCTATTGAAAAGATGTCATGTCCCAAGGACATCAAAGGTATAAGAAGTTTCTTAGGTCATGCCGGTTTTTATAGGAGGTTCATTCAAGACTTCTCAAAAATTTCTAGGCCTCTAACTAATCTCTTACAAAAAGATATTCCTTTTGTCTTTGATGATGATTGTGTAGAAGCATTTGAAATAGTTAAGAAAGCCTTGATTTCTGCACCCATTGTCCAGCCACCTGATTAGAATTTACCCTTTGAAATTATGTGTGATGCTAGTGATTATGTTGTAGGTGCTATTCTAGGACAAAGAGTTGATAAGAAATTGAGTGTTATTCAATATGCTAGTAAAACTCTAGACAGTGCCCAGAGAAATTATGGTACCACTTAAAAAGAATTTTTAGCAGTTGTATTTGTCTGTGATAAGTTCATGCCATATATTGTTGATTCTAAAGTGACTGTTCACAACAATCATGCTGCTATTAAATATCTTATGGAAAAGAAAGATGCTAACCCTAGACTTATTAGATGGGTTCTCTTGCTACAAGAATTTGATTTGCATATTATTGATAGAAAGGGAGATGAGAACCCCGTTGCAGACAACTTATCTAGGTTAGAGAATGTTCTTGATGACCCACTACCTATATATGATAGCTTTCCTGATGAACAATTGGCTGTCATAAATACTTCTCGTACTGCTCCATGGTATGTTGATTATGCTAATTACATTGTTGCTAAATTTATACCACCTAGCTTCACATACCATCAAAACAAAAAGTTTTTCTATGATTTAAGACATTACTTCCTGGGACGACCCACACCTTTATAAAGAAGGAGTAGATGATGTTATTAGATGTTGTGTACCTGAGCATGAACAGGAACAGATCCTACGCAAGTGCCACTCCGAGGCTTATGGAGGACACCATGCTGGAGATAGAAATGCACATAAGGTATTGCAATCTCGTTTTTATTGGCCTACTATCTACAAGGATGCCCGTAAGTTTGTCTTGTCTTGCGATGAATGTCAAAGAATTGGTAATATTAGTAGACGTCAAGAAATGCCTATGAATTATTCACTTGTTATTGAACCATTTGATGTTTTGGGCTTTGATTATATGGGACTGTTTCCTTCCTCTAATGGGTATACACATATTTTAGTTGCTATTGATTATGTCACTAAGTGGGTAGAAGCTATTCCAACTAGTAGTGTTGATCATAACACCTCTATTAAGATGCTTAAAGAAGTTATTTTTCCCAGGTTTGGAGTCCCTAGATACCTAATGACCGATGGTTGTTCACATTTTATTCATGGTGCTTTCCGTAAAATGCTTGCTAGATATGATGTTAATCATAGAATTGCATCTCCATACCACCCACAGTCTAGTCGTCAAGTAGAAATGAGCAACAGAGAGCTGAAATTAATTTTGCAAAAGAATGTTAATAGATCTAGAAAGAATTGGTCGAAGAAACTTGATGATCCATTATGGGCTTATAGAACTGCATATAAAAATCATATGGGTATGTCTCCATATAAAATGGTTTATAGAAAAGCATGTCACTTGCCTCTCGAACTAGAATTAAGGCATATTGGGCCATTAAAGAGCTCAATTAAGATTTTAAGCTTGCCGGTGAGAAGAGGTTATTTGACATTAGCTCACTTGATGAGTGGAGAACCCAAGCCTATGAAAATGCTAAATTGTTTAAAGAAAAAGTTAAAAGATGGCATGAAAAAAGGATATAGATGCGTGAGTTTAATGTAGGTGGCTATGTTTTGCTATACAACTCTCGTTTAAGATTTTTCGTAGGAAAACTTCTCTCTAAATGGGAAGGTGATACGTCTCCAACGTATCTATAATTTTTTTTTGTTCCATGCTATTATATATGATGTTTTGGATGTTTAATGGGCATTATCATACACTTTTATATTATTTTTGGGACTAACCTATTAGCCCAAAGGCCCAGTGCATATTGCTGTTTTTTGCCATTTTCAGGGTTTCGCAGAAAAGGAATATCAAACGGAGTCCAAACGGAATGAAACCTTCGCGAGAGTTATTTTTGGAACAATATCAACACAGAAGACTTGGAGTACACGCGAGGGAACGAAGGAGGCGGCCACGAGGGTCCAGGGCGCGCCCCCTCCTACAGGGCACGCCCCCACCCTCGTGGGCCCCCTCTGGCTCCCCCGATGCCCTCCTTCCTCCTATATATACCCATATACCCTGAAAACATCGAGGAAACAGAGAAAACCCTAATTCCACTGCCACAACCTTCTGTTCCCGTGAGATCCCATCTTGGGGCCTGTTCCGGAGCTCCACTGGAGGGGGGATATTCCACAGAGTGCTTTTACATCAACACCATTGACTCACCATGAGTTGTGAGTAGTTTACCACAGACCTTCGGGTCCATAGTTATTAGCTAGATGGCTTCTTCTCTCTTTTTGGATCTCAATACCAAGTTCTCCTCGGTCTTCGAGGAGATCTATTTGATGTAATCTTCTTGCGGTGTGTTTGCCGAGATCCGATTAATTGTGGGTTTATGATCAAGATTATCTATGAGAAATATTTGGTTCTTTTCTGAATTCTTTTATGTACGATTATAATATCCTTGCAAGTCTCTTTGAATTATCGGTTTGATTTGGCCTACTAGATCTATAGTTCTTGCAATGGGAGAAGTGCTTGGCTTTGGGTTCAATCTTGCGGTGTCCTTTCCCAGTGATAGCAGGGGCAGCAAGGCACGTATTGTATTGTTGCCATCGAGGATAAAAAGATGGGGTTTATATCATATTGCTTGAGTTTATCCCTCTACATCATGTCATCTTGCTTAAAGCATTACTTTGTTCTTATGAAGTTAATACTCTAGATGCATGCTGGATAGCGGTCGATGTGTTGAGTAATAGTAGTAGATGCAGAATCGTTTCGGTCTACTTGTCACGGACGTGATGCCTATATATAATGATCATGCCTAGATATTCTCATAATTATTCGCTTTCCTATCGATTGCTCGACAGTAATTTATTCACCCATCGTAGAATTCTGCTATCATGAGGGAAGCCACTAGTGAAACCTATGGCCCCCGGGTCTATTCTCAACATATTAATCTTCAATCTACTTTACTTTGCTGTTTTTACTTTCTGTTCTTATATCCAAAAATACCAAAAATATCAAACTATCCTATCTATCATATCTCACTTTCGTAAGTGACCGTAAAGGGATTGACAACCTCTTATCGCGTTGGCTGCGAAGTTCTTATTTGTTTGTGCAGGTGCGAGGGACTCGCGCGTGGTCTCCTACTGGATTGATACATTGGTTCTCAAAAACTGAGGGAAATACTTACCCTACTGTGCTACATCACCCTTTCCTCTTCGAGGGAATACAACGCAAGCTCGAGAAGTAGCAAGAAGAATTTCTGGCGCCGTTGCTGGGGAGATATACGCAAAAGTCATATACCAAGTACCTATCACAAACCCTTATCCTTCGCATTACATTTATTTCCCTCTCATTTTCCTCTCCCCCACTTCACCTTTGCAGTTTTATTCGCCCTCCTTTTTTCGTTCGCCTTTTTGTTTGCTTGTGTTGCCATGTGCCATCTGTTAGCTTGCATCTTAGCTTGCTAAATTATGCATCCTCATCCACTTGCTAATCTTTTTAAGAGATCCAATTATGATGAACTAATTGCTGGTGAGTTGCGTGCACTAGATTATCTTTATGAGGTTTTGCTTGAAAATCATGAATCTGAAAACTGTAATGAAGTATTGAATGAAAATAATAAAGTGATTCACGATAGCTCCTTGAGTGAAAAGCATGATTGCAATGATGTTATTATAAATTCTATTGATGTTAATTGTGTTAATAATATGCAAAACCCTAAGCTTGGGGATGCTTATTTTGCTATGCCCACTACTTGGTGCAATGATCATGATTGGGGTGATGCTTCTTGCAATCTTGAAAACTTATTTAAGCCCCATGATATATATAAGAATGATAATAATGTTTGCAATAATATTGAAAGTGGGTTTGGAAGAGTGTCAACTTTAGATCCCACTATTTTGGAAGAGTGTCAACTTCGTATGCATGTGCATCGTGTTGAGAATATGTTTTGTGATAGCTATATTGTTGAATTTGCTTATGATCCTACATGCAATTATTATGAGAGAGGAAAATATGGTTGTAGAAATTTTCATGTTACTAAATTACCTCTCGTTATGTTGAGATTGCTATTGTTTCTTTCTTCTTCCTTGCATATGCTAGATCTTGTTTGTCTTGCTAATTTGTTTGCCTATAAAATGCCTACGCATAGGAAGTATGTTAGACTTAGATGTGATTTTCACATGCTATATGATGCTCTCTTTGTGCTTTAATTCTTATCTTTCATGTGAGCATCATTGAATTCTCAAGCATATCTTAATGGCTATAAAGAAAGAGCTTGTTGGGAGGCAACACAATTTTATTTTCTTTCTTTTTGCTTCTGTTTAGGAATAAATAGTGCATCTAGCTTCTGTTTAGATGTGGTTTTGTGTTTTAATTAGTGTTTGTGCCAAGTAGAACCTTTGGGAACACTTGTGTGAAGTTTTTATGATCTTGCTGTAAAAAAACAGAAATGTTAGCGCTCACGAGAATAGTCACCAGATTTTACTGGAGGGTGCTATTTAGTTGATTCTTTTTGCAGATGATTAATAGACAAATTCCTCACGTTTACCAATTTATTTCAATTTTTTGGAGTTACACAAGTATTCGAAGGTTACAGATCACTACAGACTGTTCTGTTTTTGACATATTCTGTTTTTCGTGTGTTGTTTGCTTATTTTGATGAATCTATGAGTAGTATTAGGGAATATGAGTCATAGAGAAGTTGGAATACAGTAGGTTTAACACCAATATAAACAAAGAATGAGTTCATTACAGTACCTTTGAGTGGTGGTTTGTTTTCTTATACTAACGGAGCTCACGAGATTTTTGGCTAAGTTTTGTGGTGTGAAGTTTTCAAGTTTTGAGTATGGCTTTGATGGACTATGGAACAAAGAGTGGCAAGAGCCTAAGCTTGCGGATGCCCAAAGCACCCCAAGGTAAAATTCAAGGACAAACAAAAGCCTAAGCTTGGGGATGCCCCGGGAAGGCCTCCCCTCTTTCGTCTTCATCTATTGGTAACTATACTCGGGACTATATTTTTATTCACCACATGATATGTGTTTTGCTTGGAGCGTCATGTATGATTTGAGTCTTTGCTAGTTAGTTTTCCACAATCATCCTTGCTGGACACACCTTTTTGAGACAGAGAATTATGGTCTAGAATTTGTTAGAATACTCTATGTGCTTCACTTATATCCTTTGAGCTAGATAGTTTTGCTCTAGTGCTTCACTTATACCTTTTAGAGCACGGTGGTGATTTTATTTTGTAGAAATTGTTGATCTCTCATGCTTCACTTATATCCTTTTGAGAGTGTTTTAGAACAGCATGGGAATGTGCTTTGGTTATAAAACTAGTCCTAATATGATAGGCATCCAAGATGAATGTAGTAAAAAACTTTCATATAAAGTGCATTGAATATGATGAGAAGTTTGATACTTGATGATTGTTTTGAGATATGAGGATGGTGATATTAGAGTCATGCTAGTGGAGTAATTATGAATTTGAGAAATACTCGTGTTAAAGTTTGTGATTCCCGTAGCATGCACGTATGGTGAACCGCTATGTGACGAAGTTAGAGCATGTGTTATTTATTGAGTGTCATCCTTTGTGTGGAGGTCGGGGGAGCGCGATGGTTAACTTCTACCAACCTCCCCCCTAGGAGCATGCGTTGATTGCTTTGTTTTGATAACTCGTATTTTTTTGCAATAAGTATATGAGTTCTTTATGACTAATGTTGAGTCCATGGATTATACGCACTCTCACCCGTCCACCTTTGGTAGCCTCGCTTGTACCGCGCAACTCTCGCCAGTACCATACACCCACCATATACCTTCCCGAAAACATCCACCATACCTACCTATCATGGCATTTCCATAGCCATTCCGAGATATATTGCCATGCAACTTTCCACCGTTCATATGACACACTTCATATTGTCATATTGCCATGCATAATCATGTAGTTGACATCGTATTTGTGGCTAGGCCACCATGCATAACTTTTCATACATGTCACTCTTGATTCATTGCACATCCCGGTACACCGCCGGAGGCATTCATATAGAGTCATACTTTGTTCTAGCTTCGAGTTGTAATTTTCGAGTTGTAAGTCAATAAAAGTGTGATGATCTTCATTATTAGAGCATTGTCCCATGTGAGGAAAGGCCAAATAAAAAAAGAATTGGCCCAAAAAAATATAGAGGGGCTAAATAAAAAAAGGGAGAAAGCCCCTCCAAAAAAATGATGAGAGAAAAGAGAGAAGGGACAATGCTACTATCCTTTTCCACACTTTTGCTTCAAAGTAGCACCATGTTCTTCATGATAGAGAGTTTCTTGTTTTGTCACTTTCATATATAGTGGGAATTTTCATTATAGAACTTGGCTTGTATATTCCAACGATGGGCTTCCTCAAATGCCCTAGGTCTTCATGAGCAAGCAAGTTGGATGCACAACCACTTAGTTTCTTTCGTTGAGCTTTCATACACTTATATTTCTAGTGCGTCCATTGCATGGCAATCCCTACTCACTCACATTGATATCTATTGATGGGCATCTCCATAGCCCATTGATACGCCTAGTTGATGTGAGACTATCTTCCTCCTTTTTGTCTTCTCCACAACCACCACTCTATTCCACCCATAGTGCTATATCCATGGCTCACGCTCATGTATTGCGTGAAAGTTGAAAGGTTTGAAAAAATTGAGTATGAAAACAATTGCTTGGCTAAAACCGGGGTTGTGCATGATATGAATATTTTGTGTGATGAAGAGGGAGCATAGCCAGACTATATGATTTTGTAGGGATAACTTTCTTTGGCCATGTTATTTTGAGAAGACATGATTGCTTTGTTAGTATGCTTGAAGTATAATTATTTCTTATGTCAACATAGACTTTTGTCTTGAATCTTTCGGATCTGAACATTCATGCCAAAATAAAGAGAATTATATTGAAAATTATGTTGGTTAGCATTCCACATCAAAAATTCTGTTTTTATCATTTACCTACTCGAGGACGATCAGGAATTAAGCTTGGGGATGCTTGATATGTCTCCAATGTATCTATAATTTTTTATTGTTCCATCCTATTATATATGATGTTTTGGATGTTTAATGGGCTTTATCATACACTTTTATATTATTTTTGGGACTAACCTATTAACCCAAAGGCCTAGTGCAGATTGCTGTTTTTTTGCCTATTTCGGGGTTTCGCAGAAAAGGAAAATCAAACGGAGTTCAAATGGAATGAAACCTTCGCGAGAGTTATTTCTGGAACAATATCAACACAAAAAACTTGGAGTACACGCGAGGGAACGAAGGAGGCGGCCACGAGGGTCCAGGGCGCGCCCCCTCCTACAGTGCGTGCCCCCCACCCTCGTGGGCCCCCTCTGGCTCCCCCGATGCCCTCCTTCCTCCTATATATACCCATATACCTTGAAAACATTGAGGAAACATAGAAAACCCTAATTCGACCATCGCAACCTTCTATTCCCGTGAGATCCCATCTTGGGGCCTATTTTGGAGCTCCGTCGGAGGGGGGATCTTCCACGGAGTGCTTCTACATCAACACCATTGCCTCACCATGAGTTGTGAGTAGTTTACCACAGACCTTCGGGTCCATAGTTATTAGCTAGATGGCTTCTTCTCTCTTTTTGGATCTCAATACCAAGTTCTCCTCGGTCTTCGAGGAGATCTATTCGATGTAATCTTTTTGCGCTGTGTTTCTCGAGATCCGATGAATTGCGGGTTTATGATCAAGATTATCTATGAGAAAAATTTGGTTCTTTTCTGAATTCTTTCATGTATGATTATAATATCCTTGCAAGTCTCTTCGAATTATCGGTTTGGTTTGGCCTACTAGATCTATAGTTCTTGCAATGGGAGAAGTGCTTGGCTTTGGGTTCAATCTTGCGGTGACCTTTCCCAGTGACAGCAGGGGCAGCAAGGCACGTATTGTATTATTGCCATCGAGGATAAAAATATGGGGTTTATATCATATTGCTTGAGTTTATCCCTCTACATCATGTCATCTTGCTTAAAGCATTACTCTATTCTTATGAACTTAATACTCTAGATGCGTGCTGGATAACGGTCGATGTGTGGAGTAATAGTAGTAGATGCAGAATCGTTTCGGTCTACTTGTCACGAACGTGATGCCTATATATAATGATCATGCCTAGATATTCTCATAATTATTTGCTTTTCTATCAATTGCTCGACAGTAATTTGTTTACCCACCGTAGAATTCTGCTATCATGAGAGAAGCCACTAGTGAAACCTATGGCCCCCGGGTCTATTCTCAACATATTAATCTACAATCTACTTTACTTTGCTGTTTTTACTTTCTGTTCTTATATCCAAAAATACCAAAAATATCAAACTATCCTATCTATCAGATCTCACTTTCGTAAGTGACCGTAAAGGGATTGACAACCTCTTATCGCGTTGGCTGCGAAGTTCTTATTTGTTTGTGCAGGTGCGAGGGACTCACATGTGTTCTCCTACTGGATTGATACGTTGGTTCTCAAAAACTGAGGGAAATAATTACGCTACTGTGCTGCATCACCCTTTCCTCTTTGAGGGAATACAACGCAAGCTCGAGAAGTAGTAGAAGGCCCTTACGTTATCGAGGAGGTCTATCGTTCTGGTGCCATAAAAATCAATAACTTCGAAGGCACAAACCCGAAGGTGGTGAACGGTCAGAGGATAAAACATTATATCTCAGGTAATCCCATAAATGTTGAAACTAATGTCATTGAAACCGTAACCCCGGAGGAGTACATAAGGGACACTTGCCAGAACGTTTCAGACTCCAAAAACGAATAGGTATGTGGTACCGTAAGTAAACCGACTCCAAAACATTTCTAATAGCAATTTTTCTCCGTTTTGGAATATTTAAGAAAATAGGAAAATAAGAAGTATTCCGAAAGGGACACGAGGCGTCCACGAGGGTGGAGGGCACGCCCTACCCCCTGGGCGCGCCCCCTGCCTTGTGGGCACCTCGTGAAGGTTTCGACCACCGCACCACGCGTAAATCCTCTTCTTTTGTTTCGAGCTGTTTTTCTGACTGATCTAGATCACCATGACGTCTTCAAGCACCCCCAAGGACAAGTTTTTCGAGAAGGTCATCAACCCCTACCTTGCGGAGGTGATGCAACACCCTCAAACCATTGAGATGCGTGAGGGGGTGCTGCACATCCATGATGTTGAGGGACCAAGGAGGACCGGAAGCGTGGAGTCAAGACTCGAAGCAATGGAGCAACAAGTTTTCAAGTGCCAGGGGATGGTGGAACACGGACTCAACGCCAACCACATGATGATCGCAGAGGTAACCAACAACCACAAGCTAGATGCCAAGAACATTGGGGAGGCCATCTTCAGGCTCCACGAGAAAATCGAGCACCTCCAAGCTCAGATCTATGACCTACAAAACCAAAGCTGTGAGTATGAATATAGATTCAAGAATATGAGTTTGGCTGCAGATTTGAGGATCCCAGAGACTCGATCATCCTTCTACAATGGTGAGCCTATGCCTTGGAAGATGGACGACACGCCTACATCATTAACAACTCCATCATCACCACCTCCGAAGAAAGAGACATAATCACATGGGTATGGGCACTCCCCTTGGCAACTGCCAAGCTTGGGGGAGGTGCCCCGGTATCGTATCATCACCTCTATCTTTACCGTTTTTCTTAGTTTGATCATTTTGGTTATATCTTGATCTAGTAGAATAAAGTTTAGTATGATCTAGCTATGAGCTTTGCTTTATGTTCCTTATCTTTGTAATCGAATCCGTGAGATTTATATAATAAAGATCAGTTTTGAGTCAAGGGCTTGATTATCTCACTATGATCTTGAGGCAATAAAAGAAAGAATAAAAAGAATTAAAGAGATCATATTGATCTTATGGAGAATAATGACTTCACATATAAAGAGTATGATGAATAAAAGTTGTTGAGAGTTGACAAACATAGTTTTGGTCATCATTGCAATTAATAGGAAGTAATAAAGAAAGAGAGGTCTTCACATATAAATATACTATCTTGGAGATCTTTTATGATTGTGAGCACTCATTAAAATATGACATGCTAAAAAGTTGAAGTTGGACAAGAAAGACAATGTAATGGGTAATGTTTCCTTATATCCGAAATAAAGTATATTGTCATGGATCATCCAACATGCTGAGCTCGCCTTTCCCCCTCGTGCTAGCCAAACTCCATGCACCAAGTAGAGATACTACATGTGCTTCCAAATATCCTTAAACCCAGTCTTGCCATGAGATTCCACCATATCTACCTATGGATTGAGTAAGATCCTTCAAGTAAGTTGTCATTGTTGCAAGCAATAAAAATTGCTCTCTATATATGTATGATCTATTAGTGTGGAGAAAGTAAGCTTTATACGATCTTCTAATATGGAAGCAATAAAAGCGACGGACTGCATAATAAAGGTCCCTATCACAAGTGGCAATATAAAGTGACGTTCTTTTGCACTAAGATTTTGTAGATCCAACCATAAAAGCACATGACAACCCCTGCTTCCCTCTGCGAAGGGCCTATCTTTTACTCTTGTCTTATACCTTATAGAAGAGTCATGGTAATCTTCACCTTTTCTTTTTACATTTTATCATTTGGCAAGCACATTGTGTTGGAAAGATCCTGACATATATACCCAATCAGATGTAAGTTATCATAAACTATTATTGTTGACATTACCCTTGAGGTAAAAGGTTGGGAGGCAATACCATAAGCCCATATCTTTCTCTGTGTCTGATTGAAACTCTATACCCATAAGTATTGCATGAGTGTTAGCAATTGTGAAAGACTAAATGATAGTTGAGTATGTGGACTTGCTGAAAAGTTCTTATATTGACTCTTTCCGATGTTATGATAAATTGCAATTGCTTCAATGACCGAGATTATAGTTTGTTAGCTTTCATTGAAGTTTCTGATTCATACTTGACACTGTGTATAGATTGTTACTTTAGCATAAGAAATCATATGACAATATATTTTGCTGTTATAAGAATGATCATGATGCACTCATGTCCGTATTTTATTTTATCGACACCTCTATCTCTAAACATGTGGACATATTTTTCGATATCGGCTTCCGCTTGAGGACAAGCGAGGTCTAAGCTTGGGGGAGTTGATACGTCCATTTTGCATCATGCTTGTATATTGATATTTATTGCATTATGGGTTATTATTACACATTATGTCACAACACTTATGCCTTTTCTCTCCTATTTTACAAGGTTTACATGAAGAGGGAGAATGCCGGCAGATGGAATTCTAGGCTGGAAAAGGAGCAAATATTAGAGACCTATTCTGCACAACTCTAAAAGTCCAGAAACTCCACGAAAGTCAGTTTTGGAATAAAAAAATATTGGGCAAAGAAAGCACCAGCGGGGGACCACCCACCGTCCATGAGGGTGGGGGCGCGCCCAGGGGTGTAGGGCGCCTGGCAGCCCCCCGATGTCCATCTTCTAGTATAAGGTGTCTTTCGCCCTGGAAAAAATCATAAGAAATATTTCAGGATGAAGCGCCGCCGTCTCGAGGCGGAACCTTGGTGGAACCAATCTAGGGCTCCGACGGAGCTGTTCTGCCGGGGAAACATCCCTCCGGGAGGGGGAAATCGTCACCGTCGTCATCACCATCGATCCTCTTATCACGAGGGGGTTAATATCCATCAACATCTTCACCAGCACCATATCCTCTCAAACCCTAGTTCATCTCTTGTATCCAATCTTTGTCTCAAAACCTCAGATTCGTACCTATGGGTTGCTAGTAGTGTTGATTAATCCTTGTAGTTGATGCTAATTGGTTTATTCGGTGGAAGATCATATGTTCAGATCCATTATGCATATTAATACCCCTTTGATTATGAACATGAATATGATTTGTGAGTAGTTACGTTTGTTCCTGGGGACATGGGAGAAGTCTTGCTATAAGTAGTCATGTGAATTTGGTATTCATTCGATATTTTGATGAGATGTATGTTCTCTTTTCTCTAGTGGTGTTATGTGAACATCGACTACATGACACTTCACCATTGTTTGGGCCTAGAGGAAGACATTGGGGAGTAATAAGTAGATGATGGGTCGCTAGAGTGACAGAAGCTTAAACCCTAGTTTATGTGTTGCTTCGCAAGGGGCTGATTTGGATCCATATGTTTCATGCTATTGTTAGGTTTACTTTAATACTTCTTTTGTAGTTGTGGATGCTTGCAATAGAGGTTAATCATAAGTGTGATGCTTGTCCAACGAAGGGCAGCACCCAAGCACCGGTCCACCCACATACCAAATTATCAAAGTAACGAATGCGGATCATATGAGCGTTATGAAAACTAGCTTGACGATAATTCCCATGTGTCCTCGGGAGCTCTTTACTTTATATAAGAGTTTGTCCAGGCTTGTCCTTTGCTACAAAAAGGATTGGGCCATCTTGCTGCACCTTATTTACTTTTATTACTTGTTACTTGTTACAAATTACCTTATCACAAAACTATCTGTTACCGATAATTTCAGCGCTTGCAGAGAATACCTTACTGAAAACTGCCTATCATTTCCTTCTGCTCCTCGTTGGTTTCGACACTCTTACTTATCAAAAGGACTACGATAGATCCCCTATACTTGTGGGTCATCAAGACTCTTTTCTGGCCTCCCTCCGCTGCCACCACCGCCAAGGAGGAACGACGACCAAGACGAAGGGGCTGGGGGCTTTGAGGAGCCTCGCGCCATTGCCTGCATCTTGGGCGGTGTGCAGGCTCCAGCCTCTCAGCGCATCTTCAAGCAGTTCGAAGTAAACACAACTCTTCCCAGGATAGAAGCCACGCGGCCACTCAAGTGGTCCAAGTGCACCATCACCTTCTGCTCAGCTGACCAGCTCAAGTGCGCGGAAACCGTCGGCGCCCTCCCAATGCTCTGTTCACCCATCATCAACAACGTCCAAGTCACCAAGACCCTCATCGATGGCGGTGCTGGGCTCAATCTCCTCTATGTCAACACATTTGACCGTCTCCAAGTGCCATATGACCAGCTGCAGCCTACCAGGCCTTTCTCGGGAGTGACCGACGGCTCGACCACCCCAATCGGGTAGATCTGGCTCCCCGCTACCTTCGGCACCCGGGACAACTACGACACTGAGATTATCGGCTTCGACATCACCCACATCCGTCTCCCATACAACGCCATTCTTGGGTATCCAGCCCTGGCCAAGTTCATGGCAGTGACTCACCATGGCTACAACGTCCTCAAGATGCTGGGAAGCTATGGTATCATCACCATCATGTGCGAGGAAAAGGATGCTGTGTGCTCCCTCGAGCGCGCTTACCAGGCTACGGGAGTCGAGGACCCCGACAACGAAAACATCATCTACCCCCCTGAAGCTATCCCGAAGAAGAAGAAGCAGTTGCTCGTCCTGGAGCCTCGGGGTCCGCGCCCATCGATGGGGCGCCTCCCTCCCTCGCATAGGAATGTGCGCCCGGCGCCCCTCTCAGGCTGGGCACGGGGGCTCTCCTCTGGAGGGCCTCCAACCAAGTCAATGTCACGAGGGAGGTGCTCGGGCACCATGTGGAGGCGTGCTTCACTGCATGTTTCCCTCGAGAGAGCGCAAGGCACGAAGCATCAAGTGCTCAGGAGTTCATCGACCAGACCATCGAAGACTTGCAGGTACCAAGGGCAATGCGGGGCGAGCGCCGCTGAGGGAGTCCTGGATTGAGGGGTCCTCGTGTGGCCGGATAACTCTCGGTGGGTCGGATTGGTGGGACGTGAAGATTATTGTTGAAGATCGTCTCTCGTATCCGGATAGGACACCTGTATTCGTATAATGGCAGGTTTTAGGTTCAGGGTGTAATCTTTCCTTCCTCTTCAAGTCAGTTATGTACAAACCCTAGACCCTCCGGCGCATATATAAACTGGAGGGTTTAGTCCGTAGAGGCTAATAGAGAATCATAACATCCTCATAGGCTAGACATTAGGGTTTAGCCAATACGATCTCGAGGTAGATCAACTCTTGTAATCATATTCATCCATATTAATATAGCAGGAAGTAGGGTATTACCTCGATCGAGAGGGCTTGAACCTAGGTAAACATCGTGTCCCCAGCCTCCTGTTACCATCGATCCTCAGACGCCTAGTTCGGGACCCCTACCTGAGATTAGCCAGTTTGTACACCGACATTGGTGCTTTCATTGAGAGTTCCACTATGTCGTCGACCAAAGGATTGATGGATCACTTCATCAACCACGACGGCGCCACCGAGAGAATTTTCCTACCGGTCAGCTTTTTGTGTTCGACGGCTTTATGCTCTGTGCCAAC
The DNA here is from genome assembly GCA_902687465.1 of Secale cereale. Classification (NCBI taxonomy): domain Eukaryota; kingdom Viridiplantae; phylum Streptophyta; class Magnoliopsida; order Poales; family Poaceae; genus Secale; species Secale cereale. The sequence goes on from LR738711.1 coordinate 729,225,017, forward strand.
ACAGAAGGCCACCTTGAGCAGGTTGAGAGCTACGCCCCTGGCCATCAAGTCAGATTCGGAAGCTTGAACTACGTCGTTGATATCTGCGGAGACTTGATCTTCGACGGATTTGAGCCCACGGCGACCTCTCCCTGCCACCACGAGGAACATGACCTAACTCTGTCATCGGACCAGGAAATAGCACCTATAATCGTTCCGGCCTTAGATCCGGAACAGACAGCATCACCCGAAGACGGGAAGCTCAACCCTGCCGCGGAAGCCGTAGACTCAACAGCCCCGGAGCCGCACACGGACCCAACTCTAAGCGGGATCTGTGTTACCGCAACCCCGGACTCGTCTCCGGCCGCAAGTTCCGAACCATGCATATATGCGCCCTTCAAGCACGATCAGGCATCTATCACCGAATTCAATGCTACAGATATCTTCCGACACTCTCCTTTTGGCAATGTGCTGAACTTGTTAAAATCTCTCTCCTTAGCTGGGGACGCACAGCCAAATTATATCCGGTTCGAATTGGAGGCTGATGATGGAGAATTTTGCTCCTCACCCACACCCACTTGGTAGCCACGGTCGAAGATCTAACTGATCTACTTGACAACGCTTCCGAAGACTTTGAAGGGATGGACCTCGAAGCCGAAGCAGATCTAGACCAAAACCGGCCCGTAACCGGACGATGGACAACTACGTTTTCATACGATGTGTATATGGTGGATACACCTAAGGAGAAGGAGGGCGACGGTGAAAACGACCCCGTAAAGGACAAGCCTGTCGAAGAACCTCCCAAATGTCGGCGCCCGAAGCGCCGAACTAAATCCTGCAAAGGAAAAGATAGCAACACTATCACCAACGACGGTGACAGTCCGGAACAAGCCGAAGACCCCGCAGACCCATCGATGGAGTAGGATGAGCGAGGGGACGGTGAACATAGTACGAAACCGTTGTCCGATGACAGTGATGCCGAAGAAAGTAATTATGAACCTGTCTCCGAAGAGGATGTTAGCCTGGGCGAGGACGAATATATCATCCCAGAAGAACCCTTGGAATAAAAACGCTTCCATCAGAGGCTTATTGTCACCGCGAGGAGCCTAAAAAAGTAGCAGAGACGGCTTCGAGCTAGACAGGACACGCTCAATGATAGATGGAACGAAGTGCTAGATGCTGAGCAAAAATATGGCTATAATTGCCAAACCAAAGGCTATCCCAAGCGCAAACTGCTACCCGAATTCGAAGGCAAGGCCGCTGCGCCTATACCGCCGAAGAACAACACCGCCGACAAGTCGGAACGACCACCTCGTGGACGGGACAAAGTGGCTAGCAACGGCGTGCACAAGCCCGCACCCCCACCCCGCAAAGGAAAGGAGGATGCGGCTCAGGCCCAGAAACACGATCTACGCGAGGACCTGAACAAAAAAGGCCAGCAAGACCAGATCCATCTACAGATCCAGGGACCATGATCTCATGGTAGATCAACTCTTGTAACCCTATATTCATCAAGATCAATCAAGCAGGAAGTAGGGTATTACCTCGATAGAGAGGGCCCAAACCTGGGTAAACATCGTGTCCCCAGTCCCTTGTTACCATCGATCCTTAGACGCATAGCTTGGGCACCGCTACCCGAGATCTACCGGTTTTGACACCGACAGTCTCTTTTGTCGGCTGCAAGAGTTCCTAGGGTTCAGAACCATAGTCAGAGGGGCGTGGTTGTCCCGTACATGGCCTTGGTGTGCATGTCTCTAGCTTGGCCCTCTCAGATACGATCTAGATGAGGGGCCACCCACTAGGGCTTCTTGCCGACTAACTCCTTCCAAGACGCGGGGCCCCTGTTGCCTCTTAGCGGTGAAAGGAAGCCTCTCCTCCCGTGGTGGCACCTATGGCCAGGTGGGTTGCTCCTACTGCGGTGGTGGCTTAACCGTTGGGATTTTGACCCGCCTCCTCCACCCTAGCTTAGTCGACTTGGTCTGGGCATCGTGAATGCGTTGACAATGATAATTTGCCTTTCGTGCTAATCTAACAATGTTAGCCCCTATGTGGGAAGGGCGCTCTTCGGCAAGGTGGTAGTCGGCGCGGTGTGCTTCGCTGTCGATGTTGGTTCTTGTGGTGACCACTCTGGCCTAAGAAAGCGACCTCGTTGTGGATTGCGGTGCCATCTAAAGGTCTTCCTAAGGGTTGCTCTCCATATCCGATGTTAGGGTTCAATGGTGAGATGCAAACTATGGATGACGACTTGTCGTAGAGGGATGGTTGCGTAGTGGAGATGGTTGCGCATCACATGTAGTGGCTGGGATCACGGAGAAGTGGTAGCAATAACACATAAGTGATGTTGATGGTGGTGCCATTAGAGGACCCCTACCCGAGCTTTGGGGTGAATGCCTAGGTTTTACCCAAGTTGGTTAAACCTAGCAATGATGATGTTTCTACATCGTTGCCTTGTTGAAGGTATTGCTCGGATATTATCAAACAAGAACTTCAGGGTGAAAATCTGGATTCTCACCTTTGGTGGTCGGATCCGATGACGGCAGCTATTGAGCGTCGAAGCCTTCTTGAAGGCGTTGTTGTTGAAGACTCTCGTTGTCCGTGTGGTGTCGTGGCATGGTTGGTGCAGATTTGGTTATTATTATAGTTTAGTGATCATATATGTGATCACTTTGGATTTTTCTTTTCTCGCCTCTGTATAGCTTTGCTCTTATATGACCTTGCTATTTGCCCGCATGTTTTTGTGTGGGTGCGTTTGGTGTTGGCTATGTGCATCCTAACTTTGCAGAGGCCGGGTGTGTGCTCATTATTTGTATTTTCTTGATGCTTCATTTTGAGCCAATAAAATCCACCCTTTGTTGAAAAAAGATCCTCATCGGCCGATCTAGCTGTATCATATCCATCCAGCTGTTGTGTTTTTATTAATAACACGATAAAAAAAAGAACAATCGAGATTGATAAAACTTTAAAAACCTTGTCTGCATACTCTTGGTTACCTAAATGAACTAGCATAATAAGTCCCAAGGCTCCGTTTGAACAGAAAAACTCAAAATGTAGGAATAGTATAAACACAAGAATTAAGATGATGTGCCATGGATTTCGACATGAACCAAATCCACATGAAAAACTAAGTTCTTGTCTCGGTGTCATGCTAAAAAAACACAAGTTGTTGATACAAAGAGAAGAAAACATGGGATAAGACCTCATGTTTGATTTCCTTCAAAACCTCGACATAACAACCATTCCATAGTAATTTTAAAGGAGTGTAGAATAATAATTCATTTGTTCTACATTGTATCAAAGGAATTGTTCTATAGGATTCCTATCATTTAAAATTCTAACATATTTCCTTTGTTTCAAACATGCAATACTTATTCTGGATAGACCATCAACATCTAGCGCACACATTTAGTTATGAGTTTTTCTTTAGTACACCCCTTTGCAATTTTGAATACATATTAAAGGTGGAAATTACACGATATTCCTTCAATAATTTTTGTTGATGTTCTGATATCTTCTTTGATGCATTAGGACAAGAAATAGAATTGGTTAATAGTGAATGTGCAAGAATACCTATTTAAGCAATTTTAATATTCGTGCAAACTTTTAAGGAGTGGGGGTGGGGGTGCACTACGCAAAGCTCGTTAGGTATATGGAACCCAACACATTTAGGACTCCCGATAAGACAGTGTTTGGAAAAGTCCCTAGAACATAATTGTTTTTTCTTTTCCATTGTTGTAATCCACAACAATCCCCTAGATTAGCCCTTACAACAAACTACTGTTGCATAGCAGATTGTGCTAGGGTGTACACAATATTGTAGACCAACAGATGAATTTGATGATGTATTTTTTTGAACTTCAATCTCGTTTGTGAAAGTATATGTATGATCACCAGACCACATATAGTCTTTGTTGGCAGGCACAAAACCGCCTCCATTGGTGGGGTTTTGCACATGTCGATAACACCCCGACCAGTGGTGCAAAACACATCGTTGACATGGTACAACTTGGGACAGAAAGAAAGCCCACAAGACAAGTAAACCACGTCTGGGACCACATCTCATCGTCGATGTTGTACCATAAGCCGGTAATTATCCTCAAGTGAAAGGGATTATTGTAGCACTATCAATATGGATGTGAAAGTACGAGCGTTGAACCCCAAAGGAGCTAGTACGTAGACTTCCAATTCTGTGTGGCTAAGTGCACTTACATGTTCTTTTATGCATTTGTAGTGTCTACTTTACTGTGCTTAAGTTGGTAGGTGTTTATGTAATTCCTACATTTAAAACTATCAAATTTAATTATAGTTATGCGATGTTATTGTAATACGGCAATTAAAATAAAATCAAGTGTGGTGGTGGTGCCGAAGAAGTGGATGGACGAAATTGCAAGAGTCGGTCATGTAGACTTAACGGTATGTAACTAGGTAAAGATTTTTGTTTTTGTTCTAAGAATCATACGTGCGGTAGGTGCTTGAACATTCATTCAACTATTATCGTACGAATGTGGTAGGACGACCTAGTCAAACTGTGAGCAAAATCACAAATTAGGCACCTCAAGTGGTTTTGAGAGCTCCAAAATAGGGAGCATAGTGAATTAGGGCCTATTTAGTTCGCAATATTTCTAAAACACAGGAGTAGAAAACACAAGAATAGGGTGCCATGCATGAGCATTTGTAGCATGCACGGGTGGGGACATGTGCTTTTTGGGCCAATGTTGACATCACATTTGCCCCCATGATTCGAAAACATGGTTGCTAGGGGGTCCATGCATGTTTCTTTTGGCAGAGACTCGATGCTCCACCTATCTCACCTGCCATGCCTTTTCTTTTGACTTGCAAAATTGGATCTACTTTGTCTTTTGAACCAAACCTTTAGTTTTTGCTTCGTTTGTATATTTGTGTTCCTTGCGACGGGGTTTTTGAGACAAGACCACTATTGAATACATTTTGGAAGTTTTTAAAACTTCACCAAATTTCAGCTATTGGAACTTTATAAGAATGAACTATGAACGATAAATTTATCAAGTTTCATATATTAAACTTAAACCCTAAACCCTATAGCGTAAACAGAAAGTTAATACTACAAATTAAGCTAATTCGTATGGAATTGGTAAAACTTGCCAAAAGCTTAATATTACGATTATCAAGTTCCAATCTTTAGGGCAAACGTGCCGCGGGGGGGGG
>LR738711.1:729230268-729292469 GCA_902687465.1 Secale cereale
GGGGGGGGGTTCTATGGATTGCGCCATCGCGAATCAAACATCGTGCATATGAGAAATCGGAAAAAAAATTATATGAGACCAGGTCTCATATAATGCAGGTGAGACCCGCCCCGATAGATAACGCGTGGCATTCACAAATCACAAAGCATCTAATCTCTCCCTCCCTAATTTCAGATGGGGGTGAGGTAGGTGCTTTGTGATTTGTGAATTGCCACGTGTCATCCATCAGGATGGGTGTCACCTGCTAATCCGTGAGACCTGGGCTCATATAATTTTTTTCCTGAAAAATCCTAAGGATCGGGATCCTCCAAATTTCTTGAGAGATCTTTTGAATCAAAGAGGCCCTAAAGATATCCAACGATGATGGGACTGAATTGTTGCGACTAGAAGGAAAGTTCCATGGTCTGCATATGTTTACAACAAAAAGTTCATTGTCAAAAGCTTGAGCGTGGCAGTTGATAAAAAAGAAAAAGCTAGCGTGTGTGTGCGCGCTGCCTGCAGGGGCGAATCTATGCTTCGCTCACTTTTCGAGATAAAGAGGAGATACGTTGCCTTTTGAAACTGCGGTCACTTGAGACTTTCAATCCCTCCGTCCCCACCCCCCGAACAAGGCTTTCTCTAAAGCACTTTTTAGGATGTGCCTTTTCTAGCACTGTTTTCAGATATTTGTTTGAGTAAAGGCGATGGCTGACTTTTGCATGATGGCTCCAAGCTCAAAGCAATCCAAGGAAAGTCTTTGTTAAAGGGACAAAAACATGTAACTCACCAGCTGTTTCCCTCGAGGTGTAAAAATGTACCACTACAACTCTGTGAACACCTGTGTTTTTTTTGTTCAGTCATTTTTAGGTGAAATCTGTGTTTTGGGTTTCGTCATTTCTAGGTGAAACCTGTGCTAAAAGCTCCCCTAAACTATGTAGGATTGGATGGTATGACTTTTTGTGCGTTTAGAAATGAGACTATTTAGTGCTGAAAATACAGACGCTTAAGGGCATCACCACTGTTATCCTCACATTTGGCGTTCGCGGACTACTGAAGCCGGTCATCCAACTCTATCCATCAAACGTCTGGACACCGGACGATTTTCATACAAGCCAAATAGTTTTCATTTAAATCAGACCAAATTCTTGACATTTTCAACATGTTTATTAAATAAAAGTTAATCTAGTCTAAATCTTCCCCGATCATGAAGGTGTCTCTGTGCTCTTCCCCATATCTAGCAAGGAAGAGTAAGGCATGGGACACGAACATGCCCACGTGTGTCTCTCGTGTCCTATTTTTCCTCGCCAAAGTCCACCGCTTGGCTGTGGACGTGGACGTGCCGACCTTGCGATTGTTGTGGCTAGGCGCAAACAACGCTAGGTTGCCGACATAGGCACCCATGTTGTCATCTGCGATCCTGGGTGTCGTCTACGCGTCCACCTTCACCGCGATCGCTTTCTAGCCAGCGCGAGCGCTGCGCCCGACCTCGTAAAGCGCCCACTGCTGGTCGGCGAAGTTCGGGTCCTCCGCGACCATGGCCAGCACGGCCTCCTCGCTGACAAACTCACTGTAGTTTTGCTCCTCATCCAGCCAGTGATGCATGAGGAGGTCGAGGTTGTACCGTTGGTCCTCATGTTCCATTAAAAATGTCAATACTGATTGTGTTGGTTGCTCCTCCAGCTGCACCTCCGTTGTGATGGCACTACAGTTCTCCCGTGCTTGCTCCATGTGGAAGCCGGCAAGGACCGGCGTGTGCATGGGGGGTAGGCTTGTCATCGGACGCCTCCTCCATCATCGGGTCATTGTCACTCATCTCCGACAAGCTCGCGGGCAAGCCGCCCTCTATCCGTCGTGTACGATAGGCCTGCTAGCCGGCGGCAAGGCCGGCCAACTCGTGCTTCTGCTCCATCGAGAGGCTCTCCCACAACATGGTAGAGCTTGCCGCATTGCGTCAGATGTGCACGGAGAAGGAAGCATAACGTACATGGATGCGGTGCGGACCGTGTCATGCGCGGACACATACAAATAGCGGGCAACGGCGAGCTATTCAGTGTGGGCGCTGGAGTGGGTTTCTCGGCCGCCATGCCTATTTAATGCAGCGGGCTAACAGGCAGGCAACCTACTCAATGGGTAGAATTTTGTCTTCTCGCTTCGTCCGGACATCGCCCCGGGATTGAACAGGCACGGAGTGTTGGGAAAGAAAGTAGAAAACAATATTTTTTGTGCCTACGCACACCAAAGATCAATATAAAGATGCATAATGGGTTGGAATCATGATCGTTACCGTCACCGAGTCGCAGCGGAACAAGAATGTGTCGGTGTAGGTCGTATTTGGAGTCCCTCAAACCGTCGATAAACGATCCCGCAAATCGCCCACGAATAGTCCCTGGACCCGAATAGTGAAAGCATGACCTATCTACTTGGTTGCAAGCATGCAACCTTCACGGTCCGGCAGCGCTTCATCGTCCAAAGCTAATCGTCGCCTGAGAATTAGAGAGAGGATATTAGAACCACATAGAGCTTCTAATTATGAGGACAAGAGGATTAGCCTAGCTCTAATTAGTCAACTCGGACCAACTAGAACTAGAACTAGAAAAACAAGAGGAGGCTCCAAAACTTGTGTGTTCAAAGGGTGGAAATCCTCTAGGACCTCTTTGATTCGTAGAATTCTCAAAACACGGGAATAGCGAAAATAAAGGATTGGAGTGGCATATCCACTTGAATCCCATAGGATTAGCACTGAGTGTTTGATGCCATAGGAACAACAAAGGGAGTGAAAAAGGAGGTTGGAGTGGATGCTGGATTTCCAATGAAATGTAGTACACAAGATTCGATAGGAAAAATTCATATAGGATTCATTCGTATGAAACAAACGACCAATGTAGAAAAAATTCCTAAGGATTCTAACCCTCCAAAAATCCTATGGAATTCCTTTGAATCAAAGGATCCCCTAGTATATATAGGTTGGAGTGAAGAGGAGTGGCGCCACAAGGGAAGGGAAAGTCCCTCCCCATTGGCTGGCCAATGGAGGAGGAGTTGGGCTCCTCCCCCACTCCAATTTGGCCTCATTCCATAGGGAAGGGAGGCGCCTCCCACTTGGGCCCTTGTGGCCCAAGTTGCGTTGCACATCTAAGGCCCGTTGATATTAAATTAAATATAAAATTTCTCTAAATACTTTCAGACTATTTTATATATAATTTAACATCCCCATAAGAATCCACCTATATATTTATCGGTAATACCCGCTATCACCCGATACTCTCTGAAACCCTTCTATTGACCCTGAAACGCTTCTGTATCCTCTAAGAACTATTACAAATATTAATGAAACAATTCCACAAATATGCTCTCATCACTCTCATCCTACTAACACTCAGTAGATCATGATCTCCTTAAGCTTGCGACCCCGTAGGTTCTGTAACTCATATAAATGAATGAAACCGTTCGTTCAATGACCGACAACGGAACTGTGGACGTCCATAACGGTCCCTATGAGCACATGAATGATATTAGAGTGAACCTTTGGTTACTTGTGATGTTACCTTTGCTTCTCAATACTTTACAAAACCTGGGATGCATCAGTATCCTCCTAAGTCATCGCATGCTTACTATACCAAAATCCTCGTTACACGTTTTGTTCTTCTTTCCCGTTATTGTGTTCCGGCATTCCCATGACATAGTCTCCTGTGTCTGGCCATACGATGATGGATGCCGTCACACTGAGAAGGCCCTATGAATATGTCTCCATCGTCAGGGGAAATCCCATTCTCGAGCTATCTAGTCCCTTGTCAAACTTTCAGATGAACCGGTAAGTTGTTGGTATGATCATCATGTTACAGGTGACGTTTGAGCAACCCCAAATTCCACCGTATGGTAAGAAATAACTATGATAGTCTCATGGTATAAGGAGCAAAATCACATGTTAACATTCTATGTTATTACAATTGATTACAGAGGATATTATCTTAATTCAAAACAATCAAGTTTGTGTCGGTTCAATAGATCGTTCTTCCAGTGTCATAATCTCAGTGTTGTTTTAGGACTATCGTTGCACTTAACGATATCCTAGATACGGAAGACATGATCACCAAGAACACTTGAGCTAGTCTTAGAGGCGAGACTAGGAACCTTTATTTTATATGTTTAGCATTTCACATGTGCATATGAGTTTTCTAGGGTATCACATATTCCAGGATCACAGAAGTTATAGCATGAAATATAAACACTTAATTATGAATATAGAAATATAATAATACAATATTATTGCCTCTAGGGAATATTTCCAACAGTCTCCCACTTGTACTAGAATCAATAATCTAGTTAGCACTTCTAACTTCTCAAACAATGGCAATCCAATGACACTCCATGATTTGCTTGTGGTATAGACCTCGTCCTATGGAATATGACAATCATTAGATCCGTGTGTATCATTTGCATTTCAGTGCATCTGTCATGCTTTCACGTCAATTCATAATTTACGTGGAACAAGCTTAGTATATATTGAATCACTACCAGGACCTTTGATTCCTTAGACTGAGTCACATAACCACTATTAAGAAAAGTGTTCTATTTGCACAATCCTCTCAAAACCATACTAAGTTCATAAATGAATCTTTGATTCATCACCCTCTATTGTTGCTTCTAAAGAGACAATATACTTAGCCTTCTCTAATAGAATTCACCATAGTAACTTTCTTGGACCAATGCCAACTTACTGTGCCACCATAAATCATTCAATTGAAATCAAAATCCGCTTGGAGCACCGATTGAACATTTTTGTCGATGTACTACCTATATCAAGCTTGTGTTGATATAACTCCTTACAACAATCTCTTCATTTCTCCACATGTGCGAAACCTATACGTCTCCAACGTATCTATTTTTTTGATTCTTTCATGCTATTATTTTACCAAACTTGGATACTTTGTATGCAATTTTATATCATTTCTTGGGACTAACCTATTAACTCAGTGCCCAGTGCGAGTTGTTCTTTTCCCCGTCGTTTTTGCCTTCTCAGAAAATCAATACCAAACGAAGTCCAAACACGATAAACTTTACGATGATCTAGAAGGTTCGGGAGGAGGCCAAAAGATCTACGGTAGAGCCACGAACTCACCCAGTGCACCCCCTGAGCTCATGGGTCCCACGCAGCTCCGTTTGACCATATTCCAACTCTATAGATTCTCAAATATTCCCAAACCAAAAGAGAGCCACCCGGAACACTTTTTTCACCGCCGCAAGGTTCTGTTCTTTCGTGATCCCATCTAGATGCCATTTTTGGTAGTCTGACAAAGGGAGAATCGATCACGGAGGACTTCTACATCATTCTTGCTGCACCTCCAATGATGTGTGAGTAGCTTACCACAGACCTACGGGTCCATAACTAATAGCTAGATGGCTTCTTCTTTCTCTCCAATCTTCAATACAAAGTTCTCCATGATGTCCATGAAGTTCTATCCGATGTAATCTTCTTTTGCGGTGTGTTTATTGGGATATGACGAATTGTGGATTTATGATCAGATTATTCATTGAAAGTAATTGAATCTTTCCTGAACTTTATTTTGCATGATTGTTGTAACTTTCTATTTATCTCCGATCTATCTGTTTGGTTTCGCCAACTAGATTGAATTAATTTCAGTGGGAGAGGTGCTCTGTTATGGGTTCAATCTTGCGATGTCCTCACCCAGTGATAGAAGGGGTAGCGACGCACATATTTCTATTGTTACCACTAAGAGTAAAACGATGTGGTTTATTTATATTGCTTGAGTTTATTCTATCTACATCATGTCATCGTACTTGATGTGTTACTCTGTTTGTTATGAACTTAATACATAGAGAGGTAAGCATACAAGCGCTCTCGAAGTGGAGTAATAGTAGTAGATGCGGAATCGTTGTGTCTACTTGTCACATAATGTGATGCCTATATACATCATAACTATGCACTTTTCTATCAGTTTCCCAACAGTGATTTGTCTACCCATCGTATGCTATTTATTATAGAAAGAAGCCTCTAGTTGAAACTATGACTAGGGGGTGTATCTTTATCATATTATTAAAAAGAACAATATTTTGTTGCACTTTATTATCTTTTTTTGCAATTTATATATCTACCACTGTCATATTTGATCCTTGCGAGTAACGAGTTCAAGGGGATTCACAACCCTCTTGCCTGCGTTGATGCAAGTATTTGCTCTTGTGTGTGCAGGAACTGTTTGCTAGGATTTATGTTGTTCTCCTTTTGGTTTGATAAACCTTGGTTCTCGCTGAGGGAAATACGTATCAGCTACCAAATTGCTTCACCCTTCCTCTTTGGGGAAAATCCCAATGAATCTCACAAGTAGCGCAAAGAATTTTTGGCGCTGTTGCGGGGAGGAGATCAATGTAGTCACCCATCCACTTGCCAATTTATGGCGATGTTACCCGAGTGACATCATAAAATCACTACAAGTACCTTCATTTACATTATCATTTACTTGCTCTACCTTTTATTTTCTTTATTTTATTTTATTAGTCCCGTTACAAAATATATATCAAAAACATAAAAATATTTAGTTTGTTAGTTTGCTTCCTTGCTTGCTTTGTCACTATGTCTCAAGAAAACACCAAGTTGCATGACTTCTCAAATACTAATAATAATGATTTCATTAGTATTTCAATTGCTCATTGCTACTTCTTGAGTTTGCGTTGATTTTTTCCTTGAAGAGGAAAAGGTGATGCAGCAAAGTAGAGATAAGTATTTCCCTCAGTTAAGATCCAAGGTACCAATCCAATAGGAGGCACAAGCAACTCCCCAATATATACACCTGCACAAACTAACAAACACTTGCACACAACAAGAAAAAGGGGTTGTTGATGGGCCTCGAACCCCTCGTTGGTTACCCCAAGTGGAAGGTGTAAGATGCAGTATGTAGAAGTGTTTTCCCTTAGCAAAGATGCCAAGGATCGAATCCCCAGAGACTCCTAGGTTCAACAAGTAGGTGTCAACTGCTAACGGCGCAGATTAGCAATCAACGTGGACCTGCACACAGATACAAATAACTTTGCTCAAAACGAGTACAGAGAGGTTGTCAATCCCTCCGGCCTTGTAGTTCACAAAGGATTAAAAGCAAATGATAGTAGTGATAGATAATGTTTTGCAATAGTAAATAAAAGCGAAAAGGTAAATAGTGGATGTGATCAATGATGGTAATATGGACCGGAGTCTCATGATGTTCACTAGTGATGTCTCTCTCCCAAAAGACGATAAAACAGCTATGTGAGGTAAACGAATTACAGCTGGGCAATTGACAAGACCACGAACGCAAACCAATGCTGACTACATTGCAAGAAAGGTTGAGGTTCAAAGCATGGGCGGTACGCCAAAGTAAGTAGACCGAAATCCATCAATATCTACTACTAATCATCCACCTTAAGATATATATCCAGAACATCTCGCTGGTATTAAGTTGCGAGTCCCACCCATAGTGTAAACTCAATGCAACAGACAACTGCATTAAAAGAACTTTGCGTAAAGTAAACAATCCTTGCACCCGCGGGCACAAGCACCGTTGTTTTCCCCCTTGTGGCAACAGCACATCCCCTAGACTCATGTTTCTGTCACTCAAGCTAGTCATCGAGGGGCATGAACCCACAATCGAGCACAACGTTCCCTCTTGGAGTCACTACGTATTACTTGGCCAAAGCAATAAATAACAACGGAGAACATGCAAGAATTACTTATGAACATAAATATAAAAGAGGTAGATCAAATATATTACTCAAGATCAATCTGAACATAATCTCATAATCCATCGGATCCCAGCAAACTCAACATAGCAACAGCATAAGGATTACATATGTGCCTCGATCATGTAGGGCAGCTCACGAGGACTAATTAGTGAAGCACAAGAATGGGAGGAGAACATCACATAGCTACTGGTCATGGACTCATGGTCCAAGGAAGACTACTCACGACTCATCCGGGAGGCGTCCATGGTGGTGGAGAAGCTCCCGGTGGTGATCCTCCCCTCCGGCAGGGTGCCGGGAAGAGTTCTCCTGGTGCTCCCGATCTTGGAAGCGGCGGTGGCGGCAGAACAGAGATGGGATCGCGCAAAGAGTTCCTGTTCTGAGGGTTTCGGAGGACGCTTTAAATATATGCCAAAGGGGGGCATCGGGGAAGCTTCGGGGGGCCCAGGCGCCCCCCGGCGCGGCCCAGGGGGGGCGCGCCGCCAGGGCGCCTGGAGCCCTGGTGCCCCCCACCCCCCGGCTGTCCTTCGGATGCACGGTAGTTTCTGGAACGCTGATTTTTTATATAATTTTTCTGGATTTTTCCTGGCAGTTCTCGTAACGTGAAAACCTGAAATACAAAAACAGCCGAAAACAGAAACTGGCATTGGGGTGCACTGGATTAGTAAGTTAGTCCAAATATGATCAAAAGTGTATGGAAGTGTATGAATATCATAGCAATATCACCCAAAAGTGGCATGGAGCAAACAGAAATTATAGATACGTTTTGGACGTATCAACATCCCCAAGCTTAATTCCTGCTCGTCCTCGAGTAGGTAAATGATAACAAGAATAATTTCTGTGGTGACATGCTATTAACCATATAGGACTTTTTCATAGTCATATGACAAAAGCTTACTGAGACAATGATTCTATAGTAATTAAGTTGCCTCATGAGAAAATCACAAATGACTGAAAGTTTTACAACATGAACTGAAACATCAAAAAGATTTGCAATGAACATGATGTGCAAATATGATAAAGTGATATCTAGCTTGCCCCCTTTAGTGAAGCAAAACATAAATGCAGGGGCACCTTCAAGGTTTAAGTGATGACTAGATACAATGATTTCAAAATAAACGATATCTCAATCACGCAAAAGACAATGCTACTTTGGGACAATGCACATTACACTCAGAATGACAATCATGCTCTCAGTAGTTGGTGCTTGAAGAAAGTAGGTGGAGACTCAACATAAAAGTAAAAGAATGGTTAAGTGCTAGAGCTTTTTATTTTGAAAACATAGAAGCAATTTTGTCAACGGTAGTAGTACTTCATATGTGTCATGCATAAGACATCCTATAAGTTGGAAGCCTCATGCATCAAATACCAATAGTGCTCGCACCTTGTCCTAATTAGCTCGGATCCCCATGGGTTATCATTGCATTACATATGTTTCAACCAAGTGTCACAAAGGGGTACCTCTATGCCACCTGTACAAAGGTCCAAGGAGATAAATCGCATTTGATTTCTCGTTTTTGATAGATCTCAACTTGAGGACATCCATACCGGGACAACATAGAAAATAGATGATGGACTCCTCTTTAATGCATAAGCATGTTCTCATAAGAGATTGAGGATTAATGTCCAAGCTAAAACTTCCACCATGATACATGGCTTTGGTTGGCGGCCCAATGTTCTTCTCTAACAATATGCATATTCATTCAACCCACGGCAAATCACCCTCACTTCAGACAAGACGAACATGCATAACAACTCACATGATATTCAACAAAAGTGTGACAGTTGATGGTGTCCCCAGAAACATGGTTACCGCTCAACAAGCAACTTATAAGAAATAAGATACATAAGCAACATATTCTTTACCACAATAGTTTTTAAGCTACTTTCCCATGACTATGTATTGCAAGGTTAGTTCGCTTAGTACAGGTGGAGGTTAACAAAAGACTGGGAGCGACCAACTAAGAGAGCAATGACGGTCATAATCATGCAGAGCGACAAAGCAATATTGAATCAGGCATGGTGGTTATATCGCTACTCAGAAATAAAAGATCATCAAGGCTTGACAGACTTTCTTTACAGTCTTAAATATGCGTGAGCATACGCCAAGTCAATCAAAATAAATTCTCGAAGGAATATATTACTAAACCATACCACATCATAGGCAAACAAATCAAGTTGGTACTCCAATAACACATTGGGAACCCCCCCAGCTATTTGAGATTAACGATAAGAAAACCTGAACTACTAAGCGCCATCATGCAAGTAGCATCTTTATCATAGACACATTAACCAATGCAACGGAAGCAAACTCTCTTAATAAGGTGAGCATGATAATTAAAGAGAGTTCAAGCAACCAACTAAACAAAAGCTCTTTGAAAAGATAAGCATGACTACTAAGAGCAGAGCATGATAGTAGCTATTAAAAGACAAAGAACACACACAGCATAGATAGACATGAAAATTCTATGTTATGTTCTAGGTAGAAGAGGAGCGTGTTTCTCTCCCACATAAAGAAAGCTGAGTTCCGACTCGTTATGAAAAACTAAAAAGAAAACTAAAAGCAAGACGCTCCAAGCATAGCACATAACACATGAAGTGATAAAAATATAGTGGAACGAAAGACGAACTGATAATGTTGATGGAGAAGGGGATGCACGGGGGCATCCCCAAGCTTAGATGCTTGAGTCTCCTTGAATATTTCTTGGGGGTGCACGGGGGCATCCCCAAGCTTGAGCGCTTGACACTCCTGAATCTTTTTTATCATCTTCCCTCGCACACTTGAAAACTCCCTTCATACATAACTCATCATAATCTGATTAGCGAGGTTAGTACCCTTAATAAATAATTATACCTTGCTGGAAATAAAGATATTCTTGAAGTTCTACTGTTTCTCAAGATTGCCAAAAGGTTTTTGCAAAGAAAAAGCAAGCTCTTGATTTGCAAAATGAAGGAAAGGCCAAACAGGACAGAATCTGTGAAAAACAGAACAGCAGGTAGTAATTGATCTGTTCGGGATACTTCTACAACTCAAATCAAAAAACTCAGAACAGATGCACGAAAGACAATTATATAGAGAACGCTGTCGAAAAAATTCAGACCAAAAAGATGATCTGGTGATTTTATACGAATTTTTCTATCCAAGGACATAATCTGTTTCCTGGACAGCACCTCACAACTTTTGAACTTTCTAGCAATCAGAGGCTATACTTGGCACAAATATGAAAAGCAAAGATACAATGATGATGCTACTGTAGTAAACAACATCAAGACACAACAAAAGCAAAAAATTTATTCATGTGGGCTGCCTCCCAAAAGCGCTTTCTTTTATGCCTTTAAGCTAGGCATAATGCATAGAGAAATCAAGTTTTATCAAGAGTAAAAGAATAGCTAGCCCGTATGACGGACTCAAAAGGTAGCTTGATCTTCTTTCGAGGGAAGTGTTCCATCCCTTTCTTGAGAGGAAACTGAAATTTTATATTACCCTCTTTCATGTCAATGATAGCACCAACGGTGCGTAAAAAGGGACGTCCCAAAATAATTGGACATGAAGGATCACATTCAATATCCATAATAGTGAAATCAACGGGAACATAATTATCATTGACAACAATAAGAACATCGTCGATCCTCCCCAAAGGTTTCTTTATGGAAGAATCAACGAGACGAACACCAAAAGAACTAGAATCAAAAGGTTTCAATTTAAGCATATCATATAGTCTTTTGGGCATAATGGAGGTACTGGCTACAATATCACATAAAGCATAGCAAGAGAAGTTGTTTATCTTAATTTTAATCATATGATCCCACCATCTTCTAGCTTTCTAGGTATGGAGGCTTCTACTCTAAGTTTCTCCTCCCTAGCTTTGATAAGAGCATTAGTGACATGCTCTGTGAAGGCAAGATTAAGCGTGCTGGTGTGGGGATCTTTGGCCATTCCTTGTAGAAAGGTGACAACTTCTGAAATACTACAATTATCAAAATCAATTTTATCATTAGTGGGCAGAATTGTAGTGTCATCCTCTTTGTTTAATTCGCTCTCTATTATAAGAGTTTGAACATCTTCCCAAGTTTGGGGAAGCTTAGGAGCAATTTTAAACTGAGGCTCATACTCTTTTCCTGGAAGACCATGCCATGGGCATAACCCTCCGTCAAGACTAATATAATCACAAGGTTTATTACTTTTGTAGATCCCGACAGTGGTAATTGGGGTAATGGAAGAAGGGGTGTACTCCTCCCATTTAGTGTTTTTGGTAGAACCCATAGTAGCAAGCAAGCAAGATAACTATTTTTGTGATTTTCGATAAAAAGGTACTAAAGCAAAAACTGAAAGGTAAACTAACAAGACTAAAAAGCAAAGGTAAAAGATAGCGTGCAACTCCCCTATCCTGAAGAGTGGTGTCGGTGTACTAAGGTAGGGGTACCCTAGTACCCCAACTTGTGCACGGGCAGTTGCAGCTTCCCGCGGCAAGGTTTACTGCGTGCTCGCCGGAGACCTCCCTGCCTCCTATTAAACCATTCAAAAACAAAGTATACGAAACAGAAGATCGAGACCCCGGCAAGAGGAGCTTGCCGGGAAGGCCATACCAGGCTCAAGGCTGTTCCACTAACACAAGACCCTGGCAAGAGGAGCTTGCCAGGTAGATTAGAGGGCGTTGCCTCGGCGCTATGCGCGCCCCGGCAAGGGGCCCGGGGAGCGGCAAGTTCCCGGGCCCGGCAAGATCAAGGCCCCGGCAAGGCGCTTGCCGGGAAGGCCACGCTGTGTGCCCGCGCTCCAGCTCATCGGCCCACGCGTCGCCCTGAGGTCTAACCAGGGACGCGTGGCGGATGGCTGTGCAGCCTGGGGTACACGGTGGCACACCACGGCGATAAATCCGTCGCCGTGGCGGACGGAGACGCTAAGGCGGGAGCTTTTGGGGTCGACGGCGACGGGCATTAAATGCCCTTGTCCCCCACTGTTAAAGTAGGTATAGACCACTGTTCTGTACTGTAGCTCCACTGTTCCCGCACTGTTACAACTACCACCTCTTTTACATTTTTACCCCTTTCTCCTGCGTTGGCACCTGTCGGTGACCCCTTGCACTATAAAAGGAGGCCCATGCACAACGTGGAGGGGGTTCGAAACCTAGATTACTCTCACGCACGGTGTAGCTGCTTCTTCAAGCTCCCGAGCGTCCCACTCAATACACAACCAAGCAGGAGTAGGGTTTTACGCATCCGTGCGGCCCGAACCTGGGTAAAACTGCCCGCGCGTCCGCCTCGATCTGCTCTTTGTACTCCCTCCGCCCTCGTACCGCACAGACAAGGGGCTCCGGTCCCATAGGTGTTCGTGGCGGACAGTTTCCCCCGACATCTTTGGCGCGCCAGGTAGGGGCGCGTCGAGGTTGTGCGAACCTGATCCGGCGTTCGCGCGGGCGCATTCTTCATCAACCTCTCCAAGTTTCATCAGCAGCTTCATCAGCGACAACTCCATGGCCCCGAAGAAGAAGCCTTCGGAGGTCGGAGGCCCGTCTGCGTCTCATCCGCCGCCACCAGAGCCAACGGTGGGCGGGGGAGACGCCGTCGGAAGGGTGGTCGCCGGCGAGGACACTCACGGTGCCACCAGATCCAAGAACAAGACGGATGACCGGACCTCGGTCTCCGTGGACGCGCCGCGTCCATCACAGCACACGACGACCCCACAGCGCCATACCACGGGAGGTGGTATCCGCTTGCTGGGACAAGGCCAAACTGGAGGTTCGCGGGACGCCCCGGACCCCCGTCCGGGCACAAGCAAAGCGAAGGCGCCGGCGCGGGACCCCGCTCCTTCTAACATCGTTAGAAGTCCGAGCGTATCCCGCTCCTCGCACCGCTCGCCCGCGTTCCCCACTACTCCGGCAGAAGCGCTCGCAAGGGCGCAGCTGCTCCTCGATTTTCCTCCGGCGGCCGACAAGGCCGAAGAATGGAGGGCCACTATCCGGAGCCTGATAGACTTCGCCAACAACGACTCTCCGCAGCAGCCGTCGGCCTCACGGCCGCGGCAGGCTGAGAAGACGAAGGCTATCGGCGACAAGACTGCCGGGGGTGCGACAAGCATGCACTCCCCGCCGCAGAAGCAGAAGACGCCACCCCGCCGGAACAACCCCGACGACGGCTCTACAGCCTCGTCGGATCCGCGGGCCCGTCGGGACCAGCGCCAGGTCCTCGACGACCGGCGAGATGAAGACGCTCGGACCACGATCGAGCGCCACCGAGAAGCTCGGCGACAATCCGACAAGAGAGCTGGGAACACTGTCGACGCACCCGCGCCCGGTGAACCAGGCGACTTGCCGTACGCGGCAGGCTGCCCTGCGTTCACCCGCGAGCTGCGGCGCGTCCAGTGGCCCAGCATGAAGAACTTTAAGCCCGACGTACCGGAGAAGTACGACGGCAAGACGCACCCCTCGGAGTTTCTCAGCGTCTACACTATAGCAGTGCAAGCTGCCGGGGGGCGCGACGAGAAGATCCTAGCCAACTACTTCCCGCTCGTGCTGAAGCCGAACGTCCGTTCGTGGCTCATGCACTTGCCGGAAGGCTCTATCTCTTCATGGGCCGACCTCTGCCATCAGTTTGTTGGCGCCTTCACCGGCGGCCACAAACCCCATGGCTAGGAGAGCGATCTCCACATTTTGGCCCAGAAGGAAGGCGAACCCCTGCGCAAGTATATCCAACGCTTCAGCCGGGTGCAGCACAACATCCCAGACGTTCACCCTGCTGCGGTTATCAGCGCGTTCCATCAGAACGTGCGTAACCGCCGCATGCGTGAGGAGATGGCGATGACCAAGATCAGGGACGTCAGCGAGCTCTACGCTCTTGCCGACAAGTGCGCCCGTGCAGAAGAGGGGAGGAAACTCCCCGGGGAGGATGCTGGCGCAGGGGGAAGCGACAGCGACGACGCCGCCCCGGCAAAGAAGAGCCGGCGGCGGAACAACAGGAAGAAGGGCAAGAAGGAAGTGCTTGCCGTCGAGAAGTCCGGCAAGGAGGCCCCCGCCAAGCAAGCGCAGGCCGGCGGCTCCGGCAAGGAGCCTGCCCCTGCGGCGGCGGCCGACAAGCCGGGTAGCTCCGACAAGCAATACTGTAAGATTCACCGCACCAAGGGTCATGACCTCTCCAACTGCAAGCGCGTCGAGTACCTCGTCGAGCAGCAAAAAGCTGAGTACGAGAGGCGCGACAAGGAGAAGGCCCAAGGTGGCGGGGAAGAGCCCAGCAAGAAGCGGCCATTCAATGGCCGGGGAGGACGCCGCGGCAAGGCCAAGCAGCGGCAAGGAGATCGACCTCCCCGGGGCCGCGACAACGACGAAGACGACGATGAAGACATGGAGGACGACGAGAACAGCGAGCAGGAGTTCCAGAAAGCCACGGAAGTCCTGTGCGTCGACGGTGGCGCCTCCCTGCACACCTCCCACCGCCAGCTGAAACAGTGGGTGCGTGAGGTGAATGCAGCGGAGCCGCCCGTGGAGTCGCGCAGGCTCCTCAAATGGTCCAGCACGCCCATCATTTTTGACCTTGAGGATCACCCTGACCGCACCACGGCGGTCGGGTGCTTGCCGATGCTGGTTTCCCCCACCATCCGCAACCTCAAGGTCACCAAAATGTTGGTTGACGGCGGGGCCGGGCTAAACTTGATCTCCTCTGCTGTGATCAAGAAACTCCAGATTCAAGACGGCGAGCTCGAAGAGACCGGTTCGTTCCAAGGAATCAACCCGGGAAGGAGCAAGCCCAAGGGAAAGATTACTCTGCCGGTGACCTTTGGCGGGGAGCTCAACTTCAGGACTGAGCGCATCACCTTCGACGTTGCTGATATTCCGTTGCCCTACAATGGAATACTCGGCCGTCCCGCCCTCGCCAAGTTCATGGCAGCTTCCCACTATGCCTACAACGTGCTGAAGATGCCGGGGCCGATAAGCGTCATCACTGTCCACAGCGACAAGAAAGATGCGCTTATTTGCGCCGACAAGATTTACCGGGATGCGGCAGCTGCGGCCGAAAAGGATACTCTTGCCGCTGAAGCTCCCGGGGGGAAGAAGACGAAGACCAAGTCCGGCAAGTGCTCTGGGACCCACTCCGGCAACCGCACCTCTTCGGAGTGCTGCGCTGCCGTCGAGGACGTTCCATCGAGCTCCACCGGCAAGAGCAAGAAAGGAATGGCTGCTCCTCCGGCAACCAAGAAGGTGTCCGCAAGGGAGGATGGTACTGGTGGTACCTTCACCATCAGCGCCACCCTTGACAGCAAATAGGAAAGCGCGCTCGTCGCCTTCCTGCGGGCGAATGTCGATGTGTTTGCTTGGCAACCATCTGACATCCCCGGTGTTCCCAGGAAGGTGATTGAGCACAAGCTTGCTGTCTGTCCTCATGCGCGGCCCATCAAGCAAAAAGTAAGGAAGCAAGCCGTGGAGCGCCAAGAGTTCATCAACGAGGAGATCAAGAAACTAGAGGCAGCAGGCCTAGTTAGAGGTGTGATCCATCCGACGTGGTTGGCAAACCCAGTCGTCGTGCGCAAAGCCAACGGGAAGTGGAGACTGTGTATAGACTTCACTGATGTCAATAAAGCATGTCCCAAGGATCCCTTCCCTTTGCCGCGCATTGACCAGATCGTTGACTCCACTGCCGGATGTGAGCTACTCTGTTTTCTTGATGCATACTCAGGCTATCATCAGATTTTCATGGCCAAGGAAGATGAAGAGAAGACTGCATTTATCACTCCATGTGGCACTTACTGCTTTATCCGCATGCCATTTGGACTGAAGAATGCAGGCTCAACTTTTGCAAGGGTAGTGTACACTACTTTTGAGCCACAGATCCACCGGAATGTAGAAGCCTACATGGATGATATCGTGGTGAAGAGCAAGAGCAAAGAAACACTGATTCAGGACTTGGAAGAAACGTTTCAGAACCTGCGCAGGATACAGCTCAAGCTGAACCCCGAGAAGTGCGTCTTTGGAGTCCCCTCCGGCAAGCTTCTCGGGTTCTTTGTTTCGCAGAGAGGGATTGAAGCCAACCCCGACAAGATCAAAGCCATCGAGCAGATAGAAGCCCCGAAGCGCGTCAAGGATGTCAGAAGGCTTGCAGGTTGCGTTGCTGCCCTCAGTAGGTTCATTTCAAAATCCGCAGAACGCGCCCTACCTTTCTTCAAAATCTTGAAGAAGGCAGGTCCCATGAAGTGGACTCCGGAAGCGGAGGCGGCGTTGCAGGATTTGAAACGGTACCTGTCCTCCACTCCTATACTTGTCGCACCTAAACCACAGGAAAAGTTGTTGCTATACTTAGCGGCAACCAACCAGGTGGTTAGTGCTGCGTTAGTAGCGGAGAGGGAGTCCGACGAGGAGTCAGCATCACCGGCAAGCGAATCTAGCGGCAAGCAGGGGGCTGTCCCGACAAGCTCTGGCCCCGACAAGGAAGACTCTGCGCAGGAACAAGGAGAGGTGCGGAAGAAGATGGTGCAGCGCCCAGTGTATTTTGTAAGTTCCCTTCTCCAGGGAGCTAGATCAAGGTACTCTGGTGTGCAAAAATTACTTTTCGGCCTCCTCATGGCTTCAAGAAAGCTGCGCCACTACTTCCAAGCCCATGAGATAACGGTGGTCACTCGCTTTCCGTTGAAGAGGATATTGCACAATCCAGAGGCAACAGGCAGGATCGTCGAGTGGGCACTGGAGCTGTCAAGCTTTGGACTCAAGTTTGAAAGTACTTCAACTATACAGAGCCGAGCTTTGGCAGAATTCATCGCTGAGTGGACCCCAACGCCAGAAGAAGAAGTTCAAGAAACGAGCGTACCCGTGCAAGAAGCGACAAGTGAATGGATAATGTATTTTGACGGTGCCTTCTCGCTGCAAGGCGCCGGTGCCGGCGTGGTACTCATCGCGCCCACCGGAGAGCACCTCAAATATGTTATCCAGATGCACTTCCCCAGGGAGCAAGCGACAAACAACACTGCAGAATATGAAGGCTTGCTTGCCGGCCTCAGGATTGCGGCCGAACTTGGGATCAGAAAGCTGATTGTGCGGGGAGATTCTCAGTTGGTGGTCCGACAAGTTAACAAAAGCTATCAGAGTCCTTCGATGGAAGCATATGTCGATGAAGTGAGAAAGCTTGAAGAGCACTTTGAAGGTCTGCAGATGGAGCACGTCCCAAGAGCTCAAAATGAGATTGCAGATGGCCTTTCAAAGTGCGCCGCAATGAAGTTACCTGTGGAACCAGGGAACTTTTTGCTCAAGCTGACTCAACCATCAGTTACACCATCAATTGGGCAGTCCAAGAAGAGAAAGTTGGTCTCCGGCGACTACTTACCGGCGGATCTTCCTGAACCCGCCGCCAAAGTTCCCAGGATCAACGACAACGCTGAGGAACAGTTTGCTCCTGCAAGCCCTCGGGCTTGTGCAGTTGAAGCAAGTGTTCCCGACAAGCCTCGCCCCGGCGAGCTTGCCGGGGGACCGTCAGCTCCGACAGGACCAGAGGTCTTTGCCGTAGAAGCTGGGGTTCCCGCAGCGGCCCTCGAGCCTTTAGTCCTTGCCGTCGAGCCCCGGGCTCCGGCATGGGCACAGCAGATCGTCCGTTTTCTGCAAACTGGAGAACTTCCCGACGACCCTCAAGAGATAGAGAAGATAACCAGGCAGTCAAGTATGTATCAGTTTGTGGATAACGAGCTATACAGAAGAAGACTCAACGGTGTCAGGTTGAAATGCATCTCCAGAGAAGATGGACAGGAGCTGTTGGCAGAAATACACGGAGGCATATGCGGCCACCACATTGGCGCAAGGGCGCTTGCCGGGAAAGCTTTCCGGCAAGGGTTCTTTTGGCAAGAAGCCCTCCAAGATGCGACTGCACTAGTAACCAAGTGTGAAGCGTGCCAGTTCCATGCGAAGCAAATTCATCAGCCAGCTCAAGCTCTCCAAACAATCCCTTTGTCATGGCCCTTCTCGGTCTGGGGGCTCGATATCCTCGGCCCTTTCCCTCGCGCTGTCGGGGGCTTTGAGTACTTGTATGTCGCAATCGACAAGTTCACAAAGTGGCCAGAAGTAGAGCCAGTGAGAAAGGTGACAGCACAGTCAGCAGTCAGGTTCTTCAGGTCGATTGTTTGCCGTTTCGGGATCCCTAACAGGATCATCACCGACAACGGTACGCAATTCACTAGTCGCACCTTCATGCAGTACGTCCAAGACCTTGGCGCCAAGGTCTGTTTCGCTTCTGTTGCCCACCCGAGGAGCAACGGCCAAGCGGAGAGGGCAAATGCTGAAGTGCTGCGCGGACTCAAGACAAGGACCTTTGACAGGCTGCGTAAGTGCGGAAGGAATTGGATAGAGGAGCTCCCGGCGGCTCTTTGGTCAATCAGAACGACACCGAGTCGAGCCACCGGACAGACACCTTTTGCTCTAGTCTACGGAGCAGAAGCAGTTCTCCCCACGGAACTCGTATACGGATCTCCTCGAGTACTCGCTTATGATGAGCTCGAGCAAGAGCAACTGCGGCAAGATGACGCATTGCTCCTTGAGGAGGGACGTCTCCAGGCTGCTGTACGAGCTGCTCGATACCAGCAAGCTTTGCGCCGCTACCATAGCCGCAAAGTCAAGGCCAGGAGTCTCGAGGAAGGCGACCTTGTTCTTCGGCGTGTTCAGTCCGCCAAGAATTCCAACAAGTTGACGCCGAAGTGGGAAGGCCCTTATCGGGTGAGACAAGTTACGAGGCCCGGCGCTGTCCGCCTCGAGACCGAAGAAGGCTTACCGGTGAGCAACTCCTGGAACATAGAGCATCTTCGCAAGTTTCACCCCTAAGGCGCGGTTGCCGTGATCCGCTCCGGCAACCACCTTTTGTACAAGCCTTGCCGCTGTTGCATGTAACCCTTTGTACAAAGCCGGGCGCAGACCCCGTGCATCAGTAAAGATTTCGTGTTTTCGCATCGATTGCCTTTTGCATGCTTCTCTTTGCTATTTGCATGTTTTGTTTGGCATTTGATGCGACACTTAGACATTCGGTAAGCACTATTACGCCGAAAGGCAATATGCTTGTTTCCCTCTCCTTTTCCTTTTTCTCTTAAGCAGAAGGAACGTTCCTCGCGCACAAGTTTGCCGGGGGAGAAGGAGATGGAGGAGGAACTAAGTGCCGTTCAAGTAAGAAGAGCCTTACCGGAAAGCAAACAACATGAGCAAGCAGCATACAAAAGATAAGTTGTTAGAATTTGACCAGTTCAAATTTTAAATTTTGGTTGTCTTCCTTGAACGATCACACTTTGTATAGAAAACCTGTGCGCGGAGGAACCTACCCGTAGCTTGCCGCACCCTTATCTTGTTTTCGAGTCCACTCAACGATTTAAGTGAGCTGCGACAAGTGTCGCGCCCTTGCCTCGTTTCCGAGTACACTCAGCAAGCTAAGTGCGTTGCGACTTGCTGCGGCGAGGTTGCTTGCCGGCGAGGACCTTGGCCAGCAGGCTGCTCAGAGTCCAGCGCTCAGCGCTCGCGGCAAGGGCCCCTTGCCGGCAAGCTCCCCGGGAGCGTAGGGTGAAAAACATACAAAGTCAAAGATGGGAACAAGGAAGATAACATTGCACTGATTGATTGAAGTAAAGCAAATATCTTACAAGGATAACTTGTCGCAATGGACTAATGAGTTCATAACATAATGTGCAGCAACAAAAAGATAAAGATAAATGGGGCCCTAGTCTACGCGGTCGCCCTCCTTCCTGCCAAGCTTTGCCACCTTGGCGATGATATGGCCGACCTGCTCCTTCAGGGCCTCCGTGTCTGCATCTGCCGGCAAGCTGCGAAGAACGTTCGTGAGGTTGATCCCCGGGTTGCGGTACACGATCTTCGTCAAGACCCGCTCCAGAGTTCCCGCGCAGAGACGGCGCGACTCCTCGGCCAGCTGCGCGGGGATGCGGTTCCGGAGACCTGCAAGGGCTGGAGCGACGCCTCTGAAGAAGAGGCTGAGCTTGGCGCTGTGCGGGAGGTCTGGATCCGGCGAGTAGATAAGATGTTCAACCTTCAAAGCAAGCAACTCCTGGTCAATGTTGGACGCAGAAGAAACCAGCTCTTCGGTCCACACCTCGATAGTCTGCCGGAAGAGCTCGGAGGCCTTGTTGACGCTTTCCATCAAGGTTCGCTCCTTGCGGAGCTCATCCTTCAGCTTGGTCTCCTGGGCCCGGGCAGCATCAAGCGATTCCTTCAGGGTGGTGACCTTCAGCTCCAAGTCTTCAATGGAATCCTTGGCGGCCTTCAGCTCGTCACCCCTCTGGGACAAACTCACCTGGAGCTCTGAGTTGGTGTGCGCATCCTTCTCGCGCTCCAGGATGAGCGCGGCAACCTTCTCGGCGCTCACCTTCATCGCCTTCTCCAATTGTTCAACCTTGGCGGCGAGCTCTTTCTTGGCGTCCTCCGCGGCAGCCGCGGCGGCCTTCGCCTCTTTCAGCTCCCCGCCAAGGGCAGCCTCGCGAGCGGCAAGGTCTTCTTCATGAGAATCCAGATCCACCTTCCGCTGCGCGAGCTCTCCTTCTCGCCGGGACATCTCCACCCCGGCGAGGCGCTGCTGTTCATCGGCTTCGGCCTTCTCAAGTACCCACTCTTGGTACTCGCCGGCGAGACGCTCTCGCTCCTCTGCCACCTGGCGGAGGGCAGCCTGGTTGGCGGCGCTGAGCTCCGCCGCGCGCTTCTCCATCTCTGCCGCAGCCTTGGCGGCAAGAGCCTCCCGGGAAGCGAGCTTTGCTTGCCTGGCCCGGTAAAGGGCCAGGAGCTGATGAAGCAATCGCTCCTCCTCGGGCCCCTCACCTCCACCGGGCGCCTGGACTATCTTCAGGCCTGCGGAGGCGAGGACCTCTCCGTCGAACGCCTCGCCCTCCGCAGGAGCTCGCGACGAGGACCCCCACGGCATCTGGATGAAGACGCCATTGGGGGCCTCAAGATAAAACCTTTGCTCCTCGCCGGTGGAGGGACCGGTGGTCGGCGCAGCATCCGATGCTCCCGCCACCTCCGGGTCGGCGGTGCGGCCACCGTCTCCCTTCCCGGCCGCTGCGTCCGCAGCCGGAGCGGTCTCTTGCGCGGCCGGCTCGGCGGCCTCGCCCATCTCCTCGACGACTGGGGCGTCGCCGCCACCGCCCTGCGCGTCCTCCTCCTCGAGGATGATTACCTCCGTCTCCATAGGCGCAGGAGGAGGAAGATCTAGAAAGAAGAAGAAGACAAAGAAATTCAAAACTCAAGCAAATATCCAAAAAAGACAAGCCAAGAAGACAAGTTATAAAGGTTACCTTGGCGGACGTCCTCGGCGACGGGCTCCCTCGCCGGGGAGCTCGGCCTCGTCGGAGTAGTTGCCCTCGCCGGGGAACTTGGCCTTGGCGGGGTGGCCGCCCTTGCCGGGCTGCTCGTCCTTGGCGGGGTACTCTGCCTTGGCGGAGTACCCGCCCTTGACGGAGCACTCTCCCTTGCCGGAGAGTCCTGCCTTGGCGGGGATGGCGGTGCCTGCAGCTCCTCGGCGGTGGTCTCCGGGCGCTCTTCCCGCTGCGGCTCCTCCTCTGCACGAAACAAGACAAGGGATGTCAAAATATGAAGATAAAGTCAAAAGCCTCAGACGTACCCCGACAAGCAAAAAGAAAGAACCCCAGACTTACGCTGGGGGCTGCGCTGCGGGCTGCGCTGGGGGCTGCTCATCGGAGCAGTGCCAGAGTCCGGCAGGCTCGGCTCCGGCGCGCCCTCTGTTGCCGCCGCCGCCGAGTCCTCCGCGACCTCAGCCTCGGGCGCCTTGGCCTTCTTCGCGGCGCGATGGGCCAGGGTCCTGAAACCAGAACAGAAGACAGAGTTAGCATCAACAGAAGCTCAAGACAAAAAGTAAGAAGATGAAGAATCTCGGATCCTTACTCCTGGTCCTCCTCGTCGTCCTCGCTCAGGGCGGAGAAGTCGTACTCCACCATGGGCGCGTCGACGCGAGGAGCGGGAGGCGAAGACTCCCTCGCGCGCTTGGTACTCGCCGGGGCTGGGGGCTGCGAAGACCCAGCCCCTGTGGCTGCCGGCGCCCGGGGGGCGGGCGGAGCCGTTGCTCCGCTCCGAGAAGACCCCTGCCGGCTCGCTGCCGGCCTGCGGGGCGCCTCCGTCGTGGTCCGCGCCCGGCCCGCCTCTGCTGCGGCTGGTGCGCCGGACGGCCTTGGCGCGGCTTGACTCCCCCGGGGAGCCGCCCGCCGAGGTGGCTGTTGCCGGGGCGCCTGTGCCCTTTCCCCCGTCGCCGCCTTGCGGAGGCGCTTTGCCGGGGACCCCTTCGGGCTTGCCGGAGGCGGGGAGCTCTCCGACGAGGAGAGGTCGTCGGCGTACAACTCTGTAGATCCGCCGGAGTCTTCGGCCTCCTCCTCCTCCTCCTCCTCTGCCTCGGCCGGCTCGCTGGGCCCAGCATCCAGCGATGCGGCCCTCTTCCCCTTGGCGCCTCCGCCCCTCGCGGCGCCTCTGCTTCCTCCGGCGGTTCCCTCCCTTGCCGCGGCCTCCGTCGCGATCCCATGGATCCCGGAGTGCCTCAACGAAGGGACCCCGGCGAGCGCGTCGGGTGGGAGGTTCAGCAACCGACGGATCTCCGCCTCTTCCGCCTGGGTGGACGCCTCCTCGGCCTCCGCCTCCTCCGGCGAGAATCCGAAGACTCCTGCCGCCGCGGCTGCGGCGGCCTCCTCAGCCCGAGAAGCTATGTAGGCGATTTCCTGCTCGGTGGTGTCCCGCGTATGCAGCTTGAGGTCCTCCTTGTTGCTCGCCACCTCGACGAGGTTGTCGTAGAAGTTGAGGACGTCGATTGGCTTCGGGGCGATCCACGAGCGGTCCAAGCCATGCGAGTCGCACATCGGCATCATGGCAAGGATTCGGTCCCTCGCGGCGTTGTTGCAGAGCGGCACCACTTCCCGGGGAGTCCGGAACCACTCGGGGTGCGCCGGGTCGTACTTGAAGAGCTCTCGTACCATCCCGCGCAGCTCCAGAGTGGTGAAGTTAAAATTAAGTCCAGGGCGCAGCCGCATGATGTCTGCCGCGCCGCCGTACAACCAGGCCGGCCTCTTCCGGTCCTGGAGGGGGGCGATGCGCCGGCGGAGGAAATCTGCGCCCACCTCGGCAACTGACAGCCGGGCCAGCCGAAGACGGAGGATCCGGACAAGAGCGATGTCAAGCTTGACGTCGTCGGAGTCTAGTTCGCTCCAATCTCTGCCGCGCGCGATAGGCGTTGTGCGCGGCGCAGTAAAGGCTTGCGGCTGGTCCTCTACAATCCAGCACCACTCAGCTCGCCATTCCTCCCACTTGCCGCGGAGCTCCCCCGGCAAGTACGACCCCTTCTTCCCGAGACGGAAGACCCAAGAAATACATCCGGAGAGGGGGGCATCTGCCTCGGCTCTAGGGGTGAAAAAGTGTCTAAAGAGGGCTACGTTGGGGTGGACTCCTATGAAGTTTTCGCACATATGTGCGAAAACGGCCATGGTGAGGATGGCGTTGGGGGTGAAATCAAGCAGATGGAAGCCGTACGTATTCATGATATCACAGAAGAAGTTCGAAAATGGAGGGCAGAGACCACAGTGGAAAAAGGGAGCAAAGAAGTAATACCCGCCGGGATAGTGGTCCTTGGCGGCGGCCGGGTATGCTCGGGTGCGGGGATGCGCATCGGTGCCCTTGGACCAGAACAAGTAGTACTTGTTCCAGAGTTCTTCCACACCGAGCTTCGGCGAGAAGACGACGTTCCGCTTCCGGTAAGCGATGAGCTTGGCTGCTTGCTCGGATTTCTCCTTCTTGGACTTCTCCGCTTTCCCCTTGTCGCCCTTTGGGGCCATGGCGGACGCGGCGGAAGGAAGGGGACGAAGAGCTAGGCGGCGGCGGAGCTGTGGAGGCGGAGCGCTAGAAGGAATCTTTTTGCAGGGAGAAGACGACGTAATGAGAGCACAGGGAGGGGAACCGCGCCCGCTGCCTCTGCTTTTATGGGGGAGTGGGGGGCGTTTTCCCCTTTCCATTAAGAGATCGTGGGCACGTCCCATCCCACGGCGCCGCAATCGACGCGTGCCGTTACCGTGGGGTGTGGCGGATATGGAAGTGGATTCGGCGCGCCGCGGGCCGCGGGTGCCCGTGCACTGTTTTGGGCCTGGCCCAACAGCGCTCGGCACCGTGTGTGGCCCAGGCCCGGGGGCTCCTGTCGGTGTACTAAGGTAGGGGTACCCTAGTACCCCAACTTGTGCACGGGCAGTTGCAGCTTCCCGCGGCAAGGTTTACTGCGTGCTCGCCGGAGACCTCCCTGCCTCCTATTAAACCATTCAAAAACAAAGTATACGAAACAGAAGATCGAGACCCCGGCAAGAGGAGCTTGCCGGGAAGGCCATACCAGGCTCAAGGCTGTTCCACTAACACAAGACCCTGGCAAGAGGAGCTTGCCAGGTAGATTAGAGGGCGTTGCCTCGGCGCTATGCGCGCCCCGGCAAGGGGCCCGGGGAGCGGCAAGTTCCCGGGCCCGGCAAGATCAAGGCCCCGGCAAGGCGCTTGCCGGGAAGGCCACGCTGTGTGCCCGCGCTCCAGCTCATCGGCCCACGCGTCGCCCTGAGGTCTAACCAGGGACGCGTGGCGGATGGCTGTGCAGCCTGGGGTACACGGTGGCACACCACGGCGATAAATCCGTCGCCGTGGCGGACGGAGACGCTAAGGCGGGAGCTTTTGGGGTCGACGGCGACGGGCATTAAATGCCCTTGTCCCCCACTGTTAAAGTAGGTATAGACCACTGTTCTGTACTGTAGCTCCACTGTTCCCGCACTGTTACAACTACCACCTCTTTTACATTTTTACCCCTTTCTCCTGCGTTGGCACCTGTCGGTGACCCCTTGCACTATAAAAGGAGGCCCATGCACAACGTGGAGGGGGTTCGAAACCTAGATTACTCTCACGCACGGTGTAGCTGCTTCTTCAAGCTCCCGAGCGTCCCACTCAATACACAACCAAGCAGGAGTAGGGTTTTACGCATCCGTGCGGCCCGAACCTGGGTAAAACTGCCCGCGCGTCCGCCTCGATCTGCTCTTTGTACTCCCTCCGCCCTCGTACCGCACAGACAAGGGGCTCCGGTCCCATAGGTGTTCGTGGCGGACAGTTTCCCCCGACAAGTGGAGTCCCCGGCAACGGCGCCAGAAAATACTCCTTGATGGGCCTCGAACCCCTCGTTGGTTACCCCAAGTGGAAGGTGTAAGATGCAGTATGTAGAAGTGTTTTCCCTTAGCAAAGATGCCAAGGATCGAATCCCCAGAGACTCCTAGGTTCAACAAGTAGGTGTCAACTGCTAACGGCGCGGATTAGCAATCAATGTGGACCTGCACACAGATACAAATAACTTTGCTCCCAACGAGTACAGAGAGGTTGTCAATCCCTCCGGCCTTGTAGTTCACAAAGGATTAAAAGCAAATGATAGTAGTGATAGATAATGTTTTGCAATAGTAAATAAAAGCGAAAAAGTAAATAGTGGATGTGATCAATGATGGTAATATGGAACGGAGTCTCATGATGTTCACTAGTGATGTCTCTCTCCCAAAAGACGATAAAACAGCTATGTGAGGTAAACGAATTACAGCTGGGCAATTGACAGGACCACGAACGCAAACCAATGCAGACTACATTGCAAGAAAGGTTGAGGTTCAAAGCATGGGCGGTACGCCAAAGTAAGTAGACCGAAATCCATCAATATCTACTACTAATCATCCACCTTGAGATATCTATCCAGAACATCTCGCTGGTATTAAGTTGCGAGTCCCACCCATAGTGTAAACTCAATGCAACAGACAACTGCATTAAAAGAACTTTGCGTAAAGTAAACAATCCTTGCACCCGCGGGCACAAGCACCGTTGTTTTCCCCCTTGTGGCAACATCACATCCCCTAGACTCATGTTTCTGTCACTCAAGCTAGTCATCGAGGGGCATGAACCCACAATCGAGCATAACGTTCCCTCTTGGAGTCACTACGTATTACTTGGCCAAAGCAATAAATAACAACGAAGAACATGCAAGAATTACTTATGAACATAAATATAAAAGAGGTAGATCAAATATATTACTCAAGATCAATCTGAACATAATCTCATAATCCATCGGATCCCAGCAAACTCAACATAGCAACAACATAAGGATTACATATGTGCCTCGATCATGTAGGGTAGCTCACGAGGACTAATTAGTGAAGCACAAGAACGGGAGGAGAACATCACATAGCTACTGGTCATGGACTCATGGTCCAAGGGAGACTACTCACGACTCATCCGGGAGGCGTCCATGGTGGTGGAGAAGCTCCCGGTGGTGATCCTCCCCTCCGGCAGGGTGCCGGGAAGAGTTCTCTTGGTGCTCCCGATCTTGGAAGCGGCGGCGGCGGCGGAACAGAGATGGGATCGCGAAAAGAGTTCTTGTTCTGAGGGTTTCGGAGGACGCTTTAAATATATGCCAAAGGGGGGCATCGGGGAAGCTTCGGGGGGGCTAGGCGCCCCCCCGGCGCGGCCCAGGGGGGGCGCGCCGCCAGGGCGCCTGGAGCCCTGGTGCCCCCCCCCCCGGCTGTCCTTCAGACGCACGGTAGTTTCCGGAACGCTGATTTTTTATATAATTTTTCTGGATTTTTCCTGGCAGTTCTCGTAACGTGAAAACCTGAAATAGAAAAACAGCCGAAAACAGAAACTGGCACTGGGGTGCACTGGATTAGTAAGTTAGTCCAAATATGATCAAAAGTGTATGGAAGTGTATGAATATCATAGCAATATCACCCAAAAGTGGCATGGAGCAAGCAGAAATTATAGATACGTTTTGGACGTATCAGTTGTCAATTCCTTCACGGTCACTTGCAAGAGTGAGTTCTAATAGACACAGATTTAAAATAATAGTAAAAGGCAAAATAAAGTAAACATAAAATAATTGCGGAAAGGTATTTTTTTGGTTTTTGGTTTTATAGATTTGTAAATAATATGATGGAAAAATGACCCGGAGGCCACAGGTTTTGCTAGAGGCTTCTATCTCTTGAAGAAACCATACGGTGGGTAAACAAATTAGTGTTGAGCAATTGATAGAAAAGCGCAAAGTTATGGCGATATCTAAGAAAATGATCATGAATATAGGCATCAAGTCCGTGACAAGTAGGCCGACTCCTGCCTGCATCTACTACTATTACTCCACACATCGACCGCTATCCAACATGCATCTAGAGTATTAAGTTCATAAGAACAGAGTAACGCCATAAGCAAGATGACATGATGTAGAGGGATAAGCTCAAGCAATATGATATAAACCCCATCTTTTATCCATAATGGACACAACACAATACGTGCCTCTCTACCCCTTCTGTCACTGGGTGAGGACACCATAAGATTGAACCCATCACAAAGCACATGTCCCATTGCAAGAAAAACCAATGTAGTTGGCCAAACCAAATTGATGGATCAAAGAGAAATACAAAGCTACTTAATCATGCATAAAAGAGTTCAAAGAAGAATCAAATAATATTCATAGATAATCTGATCATAAATTCACAATTCATCGAATCTCAACAAAAACACCACAAAAGAAGATTACATCGAATAGATCTCCAAGAACATCGAGGAGAACATTGTATAGAAGATCAAAGAGAGAGAAGTGGCCATCTAGCTGCTATCTATGGAAAAGTAGGTCTGTGGTAAACTACTCACACATCATCGGAAGGGCATCAAGGTTAATGTAGAGGCCCTCCGTGATCAAATCCCCCTCCGGCGGAGTATCGGAAAAGGCTCCAAGATGGGATCCCATGGGAACGGAAACTTGCGATAGTGGAAAAGTATTTTTGGTGACTCTTTTGACATGATGGGAATATTCGTGTATTTATTGAGCGAAGATTAGGGTTAGGAGACCTTCGAGGGGCCCACAAGCCAAGGTGCGCACCCCTACGGCTTGTGGACGACGGCGACAAGGAGGACGATAGAGATGGCGATGAATAATTCAAGTAGTTATGTTAGATTTTAGAAATATGAATGTTAATTATGTATATGAATTTCTGCATATCTTATAATGATATTAAGTATTATCCTTATGTTTTATGAAGTTGTCCACTGAATCCTCGCATGTCTAGTCTAGTTTCAATCTAAATCGTGACAAGCACTACCATTTCATACAGTTCAGGCGATGACAGTGCCATTGGCATGTTACTCAGATGGTCACCACGACAAAGGCAACAGTTCATTGGCTACAATCCAAGGGATCAATTTTTTCTTTTTGATAATGGGTTGTTTTTCTTCAAAGACATTTTTTATTTTTAGTACCGCCACCTGACTTGGCGGTCCCTTTGCTGCTGAAGCAGACTATTTGAAATGAAGCTTACAACTTTTAACGCAATATATTTCTATGTGATCATATTTTCCCATTCATGCTCGCATAGTTCACTGCAATGGTATGTACAGAAAAATGATCAATAGATTTCGATACGAGAATCTGAACCCTAAACCCTGAAAGTTTGATTATAATATGTTATAAACTTGACCATGGCAGAAAAATGTAAGGTACTACCTTCTCAACACCAACATGCCATTTTTAAATCATTATCTAATCCGCCGACCATTTTTTGTGACACCAAACATTATCAGTGATACTACAAATTATCCCAGAAAATGGACGTGCATAGTGACGCCCAAAAGTGTCACCAAAAACCAAGCCAAAATGTCGCCAAAGTTGTCGAGGTCGCCATCGCAGGAGGGAAAAACCTCGTGACGGTGGACCGTCACAGAAAATGATTTTAGGCGACGTTTCTTGTTTCATCGCTAGAGTCTTTTCACTGAATAGATGAAATTTTGTAGTGGTCATGTCTATATTTTGTTTTTATCGACACCTCTCTCTCTCTAAACATGTGGTCATGATTATCGAGTTTGGCTTTCACTTGAGTACAAGCGAGGTCTAAGCTTGGGGGAGTTGATACATCCATTTTGCATCATGTTTTTGGTCATTGTTTCACTTAATAATGCAATTCTAATGCCATTTTTCTCTTAATTTGCAAGATTCACATGGAGAGGGAGATTACCAGCATATAGAATTCTGGACCTAAAAGAGGTACAACAGAGATACCCATTCTACAGAGCTCTAATTGACCTGAAACTTCACGGACATTTTTTATTGAATATGAAAAATACTGGAGCAAAGAAATACATGAGGGGGCTCACCAGTTACCCACAAGGCATCATGGTGCAGCCACCCCTTGGGCATGCCATGATGCTTTGTGGGGGCCCACATCAGGTTTCTGGTGCCCATATTCTGCTATATGAAGGGTTGTGACCTAGAGAAAGTAAGGAAGAGACTTTCGGGACGATGTACCGCCGTCTCGAGTCAGAACCTAGGTAGGAGAACGTTTTCTCTTCGGTGGAGCGATTCCGTCGGGAAACTTCCCTCTGGGAGGAGAAATCGAAGCCATCGAGATTACCGACGATCCTCTAATCGTGGGAGGGCCAATCTTCATCAACATCTTCACTAGCACCATCTCATCTGAAATCCAAGTCCATCTCTTGTATTCAATCTTTGTCCCAAAACCTCATATTGGTACCATTGGGTTGCTAGTAGCTAGTGTTGATTACATCTTGTAGTTGATGCTAGTTGGCTTATTTTGTGGAATATTTAATGTTTAGATCCTCAAGCATATTCAATACCCCTATGGTATTGAACATGAATATGATTTGTGAGTAGTTACTTTTGTTCTTGAGGACATGGGAGAAGTCTTGTTATAAGTAATCATGTTTAGTTGGTATTCATTCAGTATTTTGATGATACGTATGTTGTTGCTTCCTTTGGTGGTGTCATGTGAATATTGACTACCTGACAATTCACCATACTTGGGCCTAAGGGAAGGGATTGTGGATTAATAAGTAGATGATAGGTTTCTAGAGTGACAGAAGCTTAAACCCTAGTCTATGCGTTATTCCATAAGGGGCCAATTTGGATCCATATGTTTCATGTTATCGTTGTATTTATCTTAATTCTTCTTTCGTTGTTGTGGATGCTTGCGAGAGGGTGTAATCATAAGTGGGTTGCTTGTTCAAGTAAGAACATCACCCAAGCACCGGTCCACCCACATATAAAATTATTAAAGTAGCAAACGTGAATAAACTAAATATGATGAATGTAGCTTGGCGAGAATTCCCATGTGTCCTCAAGAGCACTTTGCTTTATATAAGAGAACATTCCGGCTTGTCCTTTGCTATAAAAAGGATTGGGCCACCTTGCTGCACTTCGTTACTATTGATACTTGTTACGAATATCTCGCTAGAAAACTATCTATCACCGCTACTTTTCGTCCTTGCAGAGAATACCTTGCAGAAAATCGATTATCATTTCCTTGTGCTCCTCGTTGGGTTCGACACTCTTACATATTGAAAGGACTATGATTGATCCCCTATACTTGTGGGTCATCAGTAGTGTCCAGCTTCACCTCAGTCTGGGTTAGCACCTCGGAGAGACTCTTGTTTCTCTCCCGATCGGTTTGTGAAATGGTACACTATTACATAAACTTGACCCTTAATATAGCCACCCGTGTCGAAATTAAGGCTCGGTGGCTCCTGGGTTTTGCGCTCATGCAAGATTTTTTTTTGCTTCCATGAATCCACTCATCGGGTGTCCCATCCAACAAGTGTCTTAGGGGCTACTTTCATCCACGACAGATCAGCTTATCCTCAACAATCCTCAAAAATTTAACCAAGTCTTATTAAAACCTGGAGGGACCGCTTCCATTTAGAGGAACTAGTATCGATCCATCCCAAAGGCTAGTGAGGAAAAATACCATTGATTGCTAAAGTAATCAGGGAAGAAAGGTATTTTACCTGCAAACCCTTGGACAAAACATCTACCACATTCTCAAAACCAGATCAGACAGCGTCAAGGTAGGCATCCACTGAACTGCGGCGTTGAATTCTTGGCTAGAGAAGATGGGATTCCATAAAGAAGCCTTTCTTGTAGGAGCGCGGTTTTGTGCCAAGCTGTCCGACCGGCCTTCTCGGTAGGAGCGCAGTTCTGTGCCAACAATGGCAAGTCCATTCGGTTTTGGCTTGATCATTGGTGGGGTCACGAACCTCTTTGACAGTCTCATCCGGACCTATACCAACTAGCCACGGACACCAATATCATGGTGGCTAATGCTCTTAGATTTCATCCGCCTGCGACTGCCTTTATTAGGAATCTAGGGGTGGAGGAGGTTGCGCGTTGGGAGGCGCTGCTGGAGGCCTGGGAGGACCGACAGCTCAGCAATGATGAGGACACCATTGTTTGGAAGTTATCTTCATCCAAAAAATTCACGGTTAAATCACTTTACGACAAGTTGTCCGAGGGCAATTCACTGGACATAGCCAGGGGGCTATGGAAGGCCGGTATCTCACTAAAAATTAAGATCTTCATGTGGCAAATGTTCCGCAACCGCCTCCCAACTTCTGATAATGTGGCCAAACGCAACGGGTCGGCGGATGGAACATGCACCACTTGTGGATTAGGGGAAATCGCCAATCATGTTTTCATTGGGTGTGCGTTGGCTAGATTTGCGTGGAGCGCGGTCAGAGATGCTTTTAAACAAAACTAGAACCCACAGTCTAGCAACGACCTACTAACAATCCTTACAGCGCAAAGAGGGGTCAATGCGCGAATTGTATGGAGATCCGTTGGGGCGCTCCTTTGGTCCCTCTAGACGGTCCGGAACAAAATCACGATTGAGCTTAAGTTTTCGGCCCATCCGGCTGGTATCATTTTCAAATGCCATCTTTTTCTACAGGTTTGGACGCCGTTGGGGAAACCGCGTGATGCTCAACTCATGATCGAGACGATGGAGCAGATCAAGGCGACTATGGTGAAGGCTCGCCACGGCGCGACGACTGCCTAAGGCCTACATCGCTATCTATCTATCTACTGTAGCTTCTTCTCCTCTTGTGTTACAAGGGCCCAACGCTTGTTATGTCTTAGCTTCACTTTGACCCCCCTTTTGCGAAGACTTTAGTGGTTTCTTTATATGTTTGGTTTGGTTTGTAAGACTTATTCATATGTGGTGGATGTTGCCTATATGGCTTTATTAATTTAAAGCGGGACGCTTTTAGCGTCTACGTTCCAAAAAAAGAAGACTTTCTTCGCCGATGATTTATGGCGCTTTTGACCTTAGAGGTGGTAGCAGAACAAGTTCCCGAAGTTTCTGGTTGAGTCACTTCGGGAATATCCTCTAGAGTAGGCATCGGCTTAGCACTGGTCCTCATTGCTGAAGCACCCGTTGCGCCTGCCTCTTTGGCTAATGGTGCATGAATGGAATTACCTGCATGGAAGCTCGACCGATAAAACACGCAACGCCGTAGTAATTTTCAGGGACTACTGTCAGTAAAATCTACCTGTCCAGGGGAGGAACAGTACGCTCTGCCTCCGTAGTGGCAGGCACTGAAGAAGCACCTCGGACGTCCACTGGCTGGACCTCTTGCGGGGTCAAACCTATTCACTGGCGCTTTGAGCGTCGACCCTTAGGAAGAGGAGTCAGGGTGCTCGAGCCCTGGCGGGCAGAGGATCTCTTTTCGAGTGGAGGCAAACGGAGCCCTTACCAAGGAGGATGGAAGGACACCCGGCAGGTCAGGAATGGTAGCTACTTTGGAGCCATCAAGGCTCTCTTGATACAAGATTCATTCCGCCGAGATGGTGGATAATTCGTCATCTTCATGGAAGTCGGGGTCATTCATCAGCCTATTGTCTCGACCCAGTGTTTCCACCTCTATTCTGATAAGGGTCTATCTATGTCACATCTAGACGTGAGATATTATCTCACATCTAACTCCTTCATCTTTAAATTTCATGGAAGACTTTAAAAAATATATTCAAGGATGAGTGTGTTAGATGTGAGATAATATCTCATATCTAGATGTGAAATAGCAAACCTAATTAAATAATTGTTCATTATGAAGGTACTCCTCGAATGGACGATCTAGTTTAACGAAAGACTTGCCACTTCAACGGCCCTGTAATAAGTGAAGCCATCCATGAACTTCCACTTGGAAAAATCTGTTGTGTCTCCTTTGTATATGCCGCCCAGAGCGGCGCCAAAGGCTCCTTGATCCTCGAAACCTTCCCGAATGGATCGGGTGGCATCGTTGGTTCTGTTATACATCCACAGTGAGTGCATGCGTTGTCGGAGAGGTTGGACTTATCAGTCAATTGCCGTCACCATCACGTCAATGATGGTAAGAATGTTGTCCGTCAAGCACCTCACTTAAGAAGCTAGGCGAGCCACGTTGGAGTCATCCTTTTGTATGGAACTCCTCGGCCTCTAGTTGAAACATTTCCTCGGGGGGTCGGGAGAGAAGGCCGGGAGCCCAGGATGAACTGGATCATGCAGCTGGACATCGGCCAAATAGTACCACTCGGTGGCCGATGTGTCGATATCCTCTCTAGGGGTACCTATGGGATAGTTGGTCCCAGCAATGCGGCACACCTCGGCCGCACCCACCTCGTGAAATTTCCACCCTTGGGAGCAAGGCATCAGGCAGAATTACTTCCTCCACAGACCAAAGTGTATTGTGCATCCGGATACATCTCACAGAGGGCAACAAATCCCGTGATATGTAAGATGGAGTTGGGCGTAAGGTGGTGGAGTTGGATCCCGTAAAACTCACGCAAGCCCCGGGGGAACAGATGGATGGGGAACCCAAGCCCATGAAGAAGAAATGGGATAAAACAAATCCACTCCTCGTGAGGGATAGGATGGTTACGCTCGTCTATGGATATTAAACCAAGGCGAGTAGAGGCTAGATCTGGGCCTGGCAGGTAACATTGAGTGGCGAACCGGTCCATGCGGGTGATGGAGCAGCATCCCCGGTCACATTTGAGGGGGACATGGGGGCGCCTCGAGGAACCCGCGTCGACTTTGGGGGAAGGTTTGGGCTTGATCAAAGAGGGAGAGTTGGGCTGTGTAGCCATTAAGTAAAGAAAAGCGATGACGTTTCGACGTCTGGCCATAAAGCGGCCAGTTCCCAGACGGCTCGAGGATTGAGTAAAAACTATTTTGATAATGGAAAAAATGTACATGGGGTGGTCCACAATCCACGGGTCGAGCTAATATCCCTTAGTTTCCTTATGTGTTGGGGAACGTAGCATGCAATTTCAAAAAATTCCTATGATCACGCAAGATCTATCTAGGAGATGCATAGCAACGAGACGGGAAGAGTGTGCCTACGTACCCTCGTGGACCGAAAGCGGAACCGTTATATTAACGCAGTCGATGTAGTCGAACGTCTTCGTGATTCAACCGATCAAGCACCGAACGTACGACACCTCCGAGTTCAGCACACGTTCAGCTTGATGACGTCCCTCGAGCTCTTGATCCAGTAGAGGGTCGAGGGAGAGTTCTGACAGCACGACGGCGTGTCGACGGTGATGGTGAAGTAGATCGCGTAGGGCTTCGCCTATGCACTATGATAATATGACCTGAGGTGTAAACTAGGGAGGGGGGCACCGCACACGGCTAAGAATAACTTGTGTGTTCTAGGGTGCCCCCCTCCCCACGTATATAAAGGAGGGAGGGAGAGGAGACCGACCGGCCCCTAGGGCGCACCAAGGAGAGGAGTCCTACTAGGACTCCTAGTCCTAGTAGGATTCCACCTCAAGGAAGGGGGGAAGAAGGAAGGAGAGGGAGAGGGAGAGGGAAAGGGGGGCCCCGCCCCCTCCTCCTAGTCCAATTCGGACTTCCATTGGGGGTGATAACCCACAAGTATAGGGGATCGTTTGTATACTTATTCGATAAGTAAGAGTGTCGAACCCAATGAGGAGCTAAAGGTAGAACAAATATTCCCTCAAGTTCTATTGACCACCGATACAACTCTAGGCACACTTGACGGTTGCTTTACCTAGAACAAGTATGAAACTGGAAGTACTTTGGGATAGTTTTGCAAGATAATAAAGAGTACGTAAATACAAAGTGATAAAGATCAACTAAGTTAGTGCTTTAGTAGGTAGCTTTTGTCAATAAGAAAGTTATTTGTCCCTAGGTAATAGATAACAAGTACCGGTAATCAATCTTGCAATTTTATATGAGGGAGAGGCATGAGCTAACATACTTTCTCTACTTGGATCATATGCAGTTATGATTGGAACTCCAGAAAGCATCCGCAACTACTAAAGATCATTAAGGTCGTGAAACCCAACCATAGCATTAAGTATCAAGTCCTCTTTACTCCCATACGTCATACCCCGCTTACTCGGGTTTAAGTTTCTGTCGCTCTCGCAACCCACCATAAGCGAACCATGAACATATTGCAACACCCTACAGTGGGGCCCTCACGTTTGCGCAAGAACGGAGGGCACCGTAGGACAGCACCATAAATAAAATATACAATCATACCAACCAAGATCACGATTAACCCACAGGACAAAGCGGATCTACTCAAACATCATAGGATAACCATAGATCATTGGGAAATAATATATGGAGTTG
The DNA here is from genome assembly GCA_902687465.1 of Secale cereale. Lineage (NCBI taxonomy): Eukaryota > Viridiplantae > Streptophyta > Magnoliopsida > Poales > Poaceae > Secale > Secale cereale. The sequence goes on from LR738711.1 coordinate 729,266,381, forward strand.
AGCACCATGTTTAACTAGAGATTACAGCGAGGGAAAAGAGGTGATACACCGCTGCAATGAGGGGGGAGAGTTGGTGTGGACAGTAGCAAGATTGTTGATGTAGATAGCCGTCCCGATCGTTTCCACAGTGGCATTCCGACGCCACCGGAAGCGAGGGGGAGAGAGCCCCCCCTCCCTCTTGTCCTTGGTCTCCATGGCATGGGAGGGGCGAGAACCCCTCCGAGATTGGATCTGTCTCTCTGTCTCTCTCCGTTTCGCGTCCCCCAGATATGGCTAAAAACCGTTTCTTATATTTCCGGAGATTCGTAACTCCGATTGCGTTGAGATTTTTACACGATTTTTTCTGGATATAAGCTTCATTGCGTCTAAAGTACAGCTCCAAACGAAGTTCCAGGTAAGCATAAGACATGTGGGTGCGCGAGGCACCTCTAGCACGCCCTGGTGGGTTGTGGGTCCTACGGGCCCCCGTTTACATTGCTTCCACCTCCCAAAAATCACATATATTCCAAAATAATTCTCCGTGAAATTTTAATGCATTTGGACTTTGTTTGATATGGATACTCTGCGATACAAAAAACATGCAAAAAACAGGAACTCGCACTAGGCACTGGGTAAGTAAGTTAGTCCAAATAAATCATATAAAAAGTTGCCAAAAGTATGTAAAAGTTGAATAATATTGGCATGAAACAATCAAAAATTATAGATACGACAAATACGTATTAGCATCCCCAAGCTTAATTTATGCTCGTTCTCGAGTAGGTAAATGATAAAAAGATAATTTTTGATGTGGAATGCTACCTATCATAAACTTGATCATATATCTAGTCATGGCATGAATATTAAGACATGAGTGATTCAAAGCAATAGTCTATAATTTGACATAAAGACATCAATACTCGTGCATCCCAACAAACAATTATGTCTTTCAGAATATAAAATGCTAAGGAACGATACCCCTACAAAATCATATAGTCTTGTCATGCTCTGTCTTCCCAGCTCAAAGTATAAATCATGTACTACCCTGGTGTCAGCCAAGCAATTGGTTCATACTTTTTAACGCGCTTCAGCATTTTCAACTCTCACGCAATACATGAGAGCGAGCCATGGATATTGCAATATAGGTGGAATAGAATGCGGTGGTAGTAGACAAAATAAGGGAAGAAAGTCTCACATCAACTAGGCAAACTAATTGACTATGGAGATGTCCATCAGTCGATATCAATGTGAGGAGTAGGGCACTTCTTGCCACCACCGCACCAAGGGAGAATGACACCAATGTCTTCACTATCTTCGAGACGTTCTCCTCAAATAACCGTCGAAAGAGAGCAAATCGCGAACTTGCCGAGGTTTACCAAATTAGCTCTGCAAGCCCATGGAGCGACACGGCAATCAGTTTTTCTGCCGAAGACGCACCGCGAGTCCGACCGGTCCGAGCATCAGCAGCTCTTGTAGTGGACCCAATAGTAGATGGCTTTCGCCTCACTAAAGTACTTATGGACGGAGGAAGCGGACTAAACCTCACATGTGAGGAAACGCTTGCAAAAATGCAGGTCGAAAAATCCTGCATTGAGCACACCAACACAACCTTTAGGGGAATTATACCAAGCCGCGAGGCCAAGTGTTCGGGAAGCATTAAGCTCGATGTAGTGTTTGGCTCACCCGACAACTACAGATCGGAGGAACTACTCTTTCACATTGTGCCCTTTCACAGCAGATACCACGCCCTTCTAGGACGGGACGCTTTCTCACGCTTTCAAGCTATACCCCATTACGGGTACATGAAGCTTAAAATGCCAGTGCCAAATGGGTTGATCACAATAATAAGTGATCCGGATAGAGCACTCTACGCCGAAAACAAAACGGCATCCTTAGCCTTAGAGGCATTATCCGAAGCTCTCGCGGCTAAAGAATTAACTACCCTACGATCAAAGGTGGATGCCGATGATGTCATCCTCGCTAAAAGATCGAAGTCTACCTCCTTCAAACCCGCAGACGAAATCATCAAATTTCAAGTGCACCCGACGGACCCTAATAAAACAGTATCCATGGGGGCACAGCTGGATCCGGCGGTAGACAGCGCGTTACGCGCCTTCCTTCGGGAAAATTGGGATATATTCGCGTGGCATCCTTCAGATATGCCAGGAATCCCACGTAGGCTGGCCGAACACAGCCTCAATATTATAAAAGGGTTCAAACCAGTCAAGCAGTCACTACGATGATTTTCTGAACCCAAAAGACAAGCAATGGGAGAAGAGTTATCCAAACTATTGGAAGCCGGATTCATCAGAGAAATCAAACATCCAGACTGGCTAGCCAACCTAGTCATGGTACCAAAGAAGGATAAATCCTGGCGCGTCTATCTCAATTTCACAGACTTGAATAAGGCTTGCCCAAAGGATCCCTTCCCCTTGTCCCGCATTGACCAAATTATCAGTGCAACAGCCGGACATGACTCGCTGTGCTTCCTTGATGCTTACTCAGGATACCATCAGGTAAAGATGAAAGAATCCGATCAGGCCGCAACAACATTCATTACACCATACGGCCCTTTTTGTTTCTACACTATGCCTTTTGGACTCAAAAACGCTGGCGCCACATATCAACGCAGGATTCAAACATGCTTAGAAAAACAAATTGGCAAAACAGTGGAGGCATACGTTGACGACGTAGTCGTAAAGACCAAACACGTCGAAACCTTGGTGGATGATCTCCGCCTTACGTTCGCCAACCTCCGAGAATATGACATAAGGCTCAATCCAGAAAAATGTGTCTTCAGCTTTCCAGCCGGAAATCTATTAGGTTTCATTGTATCCCATAGAGGAAACGAAGCTAACCAAGCTAAAATCCGAGCCTTGTCAGAACTCAAAATACCAACCAATCTCAAGCAAGTGCAAAAACTAGCAGGCTGCGTAGCGGCTTTAAGCCGCTTCATCTCAAGGTTAGGAGAAAAAGCATTGCCACTTTACAGATTGCTACGGCGCACTGACAATTTCAAATGGACAAATGCGGCCAGAGCTGGATTGAAAGAAATAAAAGCTTTACTAGCAAGCAACCCAGTCCTAGCCGCCCCCGGTGTTGGCGAACAAATGTTGCTGTACATATCAGTCACTCACCAGGTGGTGAGTGCCATGCTCATCGTCGAACGAGCCGAAGAGGGACATAAATTCCCCGTTCAAAGGCATGTATACTATGTATCCGAGGTTCTCACACTGTGTAAATCACGGTACCCCCAGTATCAAAAAATTGCTTATGAAGTCTTCATGTCATCTCGGAAACTCCGGCACTACTTTCAAGAGTGTTTCATCACAGTGGCATCCGAGGTACCACTCAATGATATTATCAATAATAAAGACGCCACAGGACACATAGCAAAATGGGCCATTGAGCTCCTACCGTTCGAAATATCTTACAAGCCGCGCCGGACTATTAAATCCCAGGTGTTGGTCGACTTCGTCGCAGAATGGACCGAAGACGAACTCTCTAAATAGTATGACTCATACTCCCACTGGACAATGTACTTCGACGGTTCCAAAATGCTATCCGGATTGGGGGCCGGTGTGATACTGATATCTCCAACAGGGGATACAGTTCGGTACGTTTTACAGATTATGTATACAGACTCGAACAATGCGGCCGAATATGAGGCCCTTTTGCATGGTCTCCGACTAGCCGTATCCATGGGCATTCAACGCCTTGATGACCCACAAGTGTAGGGGATCTATCGTAGTCCTTTCTATAAGTAAGATTGTCGAACCCAACGAGGAGCAGAAGAAAATGATAGGCAATTTTCAGTAAGGTATTTTCTGCAAGCAATGAAATTATCGGTAACAGATAGTTTTGTGATAAGGTAATTGGTAGCAAGTGACAAATAGTAAAAGTAAATAAGGTGCAGCAAGGTGGACCAATCCTTTTTTGTAGCAAAGGACAAGCCTGGACAAACTCTTATATGGAGGAAAGCGCTCCCGAGGACACATGGGAATTATCGTCAAGCTAGTTTTCATCACATTCATATGATTCGCGTTCGGTACTTTGCTAATTTGGTATGTGGGTGGACCGGTGCTTTGGTGTTGTCCTTACTTGGACAAGCCTCCCACTTATGATTAACCTATATTGCAAGCATACGCAACTACAAAAGAAGTATTAAGGTAAACCTAACCATAGCATGAAACAAGTGGATCCAAATCAGCTACTTACGAAGCAACGCATAAACTAGTGTTTAAGCTTCTATCACTCTAGCAACCCATCATCTACTTATTACTTCCCAATGCCTTCCTCTAGGACCAAACATTGGTCAAGTTTCATGTAGTCGACGTTCACATGACACCACTAGAGGAGAGACAACATACATCTCATCAAAATATCGAACGAATACCAAATTCACATGACTACTTATAGCAAGACTTCTCCCATGTCCTCAGGAACAAAAGTAACTACTCATAAGACATAATATTGTTCATGATCAGAGGGGTATTAATATGCATAATGGATCTGGACATATGATCTTCCACCAAGTAAACCAACTAGCATCAACTACAAGGAGTAATCAACACTACTAGAAACCCACTGGTACCAATCTGAGGTTTGGGTACAAAGATTTGATACAAGAGATGAACTAGGGTTTGAGAGGAGATGGTGCTGGTGAAGATGTTGATGAAGATAACAGTCCCCAAGATGGGAGAGTTGTTCGTGATGACGGCGGTGATGATTTCCCCCTCCCGGAAGGAAGTATCCCCGGCAGAACAGCTCTGTCGGAGCCCTAGATTGGTTCCGCCTCGAGACGGCGGCGTCTGATCCCGAAAGCCTCCTTATGATTTTTTCCAGGTCAAAACACTTCATATAGGAGAAGATGGGCATCGGGGGGTCACCGGCTGGCCCACGAGGCAGGGGGCGCGCCCAGAGGGGGGGCGCCCCCCACCCTCGTGGAGAGGTGGTGGCCCCCTAATGAATCTCTTTCGCCCTATATTTTTTATATTTTCTGAAACGGTGTCCCGTGGAGTTTCAGAGATTTTTGAGTTGTGCAGAATAGGTTTCCAATGTTTGCTCCTTTTCCAGCCCAGAATTCATGTTGCCGGCATTCTCCCTCTTCAAGTAAACCTTATAAAATAAGAGAGAAAATACATAAGTATTGTGACATAATGTGTAATAACAGCCCATATTGCAATAACTATCAACGTAAAAGGATGATGCAAAATAGACGTATCAACTCCCCCAAGCTTAGACCTCGCTTGTTCTCAAGCGAAAGTCGATATCGAAAAATATGTCCACATGTTTAGAGATAGAGGTGTAGATAAAAATAATATACGGACATGAGGGCATCATGATCATTCTTATGACAGCAACACAAATATATTGTCATATGATTCTTATGCTAAAGTAACACTTCATTCACAATGTCAAGGATGAATCAGAAACTTCATTGAAAACCAACAAACTATGATCTAGGTCATTGAAGCAATTGCAATTTATCATAACATCGGAAAGAGTCAATAGAAGAGCTTTTCACCAAGCCCACATACTCAACTATCATATAGTCTTTCACAATTTCTCACACTCACGCAATACTTACGAGTATGGAGTTTTAATCGGACACGGAGAAAGATAGGGGATTATGGTATTGCCTCCCAACCTTTTACCTCAAGGGTAATGTCAACAGTAATAGATCATGATAACTTACATCCAAGTGGGTATATATGTTAGGATCTTTCCAACACAATGAGCTTGCCAAAGGATAAAATGTAAAAAGGAAAGGTGAAGATCACCATGACTCTTATAAGGTAAGAATAATAGATAGGCCCTTCGCAGAGGGAAGCAGAGGTTGTCATGTGCTTTTATGGTTGGATGTACAAAATCTTAGCGCAAAAGAACGTCACTTTATATTTCCACTTGTGATATGGACCTTTATTATGCAGTCTGTCGCTTTTATTGCTTCCATATCACAAGATTGTATAAAGTTTATTTTCTCCACACTAATAGATCATACATATTTAGAGAGTTGCAACAATGACAACTTACTTGAAGGATCTTACTCAATCCATAGGTAGATATGGTGGACTCCCGTGGCAAAACTGGGTTTAAGGATATTTGGAAGCACAAGTAGTATCTCTACTTGGTGCAAGGAGTTTTGGCTAGCATGAGGCAAGCTCAACACGTTGGATGATCCATGACAATATACTTTATTTTGAATATAAGAAAACAAAACCTATTATGTTGTCTTCCTTGTCCAACATCAACTCTTTAGCATGTCATATTTTAATGAGTGCTCACAATCATAAAAGATGTCCAAGATAGTATATTTGTATGTGAAACCTCTCTTTCTTTATTACTTCCTATTAATTGTAACGATGACCAAACTATGTTTGTCAACTCTCAACAACTTTTATTCATCATACTCTTTATATGTGAAGTCATTGCTACCCATAAGATCAAAATGATTTCTTTGATACTTTTTATATTTTCTTTCATTCTATCATGACCCAAGTGAGGAAATCAAGCCCTTGACTCAACACTAATCTTTATTATATAGCTCACGGACTCGATTACAAAGGTAAAGATCATAAAGCAAAAGCTCACAACTAGATCATGCTAAATTTATTCTACTAGATCAAGATACTACCAAAAGGATCGAACTAAGAAAAACGGTAAAGATAGGAGTGTGATGGTGATACGATACCGGGGCACCTCCCCCAAGCTTGGCAGTTGCCAAGGGGAGTGCCTATACTCATATGATTATGTCTCCTTCTTCGAAGTTGGTGACCATGGAGTTGAAAGTTGTGACGCGCGATCATCATACATCGAGCGTAGGAGATCCTCCAACTTGCGGATAATACCTTTGAGTGCAGCTATATGCTCCTTCAACAAAATATTTTCACTTGTGAGATACTTGTTTTGTATTTGAGCTAACTCAATCATCTTGAAGGCTTCAATCTCAGTTGAAGTAAAAAGGTTTGGAAAGGGTTGAAGGATGTCTTCTTCTCCTATTGCCTAAGCCTGATCTTCGACCGCCTTCTTGATCCTATTCTCCTTGTTGATCTCCTCGGGTCCTTCCCTCTTCAGATCTATCTTCATTAGCCAAGCATCGTTGCCCTAATTGTTGGAGGAGTAGGACGACATGATGCCTAGCCTTGTCAACCCTAGCAGAAAAATAGCTCGAAACAAGAATAGAGGATTTTTTCGTGATACGGTGGTCAAGACCTTCGGGAGAATATATAATGAATTTTTACCGACCAAAAGGAGTTACATACAAGAAATCGGAGTCCGTGAGGAACACAAGGTGCCCACGAGGCAGGGGGAGCGCCCAGGGGAAGGGGGCGCGCCCTCCACCCTCGTGGAGGCCTCGTGTCTGCCACTTATTTTTTTTCTATTTTCTAAATATTCCAAAACGGTGAAAAATTGCCATTAGAACAGTTTTGGAGTCGGTTTACTTACCGTACCACATACCTCTTCCTTTTCGGGGTCTGAATTGTTCTGGAAAGTGTCCCTTATGTATTCCTCCGGGGTTACAGTTTCAATAACATTGGTTTCAACATTTATAGGATTACCTGAGATATAATGTTTGATTCTTTGATCGTTCACCACCTTTGGATTCGTGCCTTCGAAGTTTTTGATTTTTAGGGAACCAGAACAATAGACCTCCTCGATAATGTAAGGACCTTCCCATTTAGAGAGAAGTTTTCCTGCAAAAAAATCTTGAACGAGAGTTTTATAGCAAGACATAATCACCTATGTTAAACTCACGCTTTTGTATCCTTTTGTCATGCCATCTTTTAACTTTTTCTTTCAACAACTTGCCATTCTCATAGGCCTGGGTTCTGCATTCATCAAGAGAGATAATTTCAAATAACCTCTTCTCACGGGCAAGTTTGAAATCATAATTGAGCTCTTTAATAGCCCAATATGCCTTATGTTCTAGCTCAAGAGGTAAGTGACATGCTTTTCCATATACCATTTTATATGGAGACATACCCATTGGATTTTTGTATGCAGTTCTATAGGCCCATAATGCATCATCAAGTTTCTTGGACCAATTGTTTCTAGACCTATTAACTGTCTTTTGCAAAATTAATTTCATCTCTCTATTACTTAATTCTACTTGACCACTAGTCTGTGGGTGATAAGGGGATGCAATCCTATGGTTAACATCATACTTAGCAAGCATTTTATGGAAAGCACCATGAATAAAGTGTGAACCACCATCAGTCATTAAGTATCTAGGGACTCCAAACCTCGGGAAAATAACTTCTTTAAGCATCTTAATAGAACTGTTGTGATCAGCACTACTGGTTGGAATAGCTTCTACCCACTTAGTAACGTAATCAACAGCAACTAAAATATGTGTGTACCCATTAGAGGAAGGAAACGGTCCCATATAATCAAAGCCCCAAACATCAAATGGTTCAATAACAAGTGAATAATTCATAGGCATTTCTTGACGTCTACTGACATTACCAATTCTTTGACATTCATCACAAGATAAGACAAACTTACGGGCATCCTTGAAGAGAGTAGGCCAATAAAAACCAGATTGCAATACCTTATGTGCAGTTCTATCTCCAGCATGGTGTCCTCCATAAGCTTTGGAGTGGCTCTTGCGTAGGATCTGTTCCTGTTCATGCTCAGGTACACAACATCTAATAATACCATCTACTCCTTCTTTATAAAGATGTGGGTCATCCCAGAAGTAATGCCTCAAATCATAGAGGAACTTTTTCTTTTGCTGGTATGTGAAGCTAGGAGGTATAAACTTAGCAACAATGTAATTAGAATGATCAGCATACCATGGAGCAGTACGAGAAGTATATATGATAGCTAATTGTTCATCAGGAAAGCTATCATCAATAGGTTGTGGGTCATCAAGAATATTCTCTAGCCTAGACAGGTTGTCTACAACGGGGTTCTCAGCTCCCTTTCTATCAATAATATGCAAATCAAATTCTTGCAACAAGAGAACCCATCTGATAAGTCTAGGTTTAGCATCTTTCTTTTCCATAAGGTATTTGATAGCAGCATGATCAGTGTGAATAGTTACTTTAGAATCGACAATATAAGGCCTAAACTTATCACAAGCAAAGACAACTGCTAAAAATTCCTTCGCAGTAGTAGCATAATTTCTCTGAGCACTGTCTAGAGTTTTACTAGCATATTGGATAACATTAAATTTCTTATCAACTCTTTGTCCTAGAATAGCACCTACAGCATAATCACTAGCATCGCACATAATCTCAAAGGGTAAATTCTAGTCAGGAGGCTGGACAATGGGTGCAGAGATCAATGCTTTCTTAAGTATTTCAAATGCTTCTAGACAATCATCATGAAAAACAAAACGAACATCTTTTGTAAGAGATTAGTCAGAGGCCTGGAGATTTTGAAGAAGTCCTTAATCAACCTCCTATGAAACCCGGCATGACCAAGGAAACTTCGTATACCTTTGATGTCCTTGGGACATGGCATCTTTTCAATAGCATCAACCTTAGCTTTGTCAAATTCAATACCTATTTCAGAAATTTTATGTCCCAAGACAATGCCTTCATTGACCATAAATTGGCACTTCTCCCAATTCAAGACAAGATTAGTGTCTTCACATCTCTACAAAACTCGATCAAGGTTTCTCAAGCAATCATCAAAATAAGTTCTGTAAACGGAGAAATCATCCATGCAAACCTCAACAATCTTTTCACAAAAATCAGAGAATATAGCCATCATGCATCTTTGAAAGGTAGCAGGTGCATTACATAAACCAAAAGGCATACGTCTATAAGCAAACCGAAAGGACAAGTAAAGGTGGTCTTTTCTTGATCCCCTTTTGACACAGGTATTTGAGAGAACCCTGAATAGCCATCTAGAAAGCAAAAATGAGTATGTTTGGATAACCTTTCTAGCATTTGATTAATAAAAGGCAAAGGGTAATGATATTTCTTAGTAGCTTTATTTAATTTGCAGAAATCAATTACCATCCTATAACCTGTGACAATTCTTTGCGGGATCAATTCATCTTTATCATTAGGAACAACAGTCATACCTCCCTTCTTAGGGACACAATGGACAGGACTTACCCACTGGCTATCAGCAACTGAATAGATAATACCTACCTCTAGAAGCTTTAGTATTTCCTTCCTTGCCACCTCTTTCATTTTAGGATTTAATCGTCGCTGTTGATCATAACTGGTTTAGCGTCCTCTTCCAATTTTATCTTGTGTTGGCATAAAGTGAGACTAATGCCCTTAAGATCATCTAGAGTATTTCCAATAGCAGCACGGTGCTTCTTCGGAGTTTTCAATAATTTTTCTTCTTCCCGCTCTGAAAGGTTAGCACTGATAATAACAAGATATATCTTCTTTTCATCTAGATAAACATACTTAAGATTATCAGGTAAGGGTTTAAGTTCAAACACGGGATCACCCTTGGGTGGAGGAGGATCTCCTAAGATTTCAACAGGCAAGTTGTTTTTCAATACGGGTCCTTGCTTAAAGAATATTTCATCTATTTCCCTTCTCACATTCATATACATATCATTTTCATGGTCTAGCAGATATTGTTCTAAAGGATCATTAGGAGGCGCAGCAATAGAAGTAAGACCAATAATTTCATCCTTACTAGGTAATTCCTTATCATGGGGTTGTCTATGAAATTTAGCAAAGTTAAAATCATGAGACATATCCCCTAAACCAACGGTAACAATATCTTTTACGCAGTCTATCTTAGCATTAACAATATTCAAGAAGGGTCTACCAAATATAATGGGACAAAAATCATCTTGTGGGGAACTAAGAATAAGAAAATCAGTGGGGTATTTAACCTTCCCACACAAGACTTCAACATCTCTAACAATCCCAACTGGTGAAATAGTGTCTCTATTAGCAAGCTTAATAGTAACATCATTCCCTTCTAACTCAACAGGTGCAATATCATGCATAATTTCTTTATATAAGGAATGAGGGATTACACTTGCACTAGCACCTACGTCACATAAACCATGATAGCAATGATCTCCTATTTTAACGGAAATAATAGGCAAGCGTACAACAGGTCTATGTTTATTCCTTGTATCGGGTTTGGCTATTCTAGCAGCTTCCTCTTGGAGGTAAATAACATGTACATCTAAATTTTCTACCAAGAGATCTTTAACCATAGCAACACTAGGTTCAACTTTAATTTGCTCAGAGGGTGTAGGTGTTCTAGTACTACTCTTACGAACCATAGTTGAAGCTTTAGCATGATCCTTTATTCTAACAGGCAAAGGCGGTTTCTCAATATAAGCAGTAGGAACAATAGGATCAACATTATAAGTGATAGTCTTTTCTTCAACTTTAACAAGTTCAACTACTTTCACTTCAATGGGAGGATGGTATTTAAACCACTTCTCCTTGGGAAGATCAACATGAGTAGCAAATGATTCAACGAAACAAGCTACTATTTCAGAGTCAAGTCCATATTTAGTGCTAAACTCACGGAAAACATATGTATCCATAAAAGCTTTAACACAATCAAACTTAGGGGTCATACCTGACTCCTTACCTTCGTCAAGATCCCAATCTTCAGAGTTGCGTTTAATTCTTTCCAATAAATCCCATTTGAATTCAATAGTCTTCATCATAAAAGAACCAGAACAAGAATTATCGAGCATGGTGCGATTATTGAGAGAAAGCCGAGCATAAAAAGTTTGAATGATCATTTTTCTTGAGAACTCATGATTGGGGCATGAATACAACATTGACTTAAGCCTCCCCCAAGCTTGAGCGATGCTTTCTCCTTCGTGAGGCCAAAAATTATATATATAATTATGATCACGATGAACCTGATGCATAGGGTAGAACTTATGATGAAATTCCAACTTCGGCCGATTATAGTTCCATGATCCAATATCATCGCATAGCCTAAACCATGTCAATGCGTCTCCCTTCAAAGATAAAGGGAAGACCTTCTTCTTGATAACATCCTTGAGCATACCTGCAAGCTTAAATAAACCACAAACTTCATCCACATAGATTAGGTTTAAATCGGGATGCAGTGTTCCATCTCCTCAAAGGGATTATCTAGCAGTTTCTCTATCATACCTGAAGGAATTTCAAAGCAAACATTTTCAGTAGGTTCAGTAGGTTGAGGAGCAACTCTTTGCTCTACTAGTCGAGGTGAAGATACCCCGAACAAGCCCCTCAAAGGATGATGATCCATAGTAACAAGTGATAGTAAATTTCAGCACACTATATAAATTTTCCTTACCAAAGGCGCTTCACTCCCCGGCAACGGCGCCAGAAATGAGTCTTGATGACCCACAAGTGTATGGGATCTATTGTAGTCCTTTCGATAAGTAAGAGTGTCGAACCCAACGAGGAGCAGAAGGAAATGATAGGCAGTTTTCAGTAAGGTATTTTCTGCAAGCACTGAAATTATCGGTAACAGATAGTTTTGTGATAAGGTAATTGGTAGCAAGTGACAAATAGTAAAAGTAAATAAGGTGGAGAAAGGTGGCCCAATGATTTTTGTAGCAAAGGACAAGCCTGGCCAAACTCTTATATGGAGGAAAGTGCTCCCGAGGACACATGGGAATTGTCGTCAAGCTAGTTTTCATCACGTTCATATGATTCGTGTTCGGTACTTTGATAATTTGGTACGTGGGTGGACCGGTGCTTGGGTGCTGTCCTTACTTGGACAAGCCTCCCACTTATGAGTAACCTCTATTGCAAGCATTCACAACTACAAAAGAAGTATTAAGGTAAACCTAACCATAGCATGAAACAAGAGGATCCAAATCAGCCCCTTACGAAGCAACGCATAAACTAGGGTTTAAGCTTCTGTCACTCTAGCAACCCATCATCTACTTATTACTTCCCAATGTCTTCCTCTAGGACCAAACAATGGTGAAGTGTCATGTAGTCGACGTTCACATGACACCACTACACGAGAGACAACATGCATCTCATCAAAATATCGAACGAATACCAAATTCACATGACTACTTATAGCAAGACTTCTCCCATGTCCCCAGGAACAAAAGTAACTACTCACAAGACATAATATTATTCATTATCAGAGGGGTATTAATATGCCTAATGGATCTGAACATATGATCTTCTACCAAGTAAACCAACTAGCATCAACTACAAGGAGTAATCAACACTACTAGCAACCCACAGGTGCCAATCTGAGGTTTGGGTACAAAGATTGGATACAAGAGATGAACTAGGGTTTGAGAGGAGATGGTGCTGGTGAAGATGTTGATTAAGATAACCCTCCCCAAGATGGGAGAGTTGTTGGTGATGATGGCGGTGACGATTTCCCCCTCCCGGAGGGAAGTATCCCCGGCAGAAAAGCTCTGCCGGAGCCCTAGAATGGTTCCGCCAAGGTTCCACCTCGAGACGGCGGCGTGTGGTCCCGAAAGCCTCCTTATGATTTTTTTTCCAGGTCAAAACACCTCATATAGGAGAAGATGGGCATCGGGGGGTCACCGGCTGGCCCACGAGGTAGGGGGGCGCGCCCTGAGGGGGGGCGCCCCCAACCCTCATGGACAGGTGGTGGCCCCCCTGGTGAATCTCTTTCGCCAGATAGTTTTTATATTTTTGGAAACGATGTCCTGTGGAGTTTCAGAGGTTTTTGTGTTGTGCAAAATAGGTTTCCAATGTTTGCTCCTTTTCCAGCCCAAAATTCCTGCTGCCGGCATTCTCCCTCTTCATGTAAACCTTATAAAATAAGAGAGAAAAGGCATAAGTATTGTTACATAATGTGTAATAACAGCCCATAGTGCAATATATATCAACATAAAAGCATGATGCAAAATGGATGTATCACGCCTCGAGGTACACGGAGACTCAAACCTCGCCATCTCCCAAATCAATGGGGATTTTGATGCGAAGGATTTAAAAATGGCAGCTTATATCGCAATGCCATATTAAAAATGTCAGCTCGATTTGAGGGGTTGGAATTCCATCACGTAGCCCGGGATAATAACCAGGAAGCCGACATACTCGCATGCATGGGATCTAAAAGCGACCCCATCCCACCGAACACATTTGTGGAACGGTTGTTTAAGACATCGGTAACATGGCAGGACGCGAGCGGCGATACGAATACGGATCCGAACACACCCACAACCGAACCCAATCACGAAGTCATCGGAGAGTCAGGCATGGATATAACTCCGTCGGCTCATGAAATCATGGCATTTATAGCCCCCTGGACAAAGCCTTTCCTAGCTTACCTTAATAGGCAGGAACTCCCCGATGACCAGAATGAGGCCCGCCGCATAGTCCGGCACTCAAAAGCATACAAAGTTCACGAAGGTGAACTATACAAGAAAAGCACATCTGGTATTCTCCAAAGGTGCATCTCAAAAGAAAAGGAAAGGCGAATTCTCACTGAAATACATGCTGGAATTGGCGATCACCATGCCGCAGCTAGGGCACTCGTCGGCAAAGATTTTCGTGTTGGCTTTTACTGGCCTACTGCCCGAGCAGATGCCCAAACCTTAGTCCAACATTGCGTTGGCTGCCAGCTCTTTGCAAATCAAAGTCACATGCCTCCCACCGCACTGAGAACAATCCCCATTACTTGGCCTTTTGCGGTTTGGGGGCTTGATATGGTAGGACCCCTTAAAGGGGGGAGTCATAAAAAAATACTTACTGGTGATGGTGGACAAATTCACTAAATGGATAGAAGCCAAGCCAGTAAAAACAGCTGAAGCGGGACCCGTGATAGATTTCATATCCAGCTTAGTACACATTTAGGGTGCCCCGCATAGTATTATCATAGATAATGGCTCCAATTTCACAGCTAATGAGGCAAAAAATTGGTGTGCAAAGTTGGGTATAAAACTCTTCTACGCTTCTGTATACCACCCTCAAACAAATGGTCAAGTCGAAAGGGCCAATGGTCGGATTATGAGCGGCATTAAACCCCGACTAGTGCGCTCCCTACGGGAGTCTGATAAACACTGGGTCGAAGAGCTCGACTACGTACTCTGGGGGCTGCGGACCACGCCCAATCGTACGACCGGATATACACCTTTTTCATGGTGTACGGCACAGAGGCTGTCCTGCCCTACGATATTATTCATGACTCACCTAGAGTGCGCGTGTACGAGGAAAGAGAAGCCGAGCTAGATCGGCAGGATGACCTAGATGGACTTGAAGAGGAGCGCGATATAGCGCTAGCACGTTCCGCATTTTACCAACAACGGGCTAGGCGATACCAGAGCAGAGAAGTGCAGGCCAAGACATACAATGTCGGTGAACTCGTGTTACGCCTACCGGAGAAGAAAAAGGGCAAGCTCAAACCAAAATGGGAGGGGCCCTTCATTATTGACGAAGTACACACCGGTGGAGCCTATCGCCTTCACAATGCACAGGACAACTGCCTTGAGTCGAACCCTTGGAACGCTGCTAGGCTCCAACGATTCTATGGATAGTTCGGTAGCAATTTCTTCCTCTTTATAAGTTAGGTTTTGTCTTTTATTCTCTTGTTTCTCTACCTTTTTTCTGCTTCTCTCTTTCCATTTACTTGGCAAGTATTCGCCTTGCCCGAATTGCCACAGGACGATTACGTCCGCATATATACCTGGGGGCTTCTTTAATGAAGCCCATCATCAATAAAGCTTCTTGCTTAAAAATGTCGTCTCTTTGTACAGTTCATCCTTGCCATTATATGCACCAATATGACTTAAGTTCTAGCCAAGCTGGGTTGCCTGGCTCCTATGCTTACCCCTACATTTCCGATTGTTCAGCTAGGGTGTAAAGGGAGCACCTCTGCGATTGTTATAGCCGGGTAATCCGGATATGTACCTCAGACTAGGTGAAGCCGAAAGCTAGCGCTCTTAAGGGAATAATTGATTGGTGGATACGTGACATAACACATTCTACATCGTATTTTAAATAACAGGAAATGGCTTCCTAGTATCCCCATCATGGGATTGAAAGCCTAGGCCTGCATCTTTATGCATGCTGACCCAGGGAAAGGAACCCCTAGCGGAACTATTCTCTCTGGAAGATGTTTCTTACGTTAAATAGTAATATAACATAACTCCCCAAACTCAGTTCATTTGTTCAAGCAATTATGACTGGATTGCCTGGTTTCCGAACATATCACGTGCTCCTCACAGATATAGTATTCGGACACACTCCTTCGGGTTTATGGAGGTTGAATCAGATGGTCGGCAATGAAAAAATTTATACAAATTCGGCCGGAGGTAAGTTTGATGGTAAAATTACATTGATACATAGAATCAAACGACTATTCATTTTCTATTCCCTCTATCAGGCGGTCTAGTACACAGTCCTGTTGGGACAGCTTAGCAGCTAAACCTACTTGGTCATATACCAAACGCGGAGGAATTTCTTGTTCATCACGCCCTCGAGGTCCCACACATGCCATGTGATTTGGATCAAGGCGAGTAAAACGCATCTTCACCATCGCCCACGCTTCTCGAGCACCCATGCGGCATGCTGAGGCTTTCCATAGTTCAAAGCGGCGCTGAGCCCTTTGAATAGGTCCGCCAAGTCCTCCATAGATTCTGGAGGGGAGTCGTCAGGCCATAGAGCTCTGGCCATACTCTTCATGGCCTTCCGAGCCCGTTCATGGACCCTGGAAAGCTCCTGCAGCACATCGCCCTCAAATCCGGACACCCCGTCTTCAGGCCGACCAGTTATTAAACCTGCAGGAAAAGTTTTTATAAGAAACTTTTAAAACTACGAAACTATAAGGAGAGCTAGGTATAAGAGACATACTAAACATGCCGCTTTTTAGCCTCCGGTTCTCCTCCAAGGCACTTGAGAGTTGGGCCTTTACGCCCTTTAGCTCCTATTCGAGCCTAATAATTATATCATGCACTTGGTTCCTTTTTTCCATCGCCTGCGTTAGTGCACGCTCGCCAGCAGCTTTTTCCTCTTCGACAAACTTCTTGTCCGCTAAGGCAGCTATTAGATCCCTCTCCAGTTGGTCGGTTGATCATGTTGATGTATTACACATTAGTATATACATCATAGTAATCAGCAGAACTGTCATAGTTTCCGGACACAATTATTCTTACCAACAACATCCTTTCTGGATTCCTTCGAATTTTTTAATTCGGCAGGTTGGGTTCGGCACTGCTCAAGTTCCTTGGGCAAAGAGTTATTCTTTTCTCGAATGACCTATAAAAATGCAACGATCCTGAAATCAGTTGTACCAACTGCTTTAAGTCTCGGGGGCTACAGGCAGGATAATACTCAAATAACAAAAATTTACCCTCATATCCTTTGAAAGCTGATGAGTGGCTCCGGCGAGTCCGTCTTGAACGGCTCAGATATACGCATCGGCAGAAGTAAGGGCATTGAACACCTCCGCAGAGAAGCCAGGGTCACGCATGGCTGCTTTCCGCCGCTGATGAATCATCACGACCTCCACTTCAGAATTAGTAGCAGATACTTCACCCGAATCCTCATGGAGAGGACATTCCGACACCGAATCAGCATTCACCCTCGACGGGCCTGGTGCCGGATTGGCTGGAACTTGGCCTGCGTCGCCTCCGGAGACAGTCCAACTTGCATTCCTCCTTAAAGGAATAGAAAATGCGAAAGTTATAATAATGATTTCACCACCCAGCACATGATAAAACAAACATACCTCTTTCAAGGTCTGCTGGAGATTGTGGTCCTTTTCCGCTTCAGAACCTCGCTCGATGTGGGCGCCGCCCTACGGGTTGGCAGCCTACGCATAGTTCGGCGTGAGCAGCGCAGTCCCTGTTTAAACACAATAGAATACAGTGGGTAAAATGCATACTAGGAATCCTCTCGTTGACGAGATGTACCCTAACTTGCTTACACTGGAAGAAGGAATAAGGCACGGGTAATCGGCTACTATAGCCACCAAGGTGCCCCCACGGCAGGCTTGATAGAAGACTCCCTCTTCTAACTCTATGCCTACATCTGGATCTTCTTCATATCCAGGGCCCACTTTTTGGAACGGGTCCTTTGGTTGCGGGGCAGGATTGTTAATCCCCCTTACCACCTTCCTCCACTCCTGTCGGGAGCAACCGAATACAGTTTGGTTAAAACCTCATACTTAACAACATCTAAATAGCCAAGGAGAAGGACTTACCCAGTCGGGAAGATTGTACATGGGAAGGGCTTCCCAGCATGTTAAACGGATAAAATCCTGCTTCTCTCCCTTATAGAGGCCTTCTAGGATTGCGCCTAGAATGGCAGGGTCATTTAGATCCAGGCACAGGCGGCGCGAGGCATCATCCTGACCGTTATAGTGGTACATTGGAAGACCTCTGGCTTGGAGCGGCTGCACACGTCGCTTCATCGAAATGTCCATCACTTTGATTATAGTTAACACCAAACTGGCAAGCAATTTGATCTTGCCGGCCAGTCGGCTAACCTCCTCACTCTCTTCCTCTAGGGGACCACGGGGACGCCAGTTGAAAAGATTCTTTGGAGGAGCACTGGAATACGAGGGAAGTCCTTGCCGAACTGGATCCGGCAAAGCAACATCCTCAATGTAAAACCACTCCGAGGGCCACTCAGCGGATGCCTTCTTCGGAGTACCGGGCAGGTAACCTGTCCCAGCTATACGCCATACTTCGGCGCTCCCAACTTCAAATATGGATCCTTCCTCCGATCGAGGAACGAGGCAGAAGTACCTCCTCCATAGCTCAAAGTGGGACTCGCGGCCCAAAAATAGTTCGCATAAAGCGACAAAACCCGCAATGTGCGGGATTGACGCTAGAGTAAGATTGTGTAGTTGGAGGCCGTAAAACTCCAGGAGTCCCCTAAGAAAGGGATGGACCGGGAACCCCACACCTCTTAGCGGGTAGGGGACTAAACGTACCCGCTCTCTATTGGAGGGATTGGGAAAGCTCTCTGCCAGGGCTTGGTTGTCACCGGATGTTAGTCCGGCCCGGACGGGGACTAGATCCTCCGGAGGGAGATACCCCTGCGATTGAAGTGTCCGCAGATGCGTGTGGAACACGGAGCAGCTCTTCCAATCTCCTACACTAGGGCCATGAGGGCGAGAGGAGGAGCTCGGAACACAGGCCATATCTAAAGATTTTTTGCACACACTAGGGATTTCTTCTGCGTGGAATGAGATGGAGAAGTGATTGGATCTATTCTCTTATATAGGCGTTTTATCTGAACAGTTAGGGGGGGGGGGTATTTGCAAAAAGACGCCCAGACGGTTCACATTCATTGGACACGTGGAAGCCAAGGCGACAGCAGCGAGGAACCGGCAAGTTATAATATTTAAAGAAGTCGAACTATCATCCACAAGGACTCACCTTGCAAGACCGAAGACATGAAGCCGGATACAATCTCGTCCTTGAAGGGAAGTCCGGGGGCTACTGAGGGAGTCCTGTATTCAGGGGTCTTCACGCATCTAGGTCGATGAAGTTGGGCCGCACTGGTGGGCCGCACAAAGAAGAAGCAGAAGACCTTCTCCCATATTCGGTCACAACTACTATGTACGTAAAAAGGCAGGTTTTGAGTCTGGATGCGTCTATTACTTCCTCCCCAAGCCACCATTGTAACCCTAGGTCTCCTTAGGCGTGTATATAAGCCGAGGGGTATAGTCTGTAGAGGGATCATCGTCATTACAATATCCCCATTGGCTAGACTTAGGGTTTAGCCATTACGATCTCGTGGTAGATCAACTCTTGTACACATAGTCATCCATATTAATATAGAAGGAAGTAGGGTTTTACCTCGACCGAGAAGGCCTGAACCTGGGTAAACATTGTGTCCCATGCCTCCTATTACCATCGATCTTCAGACGCATAGCTTGGCCCCCCCTACCCGAGATCTGCCGGTTTTGACACCGACAATTTCCATGCAACAGATGCAACCAAGAGCTATAAGTGTATGAAAGCTCAATATGAAACTAAGTGGGTATGCATCAAACTAGTATGAAAAATTCCCACTAGTATATGAAAGTGAAAGCATTGGGGACTCTCTACATGAAAAACATGGTGCTACTTTGAAGCACAAGTGTGGTATTTGCATGCCCCTTTCATTTTTTCATTCATTTTTTTGTTTTCTCTTTTTTTTTTGGTTTCTGGTGGGCTTCTTTGGCCTCTTTTATTATTTTTAAAATCCGGAGTCTCATCCCGACTTGTGGGGGAATCATTGTCTCCATCATCCTTTCCTCATTGGTACATGCTCTAATGATGATCATCACACTTCTATTACTTATAATTCAAAAGAAATAAAAATTACAACTCGATACCTATGACATAGTATGACTCTGTATGAATGCCTCTGGTAGTGTACCAGGATGTGCAATGATCTAGCATAGCAAAGATATCAAAAAACGGACAAGCCATGAAAATATCGTGCTAGCTGTCTTACGATCATGCAAAGCAATACAAAAATGAATGCTCAAGTCAACTATATGATGGAAGTGCATGGCAATATATCTCAGAATGAATATGGAAATGCCATAATAGGTAGGTATGGTGGCTGTTTTGAGGAAGGTATAATAAAGTTTATGTACCGACGAAAGTTGCGTGGCATGAGGTAGGCTAGCAATTATGAAAGGGTGAGAGTGCATATAATCCATGGACTCACATTAGTCATAAAGAACTCATATACTTATTGCAAAAGTTTATTAGCCCTCGAATCAAAGTAATACTACGCAAGATCCTAGGGGGGAGGTTGGTAGGACTTAACCATCGCGCGCCCTCGACCTTCACACAAAGATAGGACAATCAAGGATAAATTGTGCTCCAAATTCCCGGCATAACGAGAGACTATATGTGCATGCTTCGGGAATCACAAACCTTAAGACCAATATATTACTAAACATGATCATCCACTAGTACCTCCCACATATTATCAACTCTATATCGCAAAACTATTGCAAGGAATCAAACATATCATATTCAGTGATCTATAAGTTTTATGTAGGGTTTTATGACTAACCATGCAGTTGACCAATTCCGTTTGACTCTCTAAATAGATATAAGTGAAGCATGAGAGTTTAATTCTTTCTACAAAAGATCATGCTCTAACAAATATAAGTGAAGCACGAGAGCATTCTATGAACATCGGATTTATTTGTGAAGAGAAATAGGTAATCCAAACTTCAAATGATATAAGTGAAGCACATGAAGCATTTTATAAAGCCATACTCAAAAGATATAAGTGAAGTGCAAAGAGCATTCTACAAATTGACCAAGGACTATCTCATACCAGCATGGTGCATTATTAAAAGAAAAATAAAATGCACACGATGCTCCAAGAATTTACGCATATCATGTGAATGAAACGAATCCGATAACATACTGATACTTGTTGAAGAAAGATGGGATGCCTTCCAGGGCATCTCCAAGCTTAGACGCTTGAGTCTCCTTGAATATTTACTTGGGGTGACTTGGGCATCCCCAAGCTTGAGCTCTTGCCTCTCCTCCTTCTCCTCACATCGAGACCTCATCGATCTTCGAACACTTCATCCACACAAAACTTAACCGAACTTTTAGTGGCGGGGTTAGTGCATATGATTAATGAAATCCCATCATGTACTGCTCTAACATTATTGTATAATTATAAAAAAAAACATTACCCAATGTATGATATCACAATTCTATGGCCCCAAGTCAAGGAGGCTTCAACAAGACTTCAAACATAAGCAAATAATGAAGCTATAACAGCAATCTGTGAAAACAGGACAGATTGTAAAGATTTGAATATTCACAATACTTCTGTTACTCTAAAAATTCTGAAAAAATAAGGAAAAATAAAACTTTTGTATAGCAAGACTGTGCAAAAAGTTTCAGAACCGTTTGACGTTCTAGTAAAAATGTCAAATCACGCACTACATCCAAAGTTTCTGTTTTGCACCGCACAAACCAACAAGCAATCTAATCATTCTAAAGGCAAACTTTTGGCACATTATTTTTATAATAAAATGGAATTGTACAAGGGGATAATTATTTTTGTTAATTTTTTTTTTGTAATTAAGAGTCACAAAGTTTCCATGAGCCTGAACAAGTTTAAGGACGTCACCCACTTCAACGGTGCTCATCCTTCTTGCTTTCACTTTTCTTTTTGAAAAAGTTTTAGTTTCCCCTCTATATATTTTTTGTTTTTAAACTATATAAAAGCACTCAACATTAATAAATGACACTTTTTTTAACTTCCGGGTTGTCTCCCTGGCATCGCTTTCTTTAAAGCCATTAAGCTAGCCATAAAGTGCTCAAGTAACGAATCCACCCGGATCCCAAGGTATATCAAAGCCAATTTTAACTAGCAGTGATTTGGCATTTAGTAGTGAGCACAAAGTGATATGTGTCATGCAACAACGAAGTCTAACTCTCTTCCTATCCATGGACATGTCATACGAGAACAATTCATGCACATCTTGTAAAGGCCAATACATAGCATAAGCAGTTTCTTGCAATTTTGTTGTGTCAGAAACATAAAGAGGTGGAGATATAGTTCCTATCTCATAATAATTACAAGTAGGAGCAGCAAGCACATGCATATTATATTCATAAAAATCATCATGTGCAACGGTAAAAGGCAAGCCATCAATATAATCCTTAATAAGTGCAAACTTCTCCAATATAGTGTAGTCGGGAGACTTCAAAAAGATAATAGGACTATCATGTGTGGGTGCAATAGGAACAATATCATTCTTGACATAAAGAACTATAGCAAGTTCATCTCCATAAGCATAATTCATATTGGCATCTTGGCCACAAGCATAGCAAGCATCATCAAAAAGGGATATTTCAAAAGAATCAACAGGATCATAACAATCATCATAGCATTCATCCTTTGGTAAATTCGAAGGGAAATTAAACAATGTATGGGATAAAGAGTTACTCTCATTAGAAGGTGGGAACGGTGATCAATCTGCTTGTCCTCATTTTGTTCTTCGCTCTCCTCCTCATATTTTTCATCCAATGAGCTCACAATGTCATTAACTTCTTCTTCCATAGACTCTTGCAAAATATTAGTATCTTCTTGGACAGCGGAGAGCTTCTCAATAAACGCATCAATATGGGCATTGTATTTATAATTCAAATAGAAATATTTAAGTATAGCAAGATTTTCCGATCTCTAAACAACATCATCATAATTTTCATACTTTTCAAACAAACATTTAATTTCACAAGCACCCTTAAAAGCAACAAATTCTTCTATTTTTTCCACATCATAATAATCATATACACCTCTAGCATAAGAAGCTAAGGTTTCATTGTCATTGAAGTCACATGAAAAGGGTAGGTGTGGAGCATCAATCCTAGAGCAACAAGTATAGTCATATCTCAAGCATAAATCCCGAGCATACCAATGCAATATATAAATTTGATCCCATAACAATTTCCATGTATGAGTCAAGTTATAATCCCTAAAGTATTCACGTTGATCCAACGTTACTCCCATTATCAACTTGAATGGGGTTTTCTCAGGATTATCAAAGTAGTTCATAATATTTTTCACATAACGAGCATCGAGGGTTTTAGGAGTTTCCCCATCTCCATGAGCAGCAAATATCACTATTTTTTTTGGTGTTTCGTGTTCCATATCCATGACTAAAGATAGAGAACAACTTAGAACAGAAAATAAAAACTACTTACTGATAAAGCAAACAAGCATACACGAGAATATTCACCCCACGCTATAATTCCCAGGCAACGGCGCCAGAAAAAGGTCTTGATAACCCACAAGCATAGGGGATCGTTTGTAGCCTTTTTCAATAAGTAAGAGTGTCGAATCCAATGAGGAGCTAAAGGTAGAACAAATATTCCCTCAAGTTCTATCGACCACCGATACAACTCTACGCACACTTGACGTTTGCTTTACCTAGAACAAATATGAAACTAGAAGTACTTTGGGATAGTTTTGCAAGATAATAAAGAGTATGTAAATACAAAGTAGGGGATGTTTAGATAAAGATCAACTAAGTTAGTGGTTTAGTAGGTAGATTTTGTGAACAAGAAAGTTATTTGTCCCTAGGTAATCAATAACAAGTACCGGTAATCATTCTTGCAATTTTATATGAGGGAGAGGCATGAGCTAACATACTTTCTCTACTTGGAACATATGCACTTATGATTGGAACTCTAGCAAGCATTCGTAACTACTAAAGATCATGAACATATTGCAACACCCTACAGCGGGGGCCCCTCACATTTGCACGAGAATGGAGGGCACCGTAGGACAGCACCATAAATAAAATATACAATCATACCAACCAAGATCACTATTAACCCACAGGACAAACTAGATCTACTCAAACATCATAGGATAACCATAGATCATTGGGAAATAATATATGGAGTTGAGCACCATGTTTAAGTAGAGATTACAACGAGGGAAAAGAGGTAATACACTGCTGCAATGAGGGGGAGAGAGTTGGCGTGGACGGTAGCAATATTGTTGATGTAGATCGTCGTCCCGATCGTTTCCACGGTGGCACTTCGGCGCCACTGGAAGCGAGGGGGAGAGAGCCCCCCTCCTTCTTCTTATTCCTTGGCCTTCTCCCTAGGTGGGAGAAGGGTTCTCCCTCTTGTCCTTGGTCTCCATGGTATGGGAGGGGTGAGAATCCCTCCGAGATTGGATCTGTCTCTCTGTCTCTCTCTGTTTCGTGTCCCCTAGATCTGGCCAAAAACCGTTTCTTATATTCCCGCAGATCCGTAACTCCGATTGCGCTGAGATTTTTACATGATTTTTTTTCGGATATAAGCTCCCTTGCGCCCGAAGTATAGCTCCAACCGACGTTCAAGTGGGCATAAGACACCTGGGCGCGTGATGGGCCTCGAACCCCTCGTTGGTTACCCCAAGTGGAAGGTGTAAGATGCAGTGTTGTGGAAGTGTTTTCCCTTAGCAAAGATGCCAAGGATCGAATCCCCAGAGACTCCTAGGTTCAACAAGTAGGTTTCAAATGCTAACGACACGGATTAGCAATCAACGTGGACCTGCACACAGATACAAATAACTTAGCTCCCAACGAGTACAGAGAGGTTGTCAATCCCTCCGGCCTTGTAGTTCACAAAGGATTAAAAGCAAATGATAGTAGTGATAGATAATATTTTGCAATAGTAAATAATAGCGAAAAGTAAATAACGGATGTGATCAATGATGGTAATATGGACCGGAGTCTCATGATGTTCACTAGTGATGTCTCTCTCCCAAAAGACGATAAAACAGCTATGTGAGGTAAACGAATTACAGCTGGGCAATTGACAGGACCACGAACGCAAACCAATGATGACTACATTGCAAGAAAGGTTGAGGTTCAAAGCATGGGCGGTACGCCAAAGTAAGTAGACCGAAATCCATCAATATCTACTACTAATCATCCACCTTGAGATATCTATCCAGAACATCTCACTGGTATTAAGTTGCGAGTCCCACCCATAGTGTAAACTCAAAGTAACAGACAACTGCATTAAAAGAACTTTGCGTAAAGTAAACAATCCTTGCACCCGCGGGCACAAGCACCGTTGTTTTCCCCCTTGTGGCAACAACACATCCCCTAGACTCATGTTTCTGTCACTCAAGCTAGTCATCGAGGGGCATGAACCCACAATCGAGCATAATGTTCCCTCTTGGAGTCACTACGTATTACTTGGCCAAAGCAATAAATAACAACGGAGAACATGAAAGAATTACTTATGAACATAAATATAAAAGAGGTAGATCAAATATATTACTCAAGATCAATCTGAACATAATCTCATAATCCATCGGATCCCAACAAACTCAACATAGCAACAGCATAAGGATTACATATGTGCCTCGATCATGTAGGGCAGCTCACGAGGACTAACTAGTGAAGCACAAGAACGGGAGGAGAACATCACATAGCTACTGGTCATGGACTCATGGTCCAAGGGAGACTACTCACGACTCATCCGGGAGGCGTCCATGGTGGTGGAGAAGCTCCCGGTGGTGATCCTCCCCTCCGGCAGGGTGCCGGTAAGAGTTCTCCTGGTGCTCCCGATCTTGGAAGCGTCGGCGGCGGCGGAACAGAGATGGGATCGCGAAAAGAGTTCCTGTTCTGAGGGTTTCGGAGGACGCTTTAAATATATGCCAACGGGGGGCATCGGGGAAGCTTCGGGGGGCCCAGGCGCCCCCCCGGCGCGGCCCAGGGGGGCGCGCCGCCAGGGCGCCTG
>LR738711.1:729292592-729359403 GCA_902687465.1 Secale cereale
CCCCCCCCCCCCCCGGCTGTTCTTCGGACGCACGGTAGTTTCCGGAACGCTGATTTTTTATATAATTTTTCTGGATTTTTCCTGGCAGTTCTCGTAACGTGAAAACCTGAAATACAAAAACAGCCGAAAACAGAAACTGGCACTGGGGTGCACTGGATTAGTAGGTTAGTCCAAATATGATCAAAAGTGTATGCAAGTGTATGAATATCATAGCAATATCACCCAAAAGTGGCATGGAGCAAGCATAAATTATAGATACGTTTTGGACGTATCAACATCACCAAGCTTAATTCCTGCTCGTCCTCGAGTAGGTAAATGATAACAAGAATAATTTCTGTGGTGACATGCTATTAACCATATAGGACTTTTTCATAGTCATATGACAAAAGCTTACTGAGACAATGATTCTATAGTAATTAAGTTTCCTCATGAGAAAATCACAAATGAATGAAAGTTATACAACATGAAACTGAAACATCAAAAAGATTTGCAATGAACATGATGTGCAAATAAGATAAATTGATATCTAGCTTGCCCCCTTTAGTGATGCAAAACATAAATGCAGGGGCACCTTCAAGGTTTAAGTGATGACTAGATACAATGATTTCAAAATAAACGATATCACAATCATGCAAAAGACAATGCTACTTTGGGACAATGCACATTACACTCAGAATGACAATCATGCTCTCAGTAGTTGGTGCTTTTGAAAGAAGGTGAAGACTCAACGTAAAAGTAAAAGAATGGTTAAGTGCTAGAGCTTTTTATTTTGAAAACATAGAAGCAATTTTGTCAACGGTAGTAGTACTTCATATATGTCATGCATAAGACATCCTATAAGTTGCAAGCCTCATGCATCGAATACCAATAGTGCTCGCACCTTGTCCTAATTAGCTCGGATTTCCATGGGTTATCATTGCATTACATATGTTTCAACCAAGTGTCACAAAGGTCCAAGGAGATAAATCGCATTTGATTTCTCGTTTTTGATAGATCTCAACTTGAGGACATCCATACCGGGACAACATAGAAAATAGATGATGGACTCCTCTTTAATGCATAAGCATATTCTCATAAGAGATTGAGGATTAACGTCCAAGCTAAAACTTCCACCATGATACATGGCTTTGGTTGGCAGCCCAATGTTCTTCTCTAACAATATGCATACTCATTCAACCCACGGCAAATCACCCTTACTTCAGACAAGACGAACATGCATAGCAACTCACATGATATTCAACAAAAGTGTGACAGTTGATGGCGTCCCCAGAAACATGGTTACCGCTCAGCAAGCAACTTATAAGAAATAAGATACATAGGCAACATATTCTTTACCATAATAGTTTTTAAGCTACTTTCCCATGAGCTATTTATTGCAAAGTTAGTTTGCTTAGTACAGGTGGAGGTTAGCAAAAGACTGGGAGCGACCAACTAAGAGAGCAATGACGGTCATAATCATGCAGAGCGACAAAGCAATATTGAATCAGGCATGGTAGTTATATCGCTACTCAGAAATAAAAGATCATCAAGGCTTGACAGACTTTCTTTACAGTTTTAAATATGCGTGAGCATACGCCAAGTCAATCAAAATAAATTCTCGAAGGAAGATATTACTGAACCATACCACATCATATGCAAACAAATCATGTTGGTACTCCAATAACACATTGGGAACCCCCCAGCTATTTGAGATTAACCATAAGAAAACCTGAACTACTAAGCACCATCATGCACGTAGCATCTTTATCATAGACACATTAACCAATGCAACGGAAGCAAACTCTCTTAATAAGGTGAGCATGATAATTAAAGAGAGTTCAAGCAACCAACTAAACAAAAGCTCTTTGAAAAGATAAGCATGAATACTAAGAGCAGAGCATGATAGTAGCTATTAAAAGACAAAGAACACACACAGCAAAGATAGACATGAAAATTCTATGTTATGTTCTAGGTAGAAGTGGAGCGTGTTTCTCTCCCACATAAAGAAAGCTGAGTTCCGACTCGTTATGAAAAACTAAAAAGAAAACTAAAAGCAAGACGCTCCAAGCATAGCACATAACACATGAAGTGATAAAAATATAGTGGAACGAAAGACGAACTGATAATGTTGATGGAGAAGGGGATGCACGGGGGCATCCCCAAGCTTAGACACTTGAGTCTCCTTGAATATTTCATGGGGGTGCACGGGGGCATCCCCAAGCTTGAGCGCTTGACACTCCTGAATCTTTTTATCATCTTCCCTCGCACACTTGAAAACTCCCTTCATACATAACTCATCATAATATGATTAGCGAGGTTAGTACCCTTAATAAAATAATTGCACCTTGATGGAAATAAAGATATTCTTGAAGTTCTACTGTTTCTCAAGATTGCCAAAAGGTTTTTGCAAAGAAAAAGCAAGTTCTTGATTTGCAAAATGAAGGAAAGGCAAAACAGGACAGAATCTGTGAAAAACAGAACAGCAGGTAGTAATTGATTTGTTCGCGGTACTTCTGCAACTCAAATCAAAAAACTCAGAACAGATGCACGAAAGACAATTATATAGAGAACGCTGTCGAAAAAATTCAGACCAAAAAGATTATCTGGTGATTTTATACGAATTTTTCTATCCAAGGACAGAATCTGTTTCCTGGACAGCACCTCACAACTTTTGAACTTTCTAGCAATCAGAGGCTATACTTGGCACAAATATGAAAAGCAAAGATACAATGATGATGCTACTGTAGTAAACAACATCAAGACCACTAAAAACTGAAAGAACAAACTGAAAGCAAAGGTAACAAGGGTTGTCTCCCTAGAGCTCTTTCTTTATAGCCATAAAGATAGGCTTAAGACTTTAATGATGCTCTCATAGGAATAAGAGTTGAAGAACAAAAGAGAGCAGCAAGAAGCAAATACCAAACACATTTAAGCCTAACATGCTTCCTATGCATGGGAATATTGCAAGAAAATAAATTATTGAAGCATAAAGCAACTAGCATAGGAAGGCAAAACAAGCATAACTTCAAAACCTTCAACATAAAGAGAGGGAACTTAATATTATTGAAATATCTATAAGCATATGTTCCCTTCTCATAATAATTTTCAGTGGGATCACGAATAAACTCAACAATATAAGCATCACATAAAGCATTGTTACCATGATCCACATGCAAAAAGGTACTCTTACTCTCCACATAAGCATCATGAAGAGGATAAAACTTAGTATAAAAGAGAGACATAAGCTCTTGCCAATCAAGCAAGTGCGAGTTATCGAGAAGCTTATACCAATCTGAAGCTTTATCTATAAGTGATACGGCGAACAATTTCCTCATGACAAACTCCCTTGGTACACCTGCAAGCTTAAATAATGAACATAATCGTCCGACAGATATAGCAAGTGTTCACCGGGATGTCTGTCTCCTGCATAACGATTAGCCAAAACATAATCGATAATACCAGCTGGTATTTTATAGGGCACAATTTCAGTAGGGGGAGGAGCAACCACCACAGGTGTGGGGCGTCTTCCCGCAAGCAACGATCCAATAGCAAGGTTGTCCATAAGCATAAATAGTGAAAAAACATAGAGAAAACTGAAAGGTAAACTAACAAGACTAAAAAGCAAAGATAAAAGATAGCGTGCAACTCCCCTATCCTGAAGAGTGGAGTCCCTGGCAACGGCGCCAGAAAATACTCCTTGATGGGCCTCGAACCCCTCGTTGGTTACCCCAAGTGGAAGGTGTAAGATGCAGTGTTGTGGAAGTGTTTTCCCTTAGCAAAGATGCCAAGGATTGAATCCCCAGAGACTCCTAGGTTCAACAAGTAGGTGTCAACTGCTAACGGCGCGGATTAGCAATCAACATGGACCTGCACACAGATACAAATAACTTTGCTCCCAACGAGTACAGAGAGGTTGTCAATCCCTCCGGCCTTGTAGTTCACAAAGGATTAAAAGCAAATGATAGTAGTGATAGATAATGTTTTGCAATAGTAAATAATAGCGAAAAGTAAATAGCGGATGTGATCAATGATGGTAATATGGACCGGAGTCTCATGATGTTCACTAGTGATGTCTCTCTCCCAAAAGACGATAAAACAGCTATGTGAGGTAAACGAATTACAGCTGGGCAATTGACAGGACCACGAACGCAAACCAATGCTGACTACATTGCAAGAAAGGTTGAGGTTCAAAGCATGGGCGGTACGCCAAAGTAAGTAGACCGAAAACCATCAATATCTACTACTAATCATCCACCTTGAGATATCTATCCAGAACATCTCGCTGGTATTAAGTTGCGAGTCCCACCCATAGTGTAAACTCAAAGCAACAAACAACTGCATTAAAAGAACTTTGCGTAAAGTAAACAATCCTTGCACCCGCGGGCACAAGCACTGTTGTTTTCCCCCTTGTGGCAACAGCACATCCCCTAGACTCATGTTTCTGTCACTCAAGCTAGTCATCGAGGGGCATGAACCCACAATCGAGCATAACGTTCCCTCTTGGAGTCACTACGTATTACTTGGCCAAAGCAATAAATAACAACGGAGAACATGCAAGAATTACTTATGAACATAAATATAAAAGAGGTAGATCAAATATATTACTCAAGATCAATCTGAACATAATCTCATAATCCATCGGATCCCAGCAAACTCAACATAGCAACAGCATAAGGATTACATATGTGCCTCGATCATGTAGGGCAGCTCACGAGGACTAATTAGTGAAGCACAAGAACGGGAGGAGAACATCACATAGCTACTGGTCATGGACTCATGGTCCAAGGGAGACTACTCACGACTCATCCGGGAGGCGTCCATGGTGGTGGAGAAGCTCCCGGTGGTGATCCTCCCCTCCGGCAGGGTGCCGGGAAGAGTTCTCCTGGTGCTCCCGATCTTGGAAGCGGCGGCGGCGGAACAGAGATGGGCTCGCGAAAAGAGTTCCTGTTCTGAGGTTTTCGGAGGACGCTTTAAATATATGCCAAAGGAGGGCATCGGGGAAGCTTCGGGGGGCCCAGGCGCCCCCCAGCGCGGCCCAGGGGGGGCGCGCCGCCAGGGCGCCTGGAGCCCTGGTGCCCCCCCCCCCCCGGCTGTCCTTCGGACGCACGGTAGTTTCCGGAATGCTGATTTGTTATATAATTTTTCTGGATTTTTCCTGGCAGTTCTCGTAACGTGAAAACCTGAAATACAAAAACAGCCGAAAACAGAAACTGGCACTGGGGTGCACTGGATTAGTAGGTTAGTCCAAATATGATCAAAAGTGTATGGAAGTGTA
The DNA here is from genome assembly GCA_902687465.1 of Secale cereale. Classification (NCBI taxonomy): domain Eukaryota; kingdom Viridiplantae; phylum Streptophyta; class Magnoliopsida; order Poales; family Poaceae; genus Secale; species Secale cereale. The sequence continues at coordinate 729,297,847 of LR738711.1, forward strand.
TGAATATCATAGCAATATCACCCAAAAGTGGCATGGAGCAAGCAGAAATTATAGATACGTTTTGGACGTATCAGTGCGCCAGGCACCTCTGGCGGGCCCTGGTGGGTTGATGAAAGATCGTGGATGTCGCCTAGAGGGGGGTGAATAGGCGCTTTAAAATAATTACGGTTTAGGCTTGAACAAATGCGGAATAAACCTAGCGGTTAATTTGTCAAGCACAAAACCTACAACAACTAAGCTCACCTATGTGCACCAACAACTTATGCTAAGCGAGATAAACAACTAGGTGATAGCAAGATATATGACAAGAAACAATATGGCTATCACCAAGTATAGTGCATAAGTAAAGGGCTCGGGTAAGAAATAACCGAGGAACGCGGAGACGACGATGTATCCCGAAGTTCACACCCTTGCGGATGCTAATCTCCATTTGGAGCGGTGTGGAGGCACAATGCTCCCCAAGATGCCACTAGGGTCACCGTAATCTCCTCACGCCCTCGCACAATGCAAGATGTCGTGATTTCACTAAGGGACCCTTGAGGGCGGTCGCCGAACCCGTACAAATGGCAACCCTTGGGGGTGCTTACCGAACCCGTACAAATTGCTTGGGGCGATCTCCACAACCTAATTGGAGACCCCGACGCTTGCCCGGAGCTTTACACCACAATGATTGAGCTCCGAACACCAAGGTTGGGGCTATCTCCCCAACGACACCACGAAGCTACACCACAATGGAATATGGCTCCGAGGTTACCACAACCGTCTAGGGCGCCCAAGCACCCAAGAGGAACAAGCTCAAGGGTACCAAGCACCCAAGAGTAATAAGCTTCTCAACTTCACTTCCACGTATCACCGTGGAGAACTCAAACCGATGCACCAAATGCAATGGCAAGGGCACACGGAATGCCCAAGTCCTTCTCTCCCAAATCCCACCAAAGCAACTAATGCTAGGGAAGGAAATGAGAGGAAGAACGGAGAAGAGAACACGAAGAACTCCAAGAACTAGATCCAAAGGGTTCCCCTCACAAAGAGGAGAAAGTGATTTGTGGAAGTTTGGATCTCGATCTCCTCTCTCTTTTCCCCCCAAAACTAGCAAGAATCCATGGAGGGATTGAGACATAGCAAGCTCGAGGAAGGTCAACAATGGGGGAAGAACGCGAGCTCAAAGGGTTAGATCCATTGGGGAAGAAGACCCCCTTTTATAAGAGGGGAAAGAATCCAACTGTTATCCCCCCTCACAGCCCGCGCGGCACGGTACTACCGCACTGAACTTGCAATACTACCGCAAGGCCATGCGGTACTACCGCTCGCGCGGCGGTGACTAGATGAGGGCCTGTTGCACAGGGCAACGAACGGTAGAACCGCGGAGCGGTACTACCGCGCGCCCTTACGGTACTACCGTAAGGCAGGCATCAACTAGTACTGGAAATGCGCGGAAGTAATAAATTACATCCGCGCCTACTTCCGCTGAGCTTGGAGCAGACGAAAGTCCGGCACGGTAGTACCGGATAGGAGTCGTAGTACTACCGCATGAGGGCGGATGTAAAAAATTACATTTGCGCCTACTACCGCATACGTTTGCGTCAGGGCTGGGGGCAGCGGTACTACCGCTTAGCTCCTGCGGTACTACCGCTCCTTTGAGCGGTACTACCGCACACCACTGAGGCTTTAGCACTTGGACGCCTTCATATCGCAGCTAAAGACACAAAAGGATGCAATAAAACCAAAACTGCCATAACTTCTGCAAATGAGCTCCGAATTGAGCAAACTCAAGCTCCGAATTGGTTATAGCAAGTAGAGGCAGGGAGGTATGCCAAAGATAAGGAGGAATGAATCCTCCATCAGAGAAGAACCGGCAAAACCTCCAACATCGAAAACATCATAGAAGATGCATGTGAACTCCGTTTTCGATGAACTCGAGCTTGTCATCAAGATGACCATAAGCTCTAAGACTCACAAAGAGAACCGACAAAAACCCCAACATCGAAAACATCATAGTAGAAGCATGTGGACTCTGTTTTCGATGAACCCGAGCTTGTCATGAAAATGACCATAAGCTCCCAATCTCACAAGGAGAAGAACCAAACAAGAACCAATAAAGATGATGCAAGCATGCAATGATTTTTGCTCTCTATGAACAATACGATCAAGCTACTCATTGAGATCCCCCCTTGACAGTACGGCAATCGATCCTATAACCCGGTCTCCAAACTACCACCATGAGACCGGTAAAATAGAGAGCCTATAAAGGGCAAACCTTTGCCTTGCACAAAGTCCACTTGAGCTGATGTAGACGATCTTAACTTCCTCAAGTTGGACCACCTTTCTTGATTGCGTTGGCTCGGTGAAGACTAGTAGATTGCTCCCCGATACTCCACTATGGGTGAGCCACTCTTCGGCATATCTTCACAAGTCCATTGTCACCACATTGGACGGCAAGCTTCAAGCACTTTATCTCCTCGTGATGCATCACTTGAACTTGCACACTGCAACCTAACCCCACAAAAAAACTCTCACGAAGACCATGGGTTAGTACACAAAGCGTAATTGACAATGCTTACCATACCATGGGATCACTTGATCCCTCTCGGTACATCTTCTACGCTTTGTGTGTTGATCAACTTGATTCACTCTTTCACTTAGTCTTGATCAACCTTGAATCTTTCCAACTCTCTTCATTTGGATGATGTCTTGAAGGTAAACATGAATGATAACACACTCGTCTTCTTCAAGACATGCTTGCAATAAGCTCAACACTCACAAGACCGATCTTTGGATAATTCCTTAATAGCACCTTGGTCATCACAAACTCTCCTTGAAACCAACACATGGACTCCAAGAAAAGCCTATGGACAAACCCTTCAAATATAACTCAAGGAAACCATTAGTCCATAGAGATTGTCATCAATTACCAAAACCAAACATGGGGGCACCACATGTTCTTTCAGTTGTGGGGCCTATGGGCCCCCGTTTACGTTTCTTCCACCTCCCAAAAATCACATATATTCCAAAATAATTCTTGAAATTTTATTGCATTTGGACTTCGTTTGATATGGATACTTTGCGATACAAAAAACTTGCAGAAAACAGGAACTCGCACTGGGTAAGTAAGTTAGTCCAAATAAATCATATAAAAAGTTGCCAAAAGGTATGTAAAAGTTGAATAATATTGGCATGAAACAATCAAAAATTATAGATACGACGGAGACGTATCAGGGGGGGCGCGGCCACCCCTTGTGTCCATCCTCTCTCTCCACTAAGGCCCATGTAGGCCCATTAGTCCCCCGGGGGGTTCCGATAACCCTCCGGCACTCCGACATTTACCCGGTAACTCTCGGAACTCATCCAGTGTTCGAATAACATCGTCCAATATAACACTATTTATGTCTCGGCCATTTCGAGACTCCTCGTCATGTCCGTGATCTCATCCGGGACTCCAAACAATCTTTGGTCACCAAAAACTCATAACTCATAATACAAATCATCATCGAACGTTAAGCGTGCGGCCCCTGTAGGTTCGAGAACTATGTAGACATGACTAAGACACTTCTCCAGTCAATAACTAATAGTGGAACCTGGATGCTCATATTGGCTCCTACATTTTCTACGAAGATCTTTATCGGTCAAACTGTAATGACAACATACGTTATTCCCTTTGTCATCAGTATGTTACTTGCCCGAGATTCGTTCATCGGTATCTTCATACCTAGTTCAATCTCATTACCGGCATGTTTCTTCACTAGTTCCTTAATACATCATCCTGTGACTAACTCATTAGTCATTTGCTTGCAAGGCTTATTCTGATGTGTATTACCAAGAGGGCCCAGAGATACCTCTCCGATACTCGGAGTGACAAATCCTATTCTGGATCTGTGCCAACTCAACAAAACACCTTCGGAGATACCCGTAGAGCATCTTTATAATCACCCAGTTACTTTGTGACATTTGATAGCACACAAGGGATTCCTCCGGTATCTGGAAGTTGCATAATCTCATAGTCTGAGGAATATGTATTTGACATGAAGAAAGCAGTAGCGATAAAACTGAACGATCAATATGCTAAGCTAACGGATGGGTCATGTCCATCACATCATTCTCCTAATGATGTGATCTCGTTAATCAAATGACAACACATGTCTATGGTTAGGAAACTCAACCATCTTTGATTAATGAGCTAGTCTAGTAGAGGCTTACTAGGGACACTGAGTTTCGTCTATGTATTCACACATGTATCAAGTTTCCGGTTAATACAATTCTAGCATGAATAAAAGACATTTATCATGATATATAAGGAAATATAAAAAACAACTTTATTATTGCCTCTAGGGCATGTTTCCTTCATTATGGACCCCGCTGCCACGAGAGGGTTGGACAAAATATGTCATGCGAGTTCTTACTATAAGCGCGTATGACTATATACGGAATACATACCTACATTACATTGTTGAATTGGAGCTATTGTGTATCGATCTAGGTAGTGAATGTTATATGATGAATGTCATCCAACACAAATATCCATCGTTGATCCAATGCCTATGTTTTTCTCGTGTTGATCTTTGCTAAGTTACAACTGTTGTTGCTACTGTTACAATCACTACAAAATTGTTATTGTTCACGCTACCTTTACTATTGCTACTGTTACCACTTCCATCAAACTATCATACTACTGTGCTACTAAAAACTTTGTTGCGGATATTTAGTTCTCCGGGTGTGGTTGAATTGACAACTAAACTGCTAATACTCATAAATATTCCTTGTCTCCCCTTGTGTTGAATCAATAAATTTTGGTGAAATTGGTGGAAATATGCCCTAGAGGCAATAATAAAATTGTTATTATTTTATATTTTCTTATGCATGATAAAGGTTTATTATTCATGCTAGAATTGTATTGATCGGAAACCTTAATACATGTGTGAATACATAGAGAAACACTATGTCCCTAGTGAGCCTCTACTAGACTAGCTCGTTGATCAAAGATGGTTAAGGTTTCCTAACCAAGGACATGAGTTGTCATTTGATAACAGGATCACATAATTAGGAGAATGATGTGATGGACAAGACCCACCCGTTAGCTTCGCATAATGATCGTTCAGTTTTATTCCTATTGCTTTCTTCATGTCAAATACATATTCCTTCGACTATGTGATTACCGGAGGAATGCCTTGTGTGATATCAAACGTTACAGTGTAACTGCGTGATTATAAATATGTTCTATAGGTATCTCCGAAGGTGTTTGTTGAGTTAGCATAGATCGAGATTAGGATTTGTCACTCCTGGTATCGGAGAGGTATCTCTGGGCCCTCTCGGTAATACACATCATAAGAAGCCTTGCAAGCAAAGTGACTAATGAGTTAGTTGTAGGACGATGTATTACAGAACGAGTAAAGAGACTTGCCATTGACGAGATTGAACTAGGTATGAAGAAACCGACGATCGAATCTCGAGCAAGTAACATACCGATGGACAAAGGGAATAACTTATGTTGTCTTAACGGTTCGACTGATAAAGATCTTCATAGAATATGTCGGAGCCAATATGAGCATCCAAGTTCCGCTATTGGTTATTGACTAGAGAAGTGTCTCGGTCATGTATACATAGTTCTCAAACCCGTAGGGTCCGCACGCTTAACGTTCGATGACGATATTGTGTTATATGAGTTATATGATTTGGTTACCGAATGTTGTTCGGAGGTTCGATTGAGATCATGGACATGACAAGGAGTCTCTAAATGGTCGAGAGGTAAAGATAAATATATAGGACGATACTATTCGGACACCGGAAGTGTTCCGAAGTGTATCGGGTAATTATCGGAGTACCAGGGGGTTACCAGAACCCCCTAGGGAGGTATATGCAGGGGCGGAGCCCATTGGGCTGTCCAGTATGCACAGGAATAAGGGTGAATTTTTTTGCTGGCAGTAGCAATTAATTCAAAAGGCCCAGTGCATCAGGGTGGCCCAAGAGCTGTGCATCAGGGTCAGCCCGTTCGAGCCACGCATGACGCTCCGGACTGGCTCGACGCAGCAGGACTATGCACAATGATGGTTTGCTTGCATATCCATCTCCTCGCGTAGTTTTTGTCTATAAGAAAAGAGTCCCCTAAAAAAGTCTATAAGAAAACGAGAGAATCATCCTAAGAGAGAGAGAGAGAGAGAGAGAGAGAGAGAGAGAGAATGTCCTCACGTAGTCACGTACGCAAACCTAATCGATTCACTTTTTTCTCACTAGAAAAAACTAATCGATCCATCAATCGATTTCTGCGTTACGCGTACTAAACCATACTCCATAGGCCCACTTTGCGTTGCCGTCCCGCACAGCCGCCGGAGACGGCAGCGGCGCATCGGCCGCCGGACGCCACGCAGCCTGGGTCCTCACACAGTGACGACGCACCGCACACGAGCAACGCTGCACACCGTCCGGTGCTTGGTAGTGTCGCATCCTTTGCAAATTCCAATCTTGAATGTTCGTCTGTGTGTCCGTCCATAGATGATTGATTACAAAAGGCCACAATTGTGTAGGGCTTTTGTCTTCCTTTTCCTATTTTTGTGAAACTTCAACAATCATGTATAGACTCGTAGTGAATATAATAAATCACTATGTTTTGGTAAAACTGTGGAGTATTTTCTAGGGTTATAACTTCTAATTAGGCCATATCTTATTTCTCTGTACAATTTTCCATGTCTCATTTATAATTTGTATCTGTCAAATACAGATATTATGAAGAAGTTTCTTCTCAAAAGAAATGCACTATCACAGGCCAGAAGACATAAATTCGGAAGAGGAGATTCAATATGATCGAGGCAATCGCCTCAACGATGAAAGATTGAGTGATGATACTATTCGTTGTGTGTAGAAGGAAGAAATGAAAAGGGTCACCAATGCTCAAGTGGTTGAGTATTTCATGGCCTGGAAGAATAGAAACATACAAAGGTAATTTTCAATTTTTAGTGATCTAAATAATTTCATTTGGGCTACATTTCAAGTAATTATGTCCCTTGTTTTATCATTATAGTAAGCAATTTGACGGCTACATTTCGTTTTTACAAATCACTACTATTAGATATGTGTAATAGAACCTATGAAACACACATTTATTCAATACATCCATGCTTGAAAATTGTATGCCTTGTTAAAGTGGTGCATCGGGTAAGATTTGCTCCAGCTCCGCCCCTGGGTATATGGGCCATAAGAGGGGAGCACACCAGCCCACAAGGGGTAGCGCGCCCCTCTTGGCATATGGTTGAATTGGAGAAGGAACAAAGGGGGTTAGCCCCCCTTCCTTTCTCTCTTCCTCCTTCCTTTCTTCTCTGGTGGAAAAAGGAAAGGGGGGCGCCACTTGGGGAACCCCCAAGTAGGATTTGGATCCTACTTGGGGTGTCCCCTAGCTACCTCTCCTACCCTCCAACCTATATATATGTGAAGGAAATATGCCCTAAAGGCAATAATAAAGTTGTTATTTATATTTCCTTATATCATGATAAATGTTTATTATTCGTGCTAGAATTGTATTAACCGGAAACTTGGTACATGTGTGAATACATAGACAAAACAGAATGTCCCTAGTAAGCCTCTACTAGACTAGCTCGTTAATCAAAGATGGTTAAGTTTCCTAACCATAGACATGTATTTTCATATGATGCACGGGATAACATCATTAGGAGAATGATGTGATGGACATGACCCATCCGTTAGCTTAGCATAATGATTGTTTAGTTTTAGTGCTATTGCTTTCTTCATGACTTATACATGTTCCTCTGACTATGAGATTATGCAACTCCCGAATACCGGAGGAACACCTTGTGTGCTATCAAAGGTCACAACGTAACTAGGTGATTATAAAGATGCTCTAAAGGTGTCTCTGAAGGTATTTGTTGAGTTGGCATAGATCGAGATTAGGATTTGTCACTCCATGTATCGGAGAGGTATCTCTGGGCCCTCTCGGTAATGCACATGATAAGAAGCCTTGCAAGCAATGTGACTAATGAGTTGGTTGCGAGATGATGCATTACGGAACGAGTAAAGAGACTTGCATGTAACGAGGTTGAACTAGGTATGATGATACCGACGATCGAATCTCGGGCAAGTAACATACCGATGACAAAGGGAACAACGTATGTTGTTATGCGGTTTGACCGATAAAGATCTTCGTAGAATATGTAGGAGCCAATATGAGCAACCAGGTTCCGTTGTTGGTAATTGACTAGAGATGTGTCTCGGTCATGTCAACATAGTTGTCGAACCCGTAGGGTCCGCACGCTTAACGTTCGATGACGATTTGTATTATGAGTTATGTCTTTTGGTGACCGATGTTTTGTTCGGAGTCACGAATGAGATCACATACATGATGAGGAGTCTCGAAATAGAGGAGAGGTAAAGATTCATATATTGGAAGGTAGTATTCAGACACCGGAGGGGTACCGGAGTGTATCGGGTACATACCGGAGTACCGGAGGGGTTACCGGAACCCCCCGGGTAAAGATATGGGCCATATGGGCTATATGAGGGAGGCTAACCAACCCACAGGGGGCTGGTGCACCCCCCACAAGGGATGAAGCCGAATTGGACTAGGGAAAGGGGCGCCACCCCCCTTTCCTTCTACTACTCTCTCTCCTTTCCCCCTTTCCCCCTCCATGAGAAGGAAAAGATGGGGGGCGAATCCTACTAAGACTCGGAGTCCTAGTAGGACTCCCCCTTATGGCGCGCCACCTAGGGCCGGCCTCTTCCCTCTCCCTCCTTTATATACATGGGCAGGGCACCCCTTGGAGACACAACAATTGCTCCAAGCCGTGTGCGGCGTCTGTCTCCACGGTTTGCTCCTCCGGTCATAGCGTCGTAGTGCTTAGGTGAAGCCCTGTGCGAGTCACATCACCAACACTGTCGCCACGCTGTCGTGCTGACGAAACTCTCCCTTGACCCTATACTGGATCAAGATCTTGAGGGACGTCATCGAGCTGAATGTGTGCTGAACACGGAGGTGACGTACGTTCGATACTTGGATCGGGTGGATCATGAAGACATTCGACTACATCAACCGTGTTAATACAACGCTTTCGCTTTCGGTCTACGAGGGTATGTAGACACACTCTTCACGTCTCGTTGCTATGCATCTCCTACATAGATCTTGTGTGAGTGTAGGAAATTTTTTGAAATTGCATGCTACGTTCCTAAGAGTGGCATGAGCCAGGTCTATGCGTAGATGATATGCACGAGTAGAACACAAAGAGTTGTGGTCGATAATATTTATACTGCTTACCACCAACGTCTTACTTTGATTCGACGGTGTTGTTGGATGAAGCGGCCCGGACCGACATTACATGATCGCGTTCATGAGACTGGTTCTACCGATGTGCTTTACACACAGGTGGCTGGCGGGTATCTGTTTGACTACGACCGGTCCTTGTTGAAGGTTAAAACAACACACTTTACGAAAAAATCGTGGTTTTGATGCGTACGTAAGAACGGTTCTTGCTAGAAGCCCGTGGCAGCCACATAAAACTTACAACAACAAATTAGAGGACGTCTAACTTTTTTTGCAGGGCATGTTGTGATGTGATATGGTCAAGACGTGATGAGTTATACGTTATTGTATGAGATGATCATGTTTTGTAAATTATCGGCAACCGGCAGGAGCCTTATGGTTGTCTCTTTATTGTATGAATTGCGAACGCCATGTAATTGCTTTACTTTATCACTATGAGTTAGCGATAGTAGTAGAAGCAATAGTCGGCGAGATGACCACGACGCTACGATGAAGATCCTGGTGTCAAGCCGGTGACGATGGAGATCATGACGATGCTTCGGAGATGGAGATCAAAAGCACAAGAAGATGATGGCCATATCATGTCACATATTTTGATTGCATGTGATGTTTTTCTTTATTATGCATCTTATTTTGCTTAGAACAATGGTAGCGTTATAAGATGATCCCTTACAAAATTTCAAGGTACAAGTGTTCTCCCTGAGTATGAACCGTTGTGACAGTTCGTCGTGCCGAGACACCACATGATGATCGGGTGTGATAAGCTCTACGTTCACATACAACGGGTGTAAGACAGTTTTGCACATGCAGAATACTCGGGTTAAACTTGACGAGCCTAGTGAAGGAAATATGCCCTAGAGGCAATAATAAAGATGTTATTTGTATTTCCTTATATCATGATAAATGTCTTTTATTCATGCTAGAATTGTATTAACCGGAAACTTAGTACATGTGTGGATACATAGACAAAACAGTATGTCCCTAGTATGCCTCTACTAGACTAGCTCATTGATCAAAGATGGTTATGTTTCCTAGCCATAGACATGAGTTGTCATTTGATCAACGGGATCACATCATTAGGAGAATGATGTGATGGACAAGACCCATCCGTTAGCATAGCACTATGATCGTTTAGTTTAACTGCTATTGCTTTCTTCATGACTTATACATGTTCCTATGACTATGAGATTATGCAACTCCCGAATACCGTAGGAACACCTTGTGTGCTATCAAACGTCACAATGTAACTGGGTGATCATAAAGATGCTCTACAGGTGTCTCCGAAAGTATTCGTGGTGTTGGCATAGATCAAGATTAGGATTTGTCACTCCGAGTGTCGGAGAGGTATCTCTGGGCCCTCTCGGTAACACACATCACAATAAGCCTTGCAAGCAAAAGACTAATGAGTTAGTCACGAGATGATGTGTTACGGAACGAGTAAAGAGACTTGCCGGTAAACGAGATTGAACTAGGTATAAAGATACCGACGATCGAATCTCGGGCAAGTAACATACCGTTTGACAAAAGGAACAACGTATGTTGTTATGCGGTTCTGACCGATAAAAGATCTTCATAGAATATGTAGGAGTCAATATGAACATCCAGGTTCCGCTATTGGTTATTGACCAGAGATGAGTCTCGGTCATGTCTACATAGTTCTCGAACCCGTAGGGTCCGCACGCTTAACGTTTGATGACGATCGGTATTATGAGTTTTTGAGTATTGATGTACCGAAGGTAGTTCGGAGTCCCGGATGAGATCACGGACATGACGAGGAGTCTCGGAATGTCCGAGACATAAAGATTGATATATTGGACGGCTATATTCGGACACCGGAAGTATACCGGAAAAGTTTCGGATTTATCGGGAATGCCGGAGGGGGTTACCGAACCCCCTACGAGAGGGGATGGTCCATAGTGGGCCTAAAGGGTGAGAGAGAGGCAGCCCATAGGGCTGGCCGGCGCCCCCACCTAGGAATCCTAGTTGGACTAGGATTGGGGGGGCGCCACCTCTCCTATTCCTTTCCCCCTTCTCCCTTTCGGTGAATCCTACTAGGAATAGGATTGCAATCCTATTCCTAGTAGGAGTCCCCTCCCTAGCCGCACCATAGAGGTTGGCCGGCCCCTCCTCCCTTGCTCCTTTATATACGGGGGCAGGGGGGCACCCAAAGACACACAAGTTGAATTGTTTTAGCCGTGTGCGGTGCCCCCCTCCACAGAATCACACCTCGGTCGTACCGTCGCGGAGCTTAGGCGAAGCCCTGCGCCGGTGAACACATCATATCCGTCACCACGCCGTCGTGCTGACGAAACTCTCCCGTGAAGCTCAACTGGATCAAGAGCTCATGGGACGTCATCAAGCTGAACGTGTGCTGAACGCGGAGGTGCCGTACGTTCGGTGCTTGATCGGTTGGATCGTGAAGAAGTTCGACAACATCAACCGCGTCACTTGACGCTTCCGCTCTCGGTCTACGAGGGTACGTAGACACACTCTCCCCTCTCGTTGCTATGCATCTGGTAGATAGATCTTGCGTGATCGTAGGAAAATTTTAAAATACTACGTTCCCCAACAGTGGCATGATGAGCCAGGTCTATGCGTAGATGATATGCACGAGTAGAACACAATGAGATTGTGGACGATACTAGTCATACTGCTTACCAGCATGTCATACTTTGCTTCGGCAGTATTGTGAGATGAAGCAGCCCGGACCGACATTACGCGTACGCTTACGCGAGACTGGTTTCACCGTTACGAGCACTCGTTGCTTAAAGGTGACTGGCGGGTGTCTGTCTCTCTCACTTTAGCTGAATCAAGTGTGGCTACGCCCGGTCCTTGTGAAGGTTAAAACAGCACATACTTGACGAAACATCGTTGTGGTTTTGTATGCGTAGGTAAGAACGGTTCTTGCTAAGCCCGTAGCAGCCACGTAAAACTTGCAACAAACAAAGTAGAGGACGTCTAACTTGTTTTTGCAGGGCATGTTGTGATGTGATATGGTCAAGACATGATGAGTTATACGGTTTTGTATGAGATGATCATGTTTTGTAAAGTTATCGGCAACTGGCAGGAGCCATATGGTTGTCGCTTTATTGTATGAAATGCAATCGCCATGTAATTGCTTTACTTTATCACTAAAAGGTAGCGATAGTCATGGAAGCAATAGTTGGCGAGACGACAATGATACTACGATGAAGATCAAGGTGTCAAGCCGGTGACGAAGGTGATCATGACGGTGCTTTGGAGATAGAGATCAAAAGCACAAGATGATGATGGCCATATCATGTCACATATTTTGATTGCATGTGATGTTTATCTTATTATGCTTCTTATTTTGCTTAGAACGACGGTAGCATTATAAGATGATCCCTTACTAAATTTCAAGGTATAAGTGTTCTCCCTGAGTATGCACCGTTGCGAAAGTTCGTCGTGCCGAGACACCACGTGATGATCGGGTGTGATAAGCTCTACGTTCAAATACAACGGGTGTAAGCCAGTTTTGCACACGCAGAATACTCGGGTTAAACTTGACGAGCCTAGCATATACAGATATGGCCTTGGAACACTGGAGACCGAAAGGTCAAGCGTGAATCATATAGTAGATATGATCAACATAAGATGTTCACCATTGAAAACTACTCCATCTCACGTGATGATCGGACATGGTTTAGTTGATTTGGATCACGTGATCATTTAGATAACCAGAGGGATGTCTATCTAAGTGGGAGTTCTTTAAATTAATATGATTAAATTGAACTTTAATTTATCATGAACTTAGTCCTGATAGTTTTGCATATCTATGTCGTTGTAGATCAATGGCCCGTGCTACCGTTCCTTTGAATTTAATGCATTCCTAGAGAAAGCTAAGTTGAAAGATGATGGTAGCAATTACACGGACTGGGTCCGTAACCTGAGGATTATCCTCATTGCTGCACAGAAGAATTATGTCCTTGAAGCACCGCTAGGTGACAAGCCCCCTTCCGCTGATGCAGACGCTTTGAACGTTTGGCAGTCGCGGTCTGATGACTACACGATAGTTCAGTGTGCCATGCTTTACGGCTTAGAACCGGGACTTCAACGACGTTTTGAACGTCATGGAGCATATGAGATGTTCCAGGAGTTGAAGTTAATATTTCAAGCAAATGCCCGGATTGAGACATATAAGATTTCCGATAAGTTCTATAGCTGCAAGATGGAGGAGAATAGTTCTATCAGTGAACACTTGCTCACAATGTATGGGCACTACAATCATATGACTCAACTTGGTTGCCAAGTTGATGAGAATAGTGTTATTGATAGAATTCTTCAATCGCTACCACCAAGCTATAATGGCTTCGTGATGAACTATAATATGCAAGGGATACAAAAGACAATTCCCGAGCTCTTCGCTATGCTCACAGCTGCGGAGGTAGAAATCAAAAAGGAGCATCAAAAGTTGATGGTTAACAATACCACTAGTTTCAAGAAAAAGGGCAAGGAAGGGATTTTCAAGGAGAATAGCAAGATTGTTGCTGTTCTCGCAGAAAGTCTCAATTATGGAACCAAGCCTGAAACTAAGTGCTTCTACTGCGAGGGGACTGGACACTGGAAGCGGAACTGCCCCAAGTATTTGGCGGATAAGAAGGATGGCAAGATGAACAAAGGTATATGTGATATACATGTTATTGATGTGTACCTTACTAATGTTCGTAGTAGTACCTGGGTATTTGATACCGGTTCGGTTGCTAATATTTGTAACTCGAAACAGGGACTACCGATTAAACGAAGATTAGCTAAGGACGAGGTGACGATGCGCGTGGGAAACTGTTCCAAAGTCGATGTGATCGCCGTCGGCACGCTACCTCTACATCTACCTTCGGGATTAGTTTTAGACCTAAATAATTGTTATTTGGTGCCAGCGTTGAGCATGAACATTATATCTGGATCTTGTTTATTGCGAGACGGTTATTCATTTAAATTAGAGAATAATGGTTGTTCCATTTTGATGAATAATATCTTTTATGGTCATGCACCCTTAAAGAGTGGTCTATTCTTACTGGATCTCGATTGTAGTGATACACATATTCATAATATTGAAACCAAAAGATGCAAGGTTAATAATGATAGTGCAACTTATTTGTGGCACTGCCGACTAAAACTCCGTTCTCCGGAACTATGGAGCGAGCAACAGATTTGTTGGAAATCATACATACTGATGTATGTGGACCAATGAGCGTTGATGCTCGCGGCGGGTATCGTTATTTTCTGACCTTCACTGATGATTTGAGCAGATATGGGTATATCTACTTAATGAAACACAAGTCTGAAACATTTGAAAAGTTCAAAGAATTTCAGAGTGAAGTAGAGAATCATCGTAACAAGAAAATAAAGTTCCTACGATCTGATCGTGGAGGAGAATATTTGAGTTACGAGTTTGGTCTTCATTTGAAACAATGTGGAATAGTTTCACAACTCACGCCACCTGGAACACCACAACGTAATGGTGTGTCCGAACGTCGTAACCGTACTTTATTGGATATGGTGCGATCTATGATGTCTCTTACCGATTTACCACTATCGTTTTGGGGTTATGCTTTAGAGACAGCTGCATTCACGTTAAATAGGGCACCATCTAAATCCGTTGATACGACGCCTTATGAACTATGGTTTGGCAAGAAACCAAAGTTGTCGTTTCTTAAAATTTGGGGCTGCGATGCTTATGTGAAAACACTTCAACCTGATAAGCTCGATCCCAAGTCGGAAAAATGTGTCTTCATAGGATACCCAAAAGAAACTGTTGGGTACACCTTCTATCACTGATCCGAAGGCAAAATATTCGTTGCTAAGAACGGATCCTTTCTAGAAAAAGAGTTTCTCTCGAAAGAAGTGAGTGGGAGGAAAGTAGAACTTGATGAGGTAATTGTACCTTCTCCCATATTGGAAAGTAGTGCATCACAGGAAATTGTTCCAGTGATTCCTACACCTATTAGTGAGGAAGTTGATGATAATGATCATGAAACTTCGGATCAAGTTTCTACTGAACGTCGTAGATCAACCAGAGTACGTTCTGCACCAGAGTGGTACGGCAACCCAGTTCTGGAAATCATGTTACTAGACCATGATGAACCTACGAACTATGAGGAAGCGATGATGAGCCCAGATTCCGCAAAATGGCTTGAAGCCATGAAATCTGAGATGGGATCCATGTATGAGAACAAAGTATGGACTTTGGTTGACTTGCCCGATGATCGGCAGGCCATCGAAAATAAATGGATCTTCAAGAGGAAGACCGACGCAGACGGTAATATTACTGTTTACAAAGCTCGACTTGTTGCGAAAGGTTTTCGACAAGTTCAAGGAGTTGACTATGATGAGACTTTCTCACCTGTAGCGATGCTTAAGTCTGTCCGAATCATGTTAGCAATTGTCGCATTTTATGATTATGAAATCTGGCAAATGGATGTCAAAACTGCATTCCTAAATGGATATCTCAAAGAAGAGTTGTATATGATGCAACCAGAAGGTTTTGTCGATCCAAAAGGTGCTAACAAAGTATGCAAACTCCAGCGATCCATCTATGGACTGGTGCAAGCATCTCGGAGTTGGAATATACGCTTTGATGAGGTGATCAAAGCATATGGTTTTATACAGACTTTTGGAGAAGCCTGTATTTACAAGAAAGTGAGTGGGAGCTCTGTAGCATTTCTAATATTATATGTAGACGACATATTGTTAATTGGAAATGATACAGAATTTCTGGATAGCATAAAAGGATACTTGAATAAAAGTTTTTCAATGAAAGACCTCGGAGAAGCTGCTTACATATTAGGCATCAAGATCTATAGAGATAGATCAAGACGCTTAATTGGACTTTCACAAAGCACATACCTTGATAAGATTTTGAAAAGGTTCAAAATGGATCAGTCAAAGAAAGGATTCTTGCCTGTTTTACAAGGTATGAAGTTGAGTAAGACTCAATGCCCGACCACTGCAGAAGATAGAGAGAAAATGAAAGTCATTCCCTATGCCTCAGCCATAGGATCTATCATGTATGCAATGCTGTGTACCAGACTTGATGTGTGCCTTGCTATAAGTCTAGCAGGGAGGTACCAAAGTAATCCAGGAGTGGATCACTGGACAGCGGTCAAAAACATCCTAAAGTATCTGAAAAGAACAAAGGATATGTTTCTCGTATATGGAGGTGACAAAGAGCTCGTCGTAAACGGTTACGTCGATTCTAGCTTTGACACTGATCCGGATGACTCAAAGTCACAAACCGGATATGTATTTTTATTGAACGGTGGAGCTGTCAGCTGGTGCAGTTCCAAGCAGAGCGTCGTGGCGGGATCTACGTGTGAAGCGGAATACATAGCTGCTTCGGAAGCAGCAAATGAAGGAGTCTGGATGAAGGAGTTCATATCCGATCTAGGTGTAGTACCTAGTGCATCGGGTCCAATGAAAATCTTTTGTGACAACACTGGAGCCATAGCCTTGGCGAAAGAATCCAGGTTTCACAAGAGAACAAAACACATCAAAAGACGCTTC
This sequence comes from Secale cereale, assembly GCA_902687465.1. Taxonomy (NCBI): domain Eukaryota; kingdom Viridiplantae; phylum Streptophyta; class Magnoliopsida; order Poales; family Poaceae; genus Secale; species Secale cereale. The sequence continues at coordinate 729,314,624 of LR738711.1, forward strand.
AATTCCATCCGCGATCTAGTCAAGGAGGGAGACATAGAGATTTGCAAAATACATACGGATCTGAATGTTGCAGACCCGTTGACTAAGCCTCTTCCACGGGCAAAACATGATCAGCACCAAGACTCCATGGGTGTGAGGATCATCACTTTGTAATCTAGATTATTGACTCTAGTTCAAGTGGGAGACTGAAGGAAATATGCCCTAGAGGCAATAATAAAGATGTTATTTGTATTTCCTTATATCATGATAAATGTCTTTTATTCATGCTAGAATTGTATTAACCGGAAACTTAGTACATGTGTGGATACATAGACAAAACAGTATGTCCCTAGTATGCCTCTACTAGACTAGCTCATTGATCAAAGATGGTTATGTTTCCTAGCCATAGACATGAGTTGTCATTTGATCAACAGGATCACATCATTAGGAGAATGATGTGATGGACAAGACCCATCCGTTAGAATAGCACTATGATCGTTTAGTTTAACTGCTATTGCTTTCTTCATGACTTATACATGTTCCTATGACTATGAGATTATGCAACTCCCGAATACCGTAGGAACACCTTGTGTGCTATCAAACGTCACAACGTAACTCGGTGATCATAAATATGCTCTACAGGTGTCTCCGAAAGTATTTGTGGTGTTGGCATAGATCAAGATTAGGATTTGTCACTCCGAGTGTCGGAGAGGTATCTCTGGGTCCTCTCGGTAACACACATCACAATAAGCCTTGCAAGAAAAAGACTAATGAGTTAGTCACGAGATGATGTGTTACGGAACAAGTAAAGAGACTTGCCGGTAAACGAGATTGAACTAGGTATAAAGATACCGACGATCGAATCTCGGGCAAGTAACATATCGTTTGACAAAAGGAACAATGTATGTTGTTATGCGGTTCTGACCGATAAAAGATCTTCGTAGAATATGTAGGAGCCAATATGAACATCCAGGTTCCGCTGATGGTTATTGACCAGAGATGAGTCTCGGTCATGTCTACATAGTTCTCGAACCCGTAGGGTCCGCACGCTTAACGTTTGATGACGATCGGTATTATGAGTTTTTGAGTATTGATGTACCGAAGGTAGTTCGGAGTCCCGGATGAGATCACGGACATGACGAGGAGTCTCGGAATGTCCGAGACATAAAGATTGATATATTGGACGGCTATATTCGGACACCGGAAGTATATCGGAAAAGTTTCGGATTTATCGGGAATGCCGGAGGGGGTTACCGGAACCCCCTACGAGAGGGGATGGTCCATAGTGGGCCTAAAGGGTGAGAGAGAGGCAGCCCATAGGGCTGGCCGGCGCCCCCACCTAGGAATCCTAGTTGGACTAGGATTGGGGGGGCGCCACCTCTCCTATTCCTTCCCCCCTTCTCCCTTTCGGTGAATCCTACTAGGAATAGGATTGCAATCCTATTCCTAGTAGGAGTCCCCTTCCTAGCCGCACCATAGAGGTTGGCCGGCCCCTCCTCCCTTGCTCCTTTATATACGGGGGCAGGGGGCACCCAAAGACACACAAGTTGAATTGTTTTAGCCGTGTGCGGTGCCCCCCTCCACAGAATCACACCTCGGTCGTACCGTCGCGGAGCTTAGGCGAAGCCCTGCGCCGGTGAACACATCATATCCGTCACCACGCCGTCGTGCTGACGAAACTCTCCCGTGAAGCTCAACTGGATCAAGAGCTTGTGGGACGTCATCAAGCTGAACGTGTGCTGAACGCGGAGGTGCCGTACGTTCGGTGCTTGATCGGTTGGATCGTGAAGAAGTTCGACAACATCAACCGCGTCACTTGACGCTTCCGCTCCCGGTCTACGAGGGTACGTAGACACACTCTCCCCTCTCGTTGCTATGCATCTGGTAGATAGATCTTGCGTGATCGTAGGAAAATTTTAAAATACTACGTTCCCCAACACCTAGCATGTACAGACATGGCCTCGGAACACTGGAGACGGAAAGGTCGAGCGTGAATCATATAGTAGATATGATCAACGTAAGATGTTCACCATTGAAAACTACTCCATCTCACGTGATGATCAGACATGGTTTAGTTGATCTGGATCACGTGATCATTTAGATGACTTGAGGGATGTCTATCTAAGTGGGAGTTCTTTAGTTATATGATTACTTGAACTTTAATTTATCATGAACTTAGTCCTGATAGTATAATCAATTATGTTGTAGATCAATAGCTCGCGTTGTAGCTCCCCTGTGTTTTTTGATATGTTCCTAGAGAAAACTAAGTTGAAAGATGTTAGTAGCAATGATGCGGACTAGGTCCGTGATCTGAGGATTATCCTCATTGCTGCACAGAAGTATTATGTCCTTGATGCACCGCTAGGTGATAGACCTATTGCAATAACAAATGCAAACGTTATGAATGTTTGGCAAAGCTCAATATGATGTCTACTTAATAGTTTAGTGCACCATGCTTTACGTCTTCGAACCAGGACTTCAAAAATGTTTTGAACGCCACGGAGCATATCAGATGTTCCAAGAGCTGAAATTGGTATTCCAGACTCATGCCCATATCGAGAGGTATGAGACCTCTGACAAATACTTTGCCTACAAGATGGAGGAGAATAGCTCAGCTAGTGAGCATGTGCTCAAAATGTTTGGGTACTACAGTCACTTGAATCAAGTGGGAGTTAATCGTCCAGATAAGTTAGTGATTGATAGAGTTTTCTAGTCACTATCACCAAGCTACTAGAACTTCATGATGAACTATAATATGCAAGTGATGACGAAAACGATTCCCGAGCTCTTTGCGATGTTGAAGTCAGCCAAGGTAGAAATCAAGAAAGAGCATCAAGTGTTGATGGTTAAACAAGACCACTAGTTTCAAGAAAAAGGGCAAGGGAAACAAAGGGAACTTCAAGAAGAACGACAAGCAAGTTGCCACTCCCGAGAAGAAGCCCAAAGCTAGACCCCAAGCCTGAATCTAAGTGCTTCTACTACAAAGGAAATGGTCACTGGAAGCGAAACTGCCCCAATTATTTGGCGGATAAGAAGGATGGCAAGGTGAACAAAGGTATATTTGATATACATGTTATTGATGTGTACCTTACTAGTGCTCGTAGTAGCCCTGGGTATTTGATACTTGTTCGCAGTGGCGGAGCTTGACAAGAATCTATGGGGGGGGGCAGTGGCGTCTGTGGTGGTGAACTGCAGCAGCGAGCAACACCGGGCTTTGACCTCCTCTCCCCATGCCTTGCAGTTCTATGTACTTCTGCGGTTCTTTGATGCCTAGATGATTATGTGCCTTTGCTAGGCTGTAGCTGGATTCTTCATTCTCTGCTCCCTTGCTCTAATTCCACTCTGCAATTTATCTCTATGGCATTACGTACAGCCCGAATAGATAGCCAATCTGTTGAATCCATGGATGATTGGCTAGATGCCTAGATGGCAATAAAAAATCCAGTAGCCGTATTGTATGGCGGGCAGCCGCCGATGAAGGGCTGACCTGCCGGCCGGCGGAAATCGATGATCGACCACCGGCCAGTGGTGAAGGGCTGAAGATGACCGTGTCTCATGTGCACCCTTGTTCCCCCTCACAATCACTGGCCAGTGGCGAAGAGCCGAAGACGACCGTGTCTCTGGCACACTTGGATCAGAGGCGAGTTTCTCCTCGACGTCTGCACCGGCGGTGAGGCAGTGTGGCGGCTTATTTCCTGAATGAAGCAGGTGACTAAGGCGAGCAGCCATGCCCATTCTGCGAGCATGGTTGGGGAAAAGAACCAAGCCTTGAGCAGGTCGTGTGGCGTTCGTGTGATGGCCTGATGCGCTTGTGGCATTCCATGTATACGTGGACATGGGCTATCCAGAAGCTACAAGCCGATTACTAACTAGTAAAAATAAAATCGTATTTGGGCTGGGGGGGGGCACGGCCCCCTCAGCGTTGTACATAGCTCTGTCGTTGCTTGTTCGGTTGCTAAGATTAGTAACTCGAAACAGGAGTTGCAGAATGAACGGAGACTAGATGAGGGTGAGGTGACGATGTGTGTTGGAATTAGTTCCAATATTGATATGATCATCATCGCACACTCCCTGTACTTTCGGATTAGTGTTAAACCTAAATAAATGTTATTTGGTGTTTCGTTGAGCATGAACAAGATTGGATCATGTTTATTGCAATACGATTATTCATTTAAGTCAGAGAATAATTGTTATTCTGCTTACATGAATAAAACCTTCTATGGTCATACACCCAAGGTGAATGGTTTATTGAATCTCGATCGTAGAAATACACATACTCATAACATTGAAGCCCAAAGATGCAGAGTTAATAATGATAGTGCAACATACTTGTGGCATTGTCCTTTAGGTCATATTGGTGTAAAGCGCATGAAGAAACTCCATGCTAATGGACTTTTGGAATCACTTGATTATGAATCATTTGATGCTTGCGAACCATGCCTCATGGGCAAGATGACTAAAACTCCGTTCTCCGAAAGAATGAAGCGATCCAATGACTTATTGGAAATAATACATACATATGTATGCGGTCCGATGAGTGTTGAGGCTCGCGGCGGGTATCATTATTTTTTGACTTTCACAGATGATTTGAGCAGATATGAGTATATCTACTAGATGAAACACAAGTCTGAAACATTTGAAATGTTCAAAGAATTTATGAGTGAAGTAGAGAATCACCGTAACAAAAAAATAAAGTTTCTATGATCTGATCATGGAGGCGAATATTTGAGTTACAAGTTTGGTCTTCAATGAAACAATGTGGAATAATTTCACACATCACGCCACCTGGAACACCATAGTGTAATGGTGTGTCCGGACATCGTAACCGTACTTTATTAGATATGGTGCGATATATGATGTCTCTTAACAATTTACCACTATCGTTTTGGGGACATGCATTAGAGACAGTTGCATTCATGTTAAATAGGACACCGTATGAACTATGGTTTGGCAAGAAACTAAAGTTGTCGTTTCTTGAAGTTTGGGGTTGCGATGCTTAAGTGATAAAGCTTCAGCCTGATAAGCTTGAACCCAAATCGGAGAAGTGCGTCTTCATAGGATACCGGAAAGAAACTGTTGGGTACACCTTCTACCACAGATCCAAAGGCAAGTTCTTTATTGCTAAGGACGAATCATTTCTAGAGAAGGAGTTTCTCTCGAAATAAGTGAGTGGGAGGAAAGTAGAGACTTGATGAGGTATTTGTACCTTCTCTCGAATTGGAGAGTAGCTCATCATAGAAAACCGTTCCCATGATGCCTACACCAACTAGAGAGGAAGCTAATGATAATGATCATAAAACTTCAGATCAAGTTACTACCAAACCGCGTAGATCAACCAGACCACGATCCGCACCAGAGTGGTACGGTAATCCTGTTTTGGAAGTCATGTTACTAGACCATGACGAACCTACGAACTATGAAGAAGTTATGATGAGCCCAGATTCCGATAAATGGCTTGAGGCCATGAAATCTGAGATAGGATCCATGTATGAGAACAAAGTGTGGACTTTGGTGGACTTGCCCGATGATCGGCAAGCCACTGACAATAAATGGATCTTCAAGAGGAAGACGGGCGGTGATAGTAATGTTATTATCTACAAATATTGACTTGTCGCAAAAGGGTTTTTGACAAGTTCAAGGAGTTGACTATGATGAGACTTTCTCACCCATATGGATGCTTAAGTCTATCCGAATCATGTTAGCAATTGTCGCATTTTATGAAATCTGACGAATGGATGTCAAAACTACATTCCTTAATGGATTTCTGAAAGAAGAATTGTGTATGATGTAACCAGAAGGTTTTATCGATCCTAAAGGTGCTAACAAGTGTGCAAGCTCCAGTGATCCATGTATGGACTGGTGCAAGCATCTCGGAGTTGGAATATATGCTTTGATAAGATGATCAAAGCATATGGTTTTATACAGACTTATGGTGAATCATGTATTTACAAGAAAGTGAGTGGGAGCACTACAACATTTCTGATAAGTATATGTAAATGACATATTGTTGATCAGAAATGATGTAGAATTTTCTGGAAAGTATAAAGGATTGTTTAAAAGGAGTTTTTCAATAAAAGACCTCGCTGAAGCTGCTTACATATTGGGCACCAAGATCTATAGAGATAGATCAAGACGCTTGATAAGACTTTTGATTAGTACATACCTTGATTTTGAAGTAGTTCAAAATGGATCAGTCAAAGAAGGAGTTCTTGCCTGATTTGTAAGGTGTGAAGTTGAGTAAGACTCAAAGCCCGACCACGGCAGAAAAATATAGAGAGAAGGAAAGTTATTCCCTATGCCTCATCCATAGGTTCTATAAAGTCTGCCATGTTGTGTACCAAACCTGTTGTGTACCTTGCCATGAGTTTGGCAAGAAGGTACAATAGTGATCCAGGAGTAGATTACCGGATAGTGTTTGGATGTTGGTCACATGGCGATGTGAACTATGGGTGTTAATCACATGGCGATGTGAACTATCGGTGTTAAATCACATGGCGATGTGAACTAGATTATTGACTCTAGTGCAAGTGGGAGACTGACGGAAATATGCCCTAGAGGCAATAATAAAGTTGTAATTTATATTTCCCTATATCATGATAAATGTTTATTATCCATGCTAGAATTGTATTAAACTTGGTACATGTGTGAATACATAGACAAAACATAGTGTCCCTAGTAAGCCTGTACTAGACTAGCTCGTTAATCAAAGATGGTTAAGTTTCCTAACCATTGACATGTGTTGTCATTTGATGAACGGGATCACATCATTAGGAGAATGATGTGATGGACATGACCCATCCGTTATCTTAGCATAATGATCGTTTAGTTTTATTGATATTGCTTTCTTCATGACTTATACATGTTTCTCTGACTATGAGATTATGCAACTCTCGAATACCGGAGGAACACCTTGCGTGCTATCAAACATCATAACGTAACTGGGTGATTATAAAGATGCTCTACAGGTGTCTCCGAAGGTATTTGTTGAGTTGGCATAGATCGAGATTAGGATTTGTCACTCCATGTATCGGAGAGGTATCTCTGGGCCCTCTCGGTAATGCACATCATAAGAAGCCTTGCAAGCAATGTGACTAATGAGTTAGTTGCGGGATGATGCATTACGGAATGAGTAAAGAGACTTGCCGGTAACGAGATTGAACTAGGTATGATGATACCGACGATAGAATCTCGGGCAAGCAACATACCGATAACAAAGGGAACAACGTATGTTGTTATGCGGTTTGATCGATAAAAATCTTCGTAGAATATGTAGGAGTGACAACCCACAAGTGTAGGGGATCGCAACAGTTTTCAAGGGTAAAGTATTCAACCCAAATTTATTGATTCGACACAAGGGGAGCCAAAGAATACTCTTAAGTATTAGCAGCTGAGTTCTCAATTCAACCACACCTGGAAACTTAGTATGTGCAGCAAGGTAGTTTAGTAGCAAAGTAATATGATAGTGGCGGTAGCAGGAATAAAATGAACGATAGTGTTTTTGTAGTTTTTGTGATAGTAGCAACGGAAAAGTAAATAAGCAACAAGCAATATGTGAAAAGCTCGTAGGCATTGGATAGGTGATGGGAAATTATGTCAGATGCAATTCATCATGTAGAAGTTATAACCTAGGGTGACACAGAACTAGCTCTAGTTCATCAATGCAATGTAGGCATGTATTCTGAATATAGTCATACGTGCTTATGGAAAAGAACTTGCATGACATCTTTTGTCCTACCCTCCCATGGCAGTGGGGTCATATTGGAAACTAAGGGATATTAAGGCCTCCTTTTAATAGAGTACCGGACTAAAGCATTAACACATAATGCATACATGAACTCCTCAAACTATGGTCATCACCGGGAGTGGTCCCGATTATTGTCACTTCGGGGTTGCCGGATCATAACACATAGTAGGTGACTATAGACTTGCAAGATAGGATCAAGAACACACATATATTCATGAAAACATAATAGGTTCAGATCTGAAATCATGGCACTCAGGCCCTAGTGACAAGCATTAAGCATAGCAAAGTCATAGCAACATCAATCTCAGAACATAGTGGATACTAGGGATCAAACCCTAACAAAACTAACTCGATTACATGATAGATCCCATCCAACCCATCACCGTCCAGCAAGCCTACGATGGAATTACTCACGCACAGCGGTGAGCATAATGGAATTGGTGATGGAGGAAGGTTGATGATGACGATGGCGACGATCTCCACTCTCCGGAGCCCCAAACGGACTCCAGATCAGCCCTCCCGAGAGAGATTAGGGCTTGGCGGCGGCTCTATATCGTAAAACGCGATAATTCTTTCTCCTTGATTTTTTTCTCCCCGAAAGTGAATATATAGGATCTCGGGATACGTCGGTGGAGCACCAGGGGGCCCACAAGGCAGGGGGCGCGTCGGAACTCCACATCAGCCCTCCCGAGAGAGATTAGCGCTTGGCGGCGGCTCCGTATCGTAAAACGCGATAATTCTTTCTCCTTGATTTTTTTTCTCCCCGAAAGTGAATATATAGGATCTCGGGATACGTCGGTGGAGCACCAGGGGGCCCACGAGGCAGGGGCGGGCCCCCTGTTCTGGATCTTCCTGCAGGTATTTTTTATATTTTCCAAAATAATTCTCCGTAGAGTTTCAGGTCATTCCGAGAACTTTTTATTTCTGCACAAAAACAACACCATGGCAATTCTGCTGAAAACAGCGTCAGTCCGGGTTAGTTCCATTCAAATCATGCAAGTTAGAGTCCAAAACAAGGGAAAAAGTGTTTGGAAAAGTAGATACGTTGGAGACGTATCAAGGAGCCAATATGAGCATCCAGGTTCCGCTACTGGTTATTGACTGGAGATGTGTCTCGGTCATGTCTACATAGTTCTCGAACCCGTAGGGTCCGCACGCTTAACGTTCGATGACGATTTGTATTATGAGTTATGTGTTTTGGTGAACGAAGTTTTATTCGGCGTCCCGGATGAGATCACGGACATGACGAGGAGTCTCTAAATAATCAAGAGGTAAAGATTCATATATTGGAAGGTAGTATTCGGACACCAGAAGGGCTCCGGAGTGTATCGGGTACATACCGGAGTACCGGAGGGGTTACCGAAACCCCTCGGGGAAAGATATGGGACATATGGGCCATATGAGGGAGGTTAACCAGCCCACAAGGGGTTGGTGCGCCCCCCATAAGGGATGAGGCCGAATTGGACTAGGGAAGGGGGCGCCACCCCCCTTTCCTTCTCCTACTCCCTCTCCTTTCCCCCTTTCCCCCTCCATGAGAAGGAAAAGATGGGGGGAATCCTACTAGGAATGGGAGTCCTAGTAGGACTCCCCCCTTATGGCGCGCCACCTAGGGCTGGCCTCCTCCCTCTCCCTCCTTTATATACGTGGGAAGGGCACCCCTTGGAGACACAACAATTGTTCCAAGCTGTGTGCGGCGTCTCTCTCCATAGTTTGCTCCTCCGGTCATAGCGTCGTAGTGCTTAGGCGAAGTCCTGAGCGGATCACATCACCAACACCATTGCCACGCTGTTGTGCTGACGGAACTCTTCCTTGACCCTCTACTGGATCAAGAGCTCGAGAGACGTCATCGAGCTGAATGTGTGCTGAACACGGAGGTGTCATACGTTCGGTACTTGTATCGGTTGGATCGTGAAGATGTTCGACTACATCAACTGCGTTAATATAACGCTTGCGCTTTCGGTCTACGAGGGTACGTAGACACACTCTTACCGTCTCGTTGCTATGCATCTCCTAGATAGATCTTGTGTGAGCGTAGGAATTTTTTTGAAATTGCATGCTACGTTCCCAGCAATATGTGGGGAAGGGGGCGCCTAGAAGACAGAACAACAATTGTTAGACGTGTGCGGCGCCCCCCCCTCCATAGTTAACACCCCACGGTCATATTCTCGCGGTGCTTAGGCGAAGCCCTTCGTGGATCACTTCACCATCACCGTCACCACGTCGTCGTGCTGACGAAACTCATCTACTTCATCAACATCTTGCTGGATCAAGAGGACGAGGGACGTCATCGAGCTAAACATGTGCAGAACTCGGAGGTGTCGTACGTTTGGTGCTTGATCGGTCGGAGCTAGAAGAAGTTCGACTACATCAACCGCGTTGTCAAATGTTTCCACTTTCGGTCTATGAGGGTACGTAGACAAATTCTCCCCCTCATTGCTATGCATCTCCTAGATAGATCTTGCATGAGCGTAGGATTTTTTTTTAAATTGCATGCTACGTTTCCCAACAGAAATGCTATCCTCGAAGACTGTCGTGATCCCCTATACTTGTGGGTTATCAGCTGTTAAATTGTGATCCAAATTCTAGTACTGTGTTGGACTAGACGTAGTACAACCGGTGTGGGCGTTGCGTTGACGTCGACGCGTACTAGTACAACTTGTTTACTTGTCCTCCAAGGACTCTGTTGTATTGCCCTCTTATATACCCCACGTAGTCGCACCTAAGACGGCATGTCGTCTCGTGCTTGTAATACTCCTCCTCATAGTGATTGCGCCTTCGTGCGTCTGTGGTATTCTCCCGCAAGGGTTTCCACGTTAAATCCGTGTCTCTCGTGTCTTGTTTATTCTCGTTGTTATCTAACAAGTGGTATACAAAGCTGAGGTTCGCAGATACGAGATTGAAGACGAGAGTTAGGGTTGCGGCATGTTCATCGCCGTTGCAAATCGCCGAGACCGACAAAAGATTGATTTTGGCTGCGGTCCATAAAATCGCAGGTTCCGCCAATCCGCGTGATTGTTTTTGCTCCGCTGGCGTACGTACGTGCTTCAAATCCCGAGGCGAAGCTACCGAGTTCCACTGCCGACCGGCGTACACGCTACAAGTTCCGAGGACATCAACCGTCGCTGTTGGTGCTACTTCCTCCGAAGCCAAATTCATCTACTCCACGCATATGAGTACTTCTTTTACCCATCACGTCAATTCATCAAGCATCAATTCTGTCATGAGGGCTACTAGTTAATTACTAGTTCAGATTTCTTTGTCGTTCAACTGTTGCGTTCACCCGAAGCTACCAGGTGCTACTATTTCTATTTTGTTTGATCCGCATATTAAATTCTGTCAAGAATTTTTCTACCTGGTTGCACTACTTGTGTACACAGATTTGTTGGACTCATGGCATCCATGAAGTACGATCTTCCGCTGCTGGACCGTGACATAAAGTTTACCCTATGGCAAGTCAAGATGCGGGCGTTGTTGGCACAGTCCGACTATGATGATGCACTGGATAGTTTTGGGAAGAACCGAATTCAGGATTGGACTGATGAGGAGAAAAGAATTGATCGTAAGGCCTTGTCAAAAATTCAACTCCATTTGCATAATAATTTTTTGCAGGAAGTTTTGAGCGAGAAAACTACCGCCGCTCTATGGTTAAAGCTGGAAGGGATTTGCATGACAAAAGATCTTACCAGCAAGATGCATCTGAAGCAAAACTTATTCCTGCACAGGTTACCCGAGGGAGGTAATGTTTTGAATCATATTTCAGAATTTAAAGAGATCATATCTGATCTAGCTGCAATGGAGGTTAAGTATGAAGAGGAAGATACCGCTTTAATGTTACTTTGTTCACTACCAAGTTCGTATACCAATTTTAGAGACACCATATTATACAGTTGTGATACTCTCACACTTAATGAAGTTTATGAAGCTTTGAACTCTAAGGAGAAGATGAAATTAATGGTGCCTCATGATGGTTCAAGTTCATCCCAAGCCGAGGGATTATCTGTTCGTGGTAGGACAAAGGAGAAGAACTCCAATAATGGAAACAGAGGCAAAAGTAAGAACGGCCACAGGGGCCGGTCGCAATCCAGAGACAAGAAGTATTGCAGATATTGCAAGAGAGACGGGCATGACATCTTCGAGTGTTTCAAGTTGCAGAACAAGGAAAAGAGAAAAGGTAATAAACAAGGTGAAAATTCTGCTAACGTTGCTCGTGATGATAGTTCCAATGATGCTCTTATCGTTACTGCTGGATATGCTCAGACCAATGATGAGTGGGTACTTGACACTGCATGTACTTTTCATATGTGCCCACATAGAGATTGGTTTACTACTTTTGATTCCACTAATGCTGCTGGTTCCGTTTTGGGTTTTGATAATTCACCATGCAAGATTGAAGGCATAGGTTCCGTTCGAATCAAGATGTTTGGTGGCACAATCAGAACTTTGACAGATGTTCGGTATATTCCGAAGATGAAGAGAAATCTTATCTCTGTGAGTGCCCTTGATGCAAAGGGGTACAAGTATTTAGGTGGAGATAGTGTTTTGAAGGTCACCAGAGATTCCCTTATTGTGATGAAAGGTGACTTAAGTTCGACCAATGGTCTTTCTTACCTTCGAGGTTCTACCGTTTCAGGTAACGCTACTCCGGTTATTTCAAAGAATTCTGATTGTGATGCTGCTAACCTTTGGCATATGCGTCTTGGACATATGAGTGAACTTGGTTTGGCAGAGTTAAATAAGAGAGATCTTCTTAAAGGATGCGAAACTGGTAAATTGAAATTTTGTGAGCATTGTATCTTCGGCAAGCACAAGAGGGTGAAGTTCAACACTTTGGTTCATACAACTGAAGGTATTCTTGATTATGTTCATTCTGATTTGTGGGGACCATCTCGCAAGAAGTCATTAGGTGGTGCTAGTTACATGCTGACTATAATTGTTGATTATTCAAGAAAAGTTTGGCCTTATTTCTTGAAGCATAAATGGCAAGCATTCTCAGCATTTAAGGAGTGGAAGATTATGATTGAAAGACAAACTGAAAATAAGGTAAAAATACTTCGCACTGATAATGGTATGGAATTCTGTTCTAAGCAATTTAAGAATTATTGCAAGTCTGAAGGCATTGTCAGACACTACACCGTTCCTTATACTCCCCAACAAAACTGTGTTGCTGAGCGTATGAACAAGACCATTATTTCCAGAGCCCGTTGCATATTGTCTAATGAAGGTTTGCATAAGCATTTTTGGGCTGAGGCCGCTTCTACTGCTTGTTATCTCATTAACCGTTCACCATCTATTGCTCTTAGTAAGAAAACTCCAATTGAGGTATGTTCTGGTTCACCTGCTGATTATTCATAGTTGAGAGTTTTTGGTTGCACTGCTTATGCTCATGTTGATAATGGAAAATTGGAACCTAGGGCCGTTAAGTGCATCTTTCTTGGTTATAAGTCTGGTGTTAAAGGTTTTAAATTGTGGAATCCTGAAACCCAGAAGGTTGTTATTAGCAGAAATGTTATCTTTAATGAATCAGCTATGTTACATGATGTTCCATCTACTAATGTTCCCGTTGAGAGTGAACAGCAGTCTACTATTCAGCATCCTACTGTTCAGGTGGAGCATGTTATTGATTCAGGTGATACATCTGGTAATGAAATTGTTAATGCACATGATGAACCCGTCATTGATGATGAACATGTCACTCCCACTCCAAATCATCATATTGTTCCACCCGGTTGGAATCTTGCACGTGACAGAGTTAGGCGGGTATTGATAAACCTAAAAGGTTAATTGAAGAGTGCAATATTGTTTCTTTTACTTTATCTGTTGCAGAGGAAATTGAAGGTAATGCTGAGCCTTCTTCATATTTCGAGGCTATTATTTCCGGTGATAGTAATAAGTGGATGACCGCTATGCATGATGAGATGGAATCACTTGAAAAGAATGGCACTTGGGATTTAGTAAAATTACCAAGAGAGAAGAAACCTATTCGTTGCAAGTGGGTTTTCAAGAGGAAAGAAGGTGTTTCTCCTAATGATGAGACAAGATATAAAGCAAGGTTAGTTGCTAAAGGTTATAGCCAGATTCCAGGTATTGACTATAACGAAGTCTTTTCTCCTGTTGTGAAGCATAGCTCTATTCGCACTTTACTCAGTATTGTTGCCATGAATGATTTTGAGCTTGAACAATTGGATGTTAAAACTGCATTCTTACATGGGGAATTAGAAGAGGATATTTATATGGAACAACCTGAAGGTTTTGTTATTCCTGGAAAAGAAAAGCTTGTCTGCAAGTTAAAGAAATCTCTTTATGGATTGAAGCAATCCCCTAGACAGTGGTACAAGAGATTTGACACCTTTATGCTCTCTCGAGGTTTCAAAAGGTCTAATTATGATAGTTGTGTTTATTTGAAAACTGTCAAAGGTTCAACTATTTATTTGCTTCCTTATGTTGATGACATGCTAATTGCTGCAAAGAGTATGTCAGATGTTGATGAACTAAAGAAGCAATTGAGTAATGAATTTGAGATGAAAGGTTTGGATGCAACAAAAAAAATTCTTGGCATGGAAATATCCAGAGATAGACCGTCTGGAAAAGTATATCTAAGTCGGAGAGGATATATTGATAAAGTTCTTCGTCGTTGTAATATGCATAATGCCAACCCAGTAAGTACTCCGTTAGCTGCACACTTCAAATTATCATCAGCTTTATGTCCTAAGTCAGATGCAGATATTGAGTACATGTCTAGAGTTCCGTATTCGAGTGCAGTTGGTTCACTTATGTATGCCATGGTTTGTTCCCGTCCGGATTTATCATATGCATTGAGTGTTGTCAGTAGATACATGGCTAATCCTGGAAAAGAGCATTGGAAAGGAGTTCAGTGGATTTTCAGATACCTGCGAGGTACTTCTAATGCTTATTTACAGTTTGGGAAAACTGGAGATGGACTTGTTGGTTTTGTTGATTCTTATTTTGCTGGTGATTTGGATAAGAGAAGATCACTCACACATTATGTTTTCACCATTGGTGGTTGTGCTGTGAGTTGGAGAACAGCTTTGCAGTCTATTGTGGCTTGTTCCACTACTGATGCCGAATATATGGCTATTTCCGAGGCATGCAAAGAAGCTATCTGGTTGAAAGGTTTGTACGCTGAGCTTTGTGGAGATTTATCTTGCCCTACCGTATTTAGTGACAGTCAAAGTGCTATATATCTTACAAAGTATCCAATGTATCATGAGAGAACGAAGCACATTGATGTGAGATTTCACTATATTCGAGATGTTGTTGTTGAAGGTGATTTGAAGGTATGCAAGATAAGTACTCATGATAATCCTGCTGATATGATGACAAAGCCAGTTCCAACCAATAAGTTTGAGCTTTGCTCAGGCTTAGTTGGTATTTCTCACTAGTCCTATGGACTTTGATGCACAAGGTGTTTATGCTGATCTGGATGGAGTTATTCACTTTCTTCGACTACCGGAGGGAATTTGGCTCAAGGTGGAGATTGTTAAATTGTAATCCAAAATCTAGTACCGTGTTGGACTAGACGTACAACCGGTGTGGGCGTTGCATTGACGTCGATGCGTACGAGTACAACTCGTTTACTTGTCCTCCAAGGACTCTGTTGTATTGCCCTCTTATATACCCCACGTAGTCGCACCTAAGACGGCATGTCATCTCGTGCTTGTAATACTCCTCCTCATAGTGATTGCGCCTTCGTGCGTCCATGGTTTTCTCCCGCAAGAGTTTCCACATTAAATCCGTGTCTCGTTTATTCTCGTTATTATCTAACATCAGCGGGTCCCGTTACTCGTGCTCGAGCAGACGTGTTTCGACCGAGTTGACGCTATCCCACTGAAGATTATGTATGTGCGACCCCCACCTTTCTCCCTTACCATTGCCCATTTCTGCTCGGGTGGTCCTCTGGGATCTACAGTGGCATGCGGCCATGCAGGAGTAGTTCGACGCCCTGCAGCGCAACCCGACGTGGCAGCTCATTTCTCATCGAGGCGATGCCAACGTCATCTCCGGCAAGTGGGGTGTTCAAGTACAAGCTTTGTCTCGGTGGTACACTCGAGCGCTACAAAGTGTGTTGGGTGGTTCATGGCTTTCGTCGGCAAGACGGTGTCGACTTCCTGGACACCTTTGCCTGGTTGTCAAACCGGGCAAGGACTGTACTGTCCTACACCTCGCGGTGTCTCGGGCATGGCCCGTGCACCACATGGATGTCTCGAACGCCTTTCTCCATGGTCATCTCGACGAGCACGTATACTGCCAGTAGCTCGCTAGTTTTTTCAACGACGCATATCCAGATCATATGTGTCTGTTATCGCGCTCGTTATACGGCTCAAGCAGGCATCGCGTTCTTGGTACCAATGCATCACAACGTTTCTTCATCAACTCGGCTTCCGCTCCACTCGCTCTGATGCCTCGGTGTTTGTCTATCGGCTGCTGGGCCATGAGACTGCTGACCTGCTCGTCTATCTTGACGACATCATCTTGACGATATGCACAACCAATCTTCCTTGTTGTCTCACTAATATACTTCGCACTAGGTTCGCCATCAAGGACTTAGGCCCGCTTCACTACTTCCTCGGCATGGTGAGCGCACGGGTTATTTCTTCACCGGCGGAAGTATGCTCATAAGTTGCTAGACTGCATCTAGATGCTTAATTGCAAACTCTCGGCCACCCCTGTTAACACAACAGCCAAGTTGTCCGCCAACGATGGTTTGCCGGCTCAGGATGCTCCCTTCTACCGCTTGATTGTTGGTGCTTTCCAGTACCTGACGCTCACTCGCCCTGAGTTGTTGTATGCAATACATCGGGTGTGCCTTCATATGCATTTGCCTTGTGATGCTTACTGGACCATGGTGAAACATATTCTCTATTACATTCGCGGTACAATGGATCTTGGCCTCTCACTCCACGCTTTCGCAGCTATGAACATCTTGGCCTACTGTGATGCAGACTAGGCTGGCTGCCCCGACAGGGCGTTCCACCTCCGGATAGTGTGTCTACCTTGGACCATCAGTTATCTCCTGGTCGTCCAAGCGGCACCCCATGGTTTCTCGATCTAGTGCTGAGGCTGAGTATCGCACAGCGGCTAACGTCATTGTTGAATGCTCCTGGCTCACCAGCTTCTCTACGAGCTCTTTTGTCCTAGCGGCAAGGCCACTGTCGAGTATCGCGACAATGTCTCCGTCGTCTACCTCTCCGCCAACCCCGTGCATTGTCGCCACACCATACATATTTAATTGGATATCCACTTTGTTCACGAGCAGGTGGCTCTTGGTCAAGTTCGAGTTCTTCACGTGCCCACCTCTCAGTACTCTGTGGATATCATGAAAAAGGGGTTGCCGACGTTGATTTTCTAGGGGTTTTGGTCTAGTCTGTGCGTCAGTGCCGACACTTCAACTCGGAGGAGGGGTGGGGGGTTGAGCGCCCTATGTATTCGTATATACGCATATACTCTAATCTCCGTTCCTCTCATTAGGGTTTAATCCTGAACGTGGCGATTTCCATGCACATCTATATATTGGAACTGGATGCCCATGAATACACGTGTGTTGCATCATGTGATCTCTCTACATGGAAGACTCGTGGGCAGAATATGAGAGTAACTCCAACGCAGTGACCCATTTCGTCCGCGCGGGTTGTTTGAGTCGGCACAGACAGAAAAATCGGCCCAACATACCGACTCAAACGGACGCGCATCCGCTTTTCGTCCGATTGCCGACCCATTCCCGTTCCATTTTTGAGCCAGATTTGCGTTGGCTCGGACAGGCGACAGACGCGCGCGCGCCTGCCTTCACCTCCCCCTGGCCCGCTGGTCGGTGGCAAATTGGCCATCCTCTCCCATTTCAACAAGCCCTCGCTAGCCTCCTTCGTCGCCGCCGCCGCCCAGACCACCCAATTGTCCGATGGCTCTGCCAGTTGCCGGCGCCACAACATCCCCTCTGCAACGCCGCCACCTCCCACGTCGCCCGCCACCGTCGTCTTGCCGTCGGGGAATCTAAAGCCTCCCACCCCCGCTCCCCCGACACATCCGCGACCGCGACCAAGAAGTCGCCTTGCCGTCCCCATCCAGATCCTCACCAGCACGCTCGTCGGACGCCGACACACTCATCGGACGCCGCCAGGGCAGCTAGCTGGTCCGAGGGCAGCGCGACACCCTTCATCGGCTGTCTCCTTGGTCGATGCCCGCAAGTTGTTCAACAGTTTGCCAAGGTACAAAATGGACTCCGCCGATTAGTTCTTTTTTCACAATTTCCTTTGCGACTCTGACGATTCCTCGCCCGATGATGAGGAGGAGATATTGGCAGCCGTGTTGGTCCATCGCCACCTCAATAGCCATCGCCCGTCGTTCCGTGGCTCCATATCGGGGCATCTTCCGGCTTTGAATCGCAACCGAGAGAGAGGGCAATTCCTTCTTTGGAAGGAGTACTTGGACACAACAAACCCGTTGTTCAAACATCAGAAATTCCGCCACCGTTTCCATATGAGTATGCATCTTTTCAACCGTATTAGAGAGGGGGTGGTCGGCTATGATGACTATTTCGAGTGCAAGGTTTTCAGTTTCAGGGTGAGAATGTTGTGCCTGAGCATGGAGGAGCGTCAACGTTTGAACATTTCATCCAATTTCATCAGGACTTGCGTGATTGGGAAACTCACATGCAACTGCAAAATGATTTGGTTGAGTATATGCGGGCTCATCTTGGCAACCAAAAAATGTACTCCCTCGGTAAACTAATATAAAAGCGTTTAAATAACTATTTTAGTGATCTAAACGCTCTTATATTAGTTTACAGAGAGAGTATCTTTTTTATTCGGCTTGCAAAACTATGTGACACATTTTTTACTTTTGTTCGGTTTGTAAAACTATGCTATTTTATTCGGTTGAAACTATTATATTTATTTGGTTGTGGACTATATGTTTGAATGCAAAAGTAAATGCAAAAAATGAGCTATTTGTTGAAAAGAGCGGCCAAGCGGCCACGCCGGCACATATGGATCGACGCATTAAATGCACTGCCGACCCAAATCTCAAACAGGGCGGACGCCGGGGGGCGGTTGATCCAAACACGGGCAAAAATGCCGTTCGTTTGCATCGGCGAGTTGGAGTTGCTTCAAAGTGCCCTCGGCAAATTACGACGGCGCTGTTAGAGTTAGAGTGGCCTTTTCGTCTAAAATCTCATATCAGCATGTTGATCACCCCTATATGACGGAATAAGATCCATCATCGGTTCATGCAACAGGATGGTTGGGCCAGCAGGGGAACAGAGAGCATAAAGGCGCAAAATACACGCGAATCCACACCGCGGAAGAAACCAAGGCGGCCACGCACTCGGAGGGAGCGCCCCCATCCCTTCGTTTTCCCGCAACAAAACTGCAGGTCCACCATGCCACGGAGAGCTGACCTCCTAATCCCATATCCCGCTACAACAATAAGATTAGATTTATATAACCCGGAGATTCCCCTCGAACCACAGACTCCACATGCGGATGCAGATGAAATCAAAATCAAAATCGACCCATCCGCAAACCCACGCATCAGCCGCAAGCAAACCCGGCCGCCGTAAAAGTACACAGAGGAAGGCCAGCGCTGGGGTGTGTGCGCGTAACATATTTGGCCTTTTCCTTGCTCTTGCGGTCCAACCCACGTACGCGACGCTTTACTCTCTGCTGTGATGAGTGACCTATCCATCCATCAGCTGCTGCTGGGATGCATTTAAGTAGCAACGACCGACCCCGTCCTCCCCCATCGCTCTTCTCTTCTCTGCTCTCTCCCCGCGTCTTCCACTCTCCACTCCTCCTCCCTTTCTCTCCCGTCGCATGCTCTCCCACGTCGAGATGGCACCCGCGGGGGCCGGCGGCGGCTTCAAGCTCTTCGGCAAGGTCATCACGCAGTGCGTCGAGGGGACCCAGGCGTCGCCGTCGCCGTCGCCCGCGTTCGCCGCGCAGGACGAGGAGCGGCGGCTGCACGGCGAGGCGGACCGGACGACGACGGCGATCAAGCGGGAGGCGGCGGACATGGACTCGTCGCATCAGCATCAGCAGCAGCCGCAGCAGCAGCAGCCGGGAGCGGAGGCGTCGCGGCGGACGCAGCTGCAGGAGTCGGCGGAGGCGCGCGCGGCCGCGGCGCCGCTGCCGTGCCCGCGCTGCCGGAGCCGGGAGACCAAGTTCTGCTACTTCAACAACTACAACGTCAACCAGCCGCGCCACTTCTGCAAGGCCTGCCACCGCTACTGGACGGCCGGCGGCGCGCTCCGCAACGTGCCCATCGGCGCCGGCCGCCGCAAGAACCGCCCGCTCGGCCCCATCGCTACCGTCGCCGGCCACCACCACCAACACCACCACCGCGCCGCCGCCGGCTTCGTCCTCGGCTTCCCCAGCCCCTCCTCCTCCCCCACCTCCCCACCGCCGCTGTACGCCGACCGGTGGCAGCTCGGCCCGGATCGCCGGTTCTGATCCGACCCGACCCGACGCAACCATTGATGGACTCGTCAGAGGGTTTGGATGGAGTTCGGTTTGACCCGCACCCGCTGCATCCGGAAAGGCTAGCTTGTACGTCAAGGCTTACACAAGTCAGGGAAAAGTGGAGGAGAATTCGGATGTCCCTTTACTTTTCTTTGGAGCTTCTTCCTTTTGCCATGCTAGCTTCCCTCTTGTTAATTCTTACTACTCCTAGTAGCAGTTTGTTTCTTCTTGAATCGGGTTGGTCTGTCAGGTCGCGTCGCCTGTGTAATGTAAAATGGTAGTGGTACTGATCAGGTTGCGCGCTAGTAGCAAGCAGCAAGTTGCAAGTCTCTGGAAAAACATGTCCCATTCCCATTGTGTATGACGAGCATGCGTAAGCTTTCATGACTCCGATGAGTGTGATGCGAATGCGATCCCATCCCACGCTTGTCCGCATCCATCTCTCTCTTGGAAGTGAGCGCTCATCAATCATCATCACCTCGCCCAAAGGTAAGGATGATGGTGGCGGCCAAGCTCTACCATCTTTCCTACTCACCACGGGGGCTGGTGGAGGAGGTGAAAGTGATTGGTGATGCCGTTTTGCTCTCTACTAGTAAATCTGTGGTGATTGTACTTGCAAAAAATATACTCTACCACTCACTCCTGTATGTACTCTCACATTACCGTCGCACGGATGCCTCCATATTGTGCTGCCTGCGGCCTGGGAGGAGTATTAACTGGATGGAGGACGTACAGCAAGAACCTGTTGCTACCTCGCGCAAGTACTATGCATCAATTGATTAATTACCGTAGCAGTACTCCTACTTGTGAAGCTTGTTTAGTTAATCCCCATGCATGCGCTGCACTAGTGGGTTGCGCTGTAGCCCGATTCTCGTGGAGGACAAAAGTGGGCGTTCCCACATCCACATTTCGGTAAACTGGGCATGGCACTTTTCACCACCATCCTTTTGGGAAGTTTCATCGGAAAGAGAAAGAGAAAGCGAAAGAGAAAGGTGGGGGGCGTGGATGGAGATGGGCAGGCACCTGACTGGTGACTTATTACTGGTCGTCATCAATGCACTGGGAAAAGATAAAGGAGGCTTTTCCTAAAAGGACCGCGAGCCGGAGCCGGAGGAGATAATTATTCCAACCGTCAGCTTGTCAGGGTCAATGAGGGTGGGGCGCCTTCGCCTTTGAACACCAAGCCAGTCCCCACCCCTCTTTTGCTGCTCGCTTTAATTGCTTGCAAAGTTACTTTATGCTTTGGCTGTGCTTGGTTCCGTTTTTTTTACTCGTCACTTCTCGCTCGGTCGTCAGCGTTGGAATGGTTGGGGGTTGGGACTGCGGCTCCGGCCGGGACCTTTTCGCTGCAGTGGCAGGGCTACTGACGTGTGTATTGTGTACATAAATACGATGGCTAACCTAACCACACCACAGCTCTCTCTGGCTCTGGGCTTTCAGCTTCATAATAAGAGCGGCTAATCAATGGGATCGTATGGTTTTCGAGCGGACCATCATCATGTCCCCTCCCCCTCCCACGAATGAACTGCGACGCGCCTCTCGCTCGCTGGGGTGTCCCGAAAACAAAAGCTCTTTCAATGGTGACATGGAGCGAGCCATACGTGCGACACGACAACTACTGGCCCCCAACACTCGTAGTACCAAGCGGTGGCACTACTTGGGTCGAGCGTAGCGTACCACCAAAAGTAGCAGCACCAAAACCCGATTCAAGTTCCGGTCACGTGTACTAGTCTTTCAGTTGGGCACATGCCACGCCGCAGGAGAAAGATGAAAAAGGCACAAAGTATGAGGAGCAGCAGCAAGTCTCCTCGTTTAAAATAACAAGAAAATGAAAAGAAAAAAAAAGGTAACCCAGCAGCAAGCAAGGAGCGATAATCCTGCAATCTTACACGTGCTCTGCTGCGCTGCGAAAAGGTGGAAGCCAACCCAAAAGTGCGGCAGCAGCATCAGCAAGTGCGCTTTTCTTCTTTCCTCCCCGCAGTAAAGGGCCTGCAGAAAGGTTGGCGGAGCGGGCGGTGAACTTCACCGGCCCAACAATCCAACACATCCGCCGCCTTCTCCTCCGCTCCGCTCCGCGCCCGCCCCGCAAACCGTCAGCTCGGCTGCTTTCGTGCGCGGGAAGAGCAGACCATGCCCAGCCGCATGTTCGTCCCTTTGGTACGCAAAAACAAACAAGCCAAGCCGACCGAGCCGGTTGCGTCCTCCGGCCGACATGGCACGGCATCACGCGTCGCTTTCGGTTGCTGCTCGAGCGGTAATCAGCGCGGATGAGGAGAGGGCCTCAGCTCATACTATGAGGAATCAATGGCGATCGTCGTTCATTGATTGGGTGCAGTGACAGCGAGCGAACCCGGCCGGGGGCCATGCCGGGGTTGCTCTCCCGGCCTTTCCCCTCCACAATTAAGGTGGCGAGAAGGAGCCCGGAAAGAGGATGCACGTAGGTATCAGGAAAGCCAGGCCAATGGTGGGGCTGATGGTTACATCCGGTTACAGTTACATTGATGCGTGTCCATCGGGTAACATCAGGCTTCAATTTCTCTTTGGCCAGCTAACACCGGAGGACGCCGTCGTTTAGCGACCACATGCGTTAATTACGGATGCGACGTTGAACTCATCGTGTGTGCTGTGGGGTGAGATGGGATGGGATGGTTAGCATGAGTACTAGTAGTAGGAGTACTTTTTTTTTACTACTATTTGTTTCAGGTCAGGTGGTATTATCACTGCTCGCTGGACCTAGTAGGAGTAGTAGCTTGTGTGGTCTTGGATGTTTAGCGCACCAAGGACATGGGCACCGGATATGGATCCATATAATAAAGGTTTGTTTGGGTTTCTTTCAAGCAAGGGGGTCCGCCGTGGAACTCAAAAGAGGATAGCAAAAGCATAAGCTAAGGCTGGAGAGATGTACTTATAAGCAATGCACATTTTCACTTTCCACCGCTCCTTTTGGAAGGTAGCTCGAAACTGCCCAAGCAATTGCTTGTAATCTAGTGGCATCATTCTTACTATTCAGCAAGACATCTTTCTGCTTACCTAGAGTAGATTATTGGATGCCCGGATTAGCTTCGCCCACAAGGCAGTAGCTTTACCCTTATGCTTTATTCTACGTTTCCAACAGTCGTAGCTTTATGGGTGGGACTGGACTGGGAATACGCTGTATCCATCGGTACATGGAGTAATCGAGGAGGCAAACGAGCACCGTATGGGTCTGGGGCTAGGCAGACGTCAAACTGACCAACTGGATCAGAGTCTGACACCTACTACTAAAAGCTGGAAAGCATGCAGGGCGGTACGGGTGGCGGTCAAAAAGAGAAGAGAAGGAGCTGTTCAATGTTTGAACTTTGAAGCCCCGTGGTGTACTGGTGTGCGTCAGCGCAGCCTCATGACAATCGCCGGGTTCACAACTCCCGAGTCCAAATTGTATTCGTGACTAGCTATTTCCCCCGCTCTTGCAACTGGGGCTTAATATTTAGGATTCTTTGATTCAATGAATTTTCATAGGAATTTTAAAGGATTAAAATCCTTAGATTTTTTTCCTATCTTGATTGTTTGACTCATATGATTGAATCCTATAAGATATTTTCATAAGGATTTTCTTTACTGCTTCTCGTACAATTTCTAGCATCCACTCAAATCTTTTTGAAAAAAAATCCTTTATTCCCATAGAACTTCTAGCATCCACTCAAATCTTTTTGAAAACAAATCCTTTGTTCCCACATAATTTTAGCATCCACTCAAATCTTTTTGAAAAAATCCTTTGTTTTTCATATGATCCAATTAAACAACTCAAAACCATGTATGATTGAGATGAGCCTGACATTTCAATCCCATGATTTTTCCATTCTTGCGTTTTTAGAATCATGCGAATCAAAGAGGGATTTAGTGATTCAACACCAATCACGTCCGCCGTATACCTTACCATCATCGTATTATATATTTTGGTAAGATTTAATTTTATCGAGTACATGTAGGAGAAGGCAAGAAAAGTTTTGATTTAGTTGAGGTTCTGATAAGATTTGATTTGATTTGGGTATGAGTAGGGAATGGCAAAGAAAGTTTTGGTTGTGTTGAAATTTTGATAATAATTGATTTTATGTGATTTGATTAAGCTAATGTGTGACGCGGTTTTGAAAAGTACTGATTTTGTTCTGATCATTTCAAGTTACTCTATTTATGTTGGTTTTTATCATGTGCGGCAATGATATGTCCATTTTGCATTATGTTTTTATGTTGACATTTATTGCATTATTGATTGTTAGTTCACTTTATAATACAATTCTTATGCTTTTTCTTTCTTATTTTGCAAGTTTCACATGGAGAGTAAGATTGCCGGCAGCTGGAATTCTAGACCGGAAAGGGATATATCTGAGACACCTATTCCGCACAACTCCAAATGAGCTGAAAATTGATGGATAATTATTTTGGGATATATTAAAATTATTGCCAAAAGAAATACCAGAGGGGACCCATCAGGCAGCCACAAGCGCCCCTACCCCCCCCCCCCGGGAGCTTGTGGCGCCCCTGGCAGACCTCCCGGGCCCATCTTCTCATATAAGGTGACATTTGACCTAGAAAAAATCAGAAGAAAGGTTTTGAGACGAATCACCACTGTCTCGAGGCGGAACCAGGGCATGAGAACTTTGCTCTCCGATGGAGAGATTCTGCAGGGAAAACTTCCCTCCTTGAGGGGGAAATCGAAGCCATCGTCACTATCAACGATCCTCTCATCGTGGGAGGGTCAATCTTCATCAACATCTTCACCAGCACTATCTCATCTCAAACCCTAGTTCATCTCTTGTATTCAATCGTTGTGATCAAAACCTCAAATTGATACTTGTGTGTTGCTAGTAGTGTTGATTACATCTTATAGTTGATGCTAGTTGGTTTATTTGGCGGAAGATAATATGTTCAGATCTATTATGCTATTTAATACCCCTTTGATCTTGAAAATACATATGCTTTCTTTGTGAGTAGTTACTTTTGTTCTTGAGGACATGGGAGAAGTCCTGTCATAAGTAATCATGTGAATTTGGTATTCATTCGATTTTTTGATGATATGTTTGTTGTTGATTCCTTTAGTGGTTTCATGTGAACATTGACTACATGATATTCACCATCTTTGTGACTAAGGGAAGGCATTATTGACTAGTAATTAGATGATGGGTTGCTAGAGTGACAGAAGTTTAAACCTAGTTTACGCGCTATTCTGTAAGAGTCTGATTTGGATCCATATGTTTCATGCTATGGTTAGATTTCTCTTAATGCTTCTTTCGTAGCTGCGGATGCTTGCGAAAGGGGGTAATAATAAGTGGGAGGCTTGTTCAAGTAAGAACATCATCCAAGCACTGTTCCACCTACATATCAAATTATCAACGTAACGAATGCAAATCAAACAAAATGATGAAAGTGGCTAGATGAAATTTACGTGTGTTCTCAAGAACGCTTTGCTTATTATAATAGACAGTTCTTGTCTGTCCTTGTTGGGAAACGTTGCATAAAAAAAGAAATTCTACGCACACGCAATGATCTATCCATGGAGATGCATAGCAACATTCGGTCACCAAATCACATAACTCATATAATAATATATCGTCAACGAACGTTAACCGTGCAAACCTTACGGGTTCGAGAACTATGTAGACATAACAGAGACACCTCTCTGATCAATAACCAATAGCGGAACCTGGATGCCCATATTGGCTCCCACATATTCTACGAAGATCTTTATCGATCGAACCGTTATGACAACATACACAATTCCCTTTGTCTTTCGGTATGTTGCTTGCTTGAGATTCGATCATCGGTATCTCTATACCTAGTTCAATCTCGTTACCGGCAAGTCTCTTTACTCATTCCATAATACATCATCTTGTAACTAACTCATTAGTTATTTGTTTGCAAGGCTTCTTATGATATGTATTACCGAGAGGGCCCATAGATACGTCTCTGATACTCGGAGTGATAAATCTCAATCTCAATCCATGCCAACTCAACAAACACCTTCGGAGATACCTGTAGAGCATCTTTATGATCACCCAGTTATGTTGTGATATTTGATAGCACACAAGGTATTCTTTCGGTATTTGGAAGTTGCATGATCTCATGGTCTAAGGAACATGTATTTGACATACAAGAAAGAAGTAGCAATAAACTGTACGATCGTATGCTAAGCTAACGGATGGGTCTTGTCAATCACATCATTCTCCTAATGATGTTATCTCGTTATCTAATGACAACTCACGTCTATGATTATGAAACCTTAACCATTTTTGATCAACGAGCTAGTCTAGTAGAGTCTCACTAGGGACACGGTATTTGTTTATGTATTCACACATGTATTTAAGTTTTCGGTCAATACAATTCTTGCATGAATAATAAACCTTTATCAACATTAAGGAAATATAATAATAATTATTTTATTATTGCCTCTAGGGCATATTTCCATCAGTCCTTTGTTACAAAAAGGATTGGCCTACCTTGCTGCACCTTTGTTACAATTGCTACTTGTTGCTCGTTACAAATCACCTTGCTATCAAACTACTTGTTACCAATAATTTCATTGCTTGCAGAAAATACATTGCTGAAAACCGTTCGTCATTTTCTTCCGCTCCTCGTTGGGTTCGACACTCTTACTTATCGAAAGGACTACGATATGTCCACTATATTTGTGGGTCATCAACACTCTTTTCTGGCACCGTTTTCGGGGAGTGAAGCGCATTTGGTGAGTCGGATTTGGTAAGGAAGCATTTATATTACGTGCTAAAAATTATTGTCACTTGTCACTATGGAAAGTAATTTTTTGAGGGGGTTGTTCGGGGTATGTTCACCTCGAGCGGAAGCAATAAGAGTTGCTCCTCAACCTACTGAAAATACTTATTGTGAAATTCCTTCGAGTATGATAGAGAAACTGCTAGCTAATCCTTATGCAGGAGAAGGAACAAAACATTCCGATATGCACATATCTATGTGGATGAAGTTTGTGGATTATTTAAGCTTACAGGCTTATCTTAAGATGGAGTTAAGAAGATTTTTCCTTTATCTTTGGGGGGAAAGCATTACAATGGTATAGGGTATGTGATGATATTCGAACGTGGGATTAGAACCGATTGAAATTGGAATTTCATTAGAAGTTTTATTCTATGCATTTGGTTCATCATGATCGGAAAAAATATATATAATTTACGGCCTCGTGAAGGAGAAAACATCGCTCAAGCTTGAGGAGGCTGAAGTACATGATGTATACATGCCCGAATCATGAACTCTCAAGGAAAATTATCTTATAGAAGTTTTATGCTCAACTTTGTCATAATGATCAAACCATACTCGATTTTTCTTCTACCGGTTCCTTTATGAAGAAAACTATTGAATTCCGATGGGACATTCCGCAAAGAATTAAATGTAATTCTGAAAATTGAGGACTCGACAAAGGTAAAGAGTCAGGTCTAATACTTAAGTTTGATTGTGTTAACACTTTTATGGATACCTATATTTTTCATAAGTTTAGCACTAAATATGGATTAGACTCTGAGATAATAGCTTCTTTTTGTGAATCCTTTGCTACTCATATTGATCTCCCTAAAGAGAAGTGGTTTAAATATCATTCCCAAACATTGTATACCGCTTATAAAGGAGAATAAATATCAAATCGTTCGAGTGCAGCCCCACATGGCCCGAGACGACAACACTATTTTCTTGTTCTTTTTACCACCTTTCTTTACAGACATGCTTTTTTTACTGCACCTATTTTTTTACTTTGCTTTTTCAGCTAGACATATACAAGTAGTGAAATAAAAACTTATTAAAATTGTATATAGTGTGCCTATTTCTTTATCGGGTCACATCTAAACGAGCGCATTAAGAATCACTGGAGGCAAATCCTATTCTACGCACAGCACGCTTGCAATGCCACATGGGTCAGCCCAAGTAGTAATAATTTTCCTCTGGATTTCTCAATGCAATGATTCTTGGGGCACTTTTTCTTTTATCCTTTGTTAGGTATTTTAGTCCACAATTTTATTTTGATTTTTCTCACCCATCCCGTGTGATTCTTTTGAAACACGGGACTATTTTAAGAATTAATTAATTTTCTCAAGTTGTCAAAAAAAATCAAAAAATGTAAAGGAGAAATCTTGAATATTTTTCAGCACTCAAGAATTTTTAAATTCATGATCTTTGTTACGTTTTGTAATATGATTTCAAACACATACTTTTTCTTCATGGTAAAATCCTCAATATTATAAATGGGACAAAAACCTACATGGGATTGCCCACACAATCGCTTCCGATGCAATTTTCCCACTATTCTCCCATCTTCCAAACTTCCAATATATCGTTTGATTCATAATATTGTTTTTTACACAATACAGAGATAAAAACCTGGTGTTTCCTATTTGTCGCTTGTTGCAGCGAATTGTCAACCAATCACATAGGAAAGGAGCGCCCGAGCAGGAGATGGGCCAGCCCAGTTAGCAAATATTCATTTACGGTTTTGGGAACGTTCCAGTTGTGGTTTTAAGAAACTTCTAGAAGGTTTGGTTCGGTTCAGGTCTGGTTTTTGTTGTCGTTTCTTTTCTAATGTTCTCTAATTTTAGTTTCATTTTTCATTTAATTTTATATTTCGTATGAACTTTGTTCGTAATTTTAAAAATATTAAGTTTTCAAAATTTGTTTACATATTCAATAAATGTTTGGACCTTGTCCTCCTACCCGATCCAAACATTTATTCAATAAATTAAGTTTTATTATTCCAAAATAATGATAGACCTTGTCTTCCTACCCGATCCACTACCTTGTGTAGTTAACTTACCAATGTCTATTCTCATATGTTTCAACATTCGAAATGCTGTGTCTGTAAAGGACCATGGTCACTTAAGATTCTCCAATGCCCAACATGTGATATTTTTGTTGTATTTTTGTTCTTTTAAATAGTAAGCCGTGAGCAAAGGCCGCATGACACCAACGTATTTTGATAATTTCCTAAGCGAGTGACCTAACTCCTTGTATTTTGTCGTAGCAACAAACGAGCATTATGCTAGTTTTTTTTTTAAACGGGTTTCCAAATTGTTTTGCTATTTAAATAAATGTTCAGGTTTTCTTAAACTTGTTGGCAACATCAATAAATTTTTGAAATTTTGAAAACAAAATCATGGTTTATTTAACCAAAATTGTTGTATTATCACAAACTGTCTGGAATTTTAAGTTTCTAGGTATTTAAAAATGCGTTTATTTTTTTAAAATGTTCATTGAAATCATATTATTTATTTATTTATTTTGGAATTTTGAGAAAATGTTTGTATATTTAAAAACTTATTTCGAAATTCCAGAATTTTTTTATCGTTTTATAATATAGAAACTTAGTGAAAACAAACTACGAAAAAGATCGCCACAGTTGATAGTAGCTACAGTACATGATGTGGGCAGGCCGAGTCGACGACATCCTTGTGCGAATGCTCAACTATTTGCCGCGCCGAGCGGCAAAGAGGAGCTCTTTAAAAACTTTGGCGTGCTTGAGCTAAAAAAAGAAAATCAACGCCCAGCCTTTTCTTGTCTACAAAAGGCCCCAGACTTTCCTGTCATTCGCACGAAGGACGGGACAATATCCACCGCGGTCGGGGGCAGCCACTGGGGAGCTCCTATTTCTCGCCTGACGTTAGCCGGGAGCGAAGCTCTCGCTGTAGGGCGGGCGAGCTGGGCCGGCTCACAGGCGGGGGAAGGCCACAGCCTCTTTTCTTTTTCTAATATTTATGTTTCCTTTTTTACTTTTATTTTGTACTTTTGTTTATACTTTGAAATATTATATATATAACAAAAAGTCTTGAAAAATCATTTGAAAAAAAGTTGATCATATATATACAACTGTTGAACAAATATTTGAAGAAATTTTCAACAAATATTTGAAACATGTTGATCATGTATGTAAAAAATGTTGAACAAGTATTAGAATTCCTTTTAAATGTATTTGAAAAATGTTGTACAAGTATTTAAAAAATGTTGAACAAGTATTTGAAAAAATATTGATCATGTGTATAAATATGTTGAACAAGTATTCGAAAAACAATGTTGAGAAAGTATTTGAAAAAATGTTTGACAAGTATTTGAAGAAATGTTTAACAAGTACTGGAAACATGTTGATCATGTATTTGAAACTTTTCGGACAAGTATTTAAAAAATGTTGAACAATATTTGACAAATGTCAATCAAGCTTTTGAAAAAAATGTTGAACAAGTATTTGAGAAATGTTGAAAAAATATTTGGAAAATGCTGAACAAGTATTTAAAACATGTTGAACAGTATTTTAAAAACTTTGAACAAGTATTTGAGACAAAATTGAACAAGTATTTGAATTTTTTTTTGAACAAGTCTTTAAGAAAATGTTGACCATGTGTATAAAGATGTTGAACAAGTATTTGTAAAAAAATGAGCAAGTATTTTTTTAAAAGTTGAGGAAGTATTTGAAGAAATGTTGAACAAGTATTTGAAACATGTTGATCATATATAGTGGTATTTAAAAACGTGTAGAGCAAGTATTTGACAAATGTTGAACAATTATTTGAAAAATAATGTTGATCATGTCTATAAAACTATTGAACACGTATTTGAAAAAACTGTTGAGCAAGTATTTGAAACATGTATGTATACAAGAATGTGATGTTGGATAAATTATGCATCTATGGGATGCCATTAGCAAGATCAAATTGCATCTAGATCACCTAATGACCATGAACAGAGAGGGGTTTAGGGATCCTGTACTTGTGACACGAGTGGACATGATCGCCTGCTCGGTTCAGGCGTGGTGTAGGGGTGATGTAGTGGAAGCAGAGGTTCTCCTCAGCGTCTTGGTTCCTTCAGGACGCCACCGGCACTGGCCGGGGACGGCAGCGGCGGCTGGAGTAGGTCTTCCCGTCGCTGTAGCGCTCCCCCTGATCAGATGGGGTGAGAGAATATCGGGAGGGGAGTGAAACCGTACGAGAATAATGATCGCGCAGGCTGCCAACCCTCTCCCGTACCCCCTTTTATCTAGCGCTAGCGACAGGGGACCTAAACCATTAGTTGGTTTGGGTGCCCCGATCAGGGCGCCTTAGTTGGGATAAAAAGCCCATGTACGTTGGTGCGTGGGGCCTTTTCATTATCATTATCTTTCCTCTTTTTTTGTTTGACTAATAGATCTAACTGGCCTGTTAAGCCGTCAGATCAAAACCAACATTCTCCCCCTTGATCGTTAGGCTTAACTTCATTTGCCCATTCTACATAGGAATGGTGTACCAAAGTGAGGTGTTACAACAGCTCGAAACGCCATAGAACCTCAACACTTATAGCACACTGGCCTATTTCGAAATGGAAAATATTTTGGTAATTGGGGAGTGGTTTATTTTAATGGTCATCTTATTCCAGAATCATAAGGCTTCCAGTAGTCCCATGCCGGCAACATGCTCACGAAAAATACTGGGTGGTAAGCCTTTTGTTAGCGGATCCGCAAGCATATGCTTCGTTCTTATATGTTTAACATCATTGTTTGATCCTGGTTTCTATCTTTCACAACACGATACTTTATGTCAATGTGTCTGGCAGCACTAGTTGACCTATTGTTACTCGTATAGAAAACTGCGGGTTCATTATCACAGTACAATAAAATTGGTTTAGATATGTTGTCAACCACTTTAAGTCCGGGAATAAAATTCTTTAGCCATACAGCCTGCCCGGTGGCCTCATAACATGCTACAAATTCTGCTTGCATCGTAGATCCAGCAGTTAACGTTTGTTTGGAGCTTTTCCAAGATATAGCTCCTCCCGCGAGTGTGAATATATAACCTGACGTGGATCATACTATCCACACACCCAGCAAAATCAGAGTCCGAATAACCAACAATTTCTAGGTTATCAGTTGTTTTATATGTAAGCATGAAATCCTTAGTTCCTTGCATATAACGCAAGACCTTCTTTGCGGCCTTCCAGTGGTCCGGTCCTGGATTTGATTGGTATCTGCCAAGCATCCCGGTTACAAAACATAAATCTGGGCGTGTACACACTTGAGCATACATGATGCTTCCGACAACTGAAGCATAAGGAACCGACTTCATCTGATCAGTTTCATATTGGTTCCTCGGACATTGAAATGTCCCAAACTTATCGCCCTTAACTATAGGAGCAGGTGAGGGTGAGCACTTATGCATATTGAATTTTTTCAGTACTCTCTCAAAGTATGCTTTTTGAGATAGTCCTAACGTTCCCCTGGACCTATCTCGATGAATCTCGATGCCGAGGACATACGAGGCTTCACCAAGATCTTTCATATCAAAACTGGATGACAGAAAATTCTTGGTCTCATGCAGCATATCCTTATCGCTATATGCCAACAATATGTCATCAACGTATAGGACTAAAATTGTGAACCTACTACCTTTAAACTTAACGTAAATGCAGTTGTCCACAACATTTTCGGTGAAACCAAAAGTTTTGATAATTTTATCAAACTTGAGGTACCACTCTCTTGAAGCTTGCTTCAAGCCATAAATTGATTTTTTTAGACGACATGCTAAATGTTCTTTCCCTTCCATAACAAAACCTTCCAGCTGAGCCATGTAAACGTTTTCTTTTAAGTCACCATTCAGAAATGCCGTTTTAACATCCATTTGGTGTAGTTCTAGGTCGTAATGAGCTACTAATGCCATTATGAATCTAAAAGAATCCTTGGTTGACACAGGAGAGAAGGTTTGCTTTTAATCAATGCCTTTTCTCTGTGTATTCCCTTTTGCTACTAGCCTTGCCTTGAACCGTTCGACATTCCCTTTGGAATCATACTTGGTTTTGTAGACCCACTTGCAGCCTACTTTCTTAGCTCCATCGGGAACCTCTACTAAGTCCCAAACGTCGTTTGAGCCCATAGACTTTAACTCGTCTTCCATGGCAACCAACCACTTGGACGAATTTTTGCTTTTAATGCCTTCCTTATAAGAGGTTGGATCCTCCACCTTTCCCGGATCATTCATATCCTCAATCATGTATGTGATATAATTATCTGATATGGCTTTCTTTCTCTCACGGCGTGGCCTACCCACAGGAGGAGGTGGTGGAGGAGCATCATTGTTCTGAGGGTCATCTTCATTTCCCGACTGGTGATCCTCTTCACCTTCTGGATTGACATTAGTTTCAGGATCACCATCAGCATCAGGACCTGAAGTACTAGATTGAGGATTAGCATGAGACGTCACTACACTTTGTAGTGGCAAAACAATCTCTTGGATAGTCGGGGATGGAACACACACCCGTTTCTCCTCAAGATTGATCTCCCTTATTTCGGTGGCTTCGTTATCCTCAAAAAATACTGCTTGTCGAGTCTCCACATACTTGGTGGTGTGACTCGGACAATAGAAACGATATCCCTTTCCCCTATGAGGGTATCCAATGAAGAAACAACTAACTGTCTTTGGATCTAGTTTCTTAAGTTGTGGATTGAAAATTCTAGCCTCAGCGAGACAACCCCATACACATAAGTAATTCAAGCTCGGTTTCTTTCTCGTCCACATCTCGTAAGGTATGTTCGGTGCTGCTTTAGTAGGAGCGAGATTTAGCACATGTGCGTCCATCTTTAATGCCTCCATCCATAGGCTGACTGGTAAACTTGCATGACTGAGCATGCTTCGCACCATGTCCATAAGTGTGCGGTTTCGGCGTTCAGCCACGCCATTTTGTTGAGGTTCACCAGGCATTGAATATTGGGCAACAATTCCATTCTCAGAGAGAAACTTAGCAAAAGGTTCTAGAATTTGCCCATAAGGGGCATGCCTCCCATATTACTCTCCCCCGCGATCTGATCGTACAACTTTTATTTTAGTGTTTAGTTGGTTCTCAACTTCGGCTTTGAACACTTTGAATTTGTCCAAAGCTTCCGATCGATCACGTATAGGATAAATATATCTGTATCGAGAAAAGTCGTCTGTGAAGGTAATGAATGAATCAAAACCATGCATAGACTTAACATTAAGGGGTCCACATATGTCACTGTGTATGAGTTCAAGGACACCCGTGGCTCTTACTGCTCCTTTCTTAATGGTTTTTGCGTATTTACCTTTTATACAGTCAATGCATTTGTGTGCATCAGAGAAGTCTAATGGAAGGAGTACGTCATTTTTAATAAGTCTTTCAATTCCCCCCCTCGAAATGTGGCCCAAACGACGGTGCCACAATTTCGAAGAGGTACTCGTACCCTTCCATTTCTTCTCAATATTACATACATCACTCACATGCAGGATAAAATCATTCAATGGTAACATATATAATTGGCCTCGTTTGACGCCGAGGCCTACATTCTTATTACAATAATTCAAAACAAATTGTTTGTTCCCAAACTTGCTCTCAAACATGTTATCATCTAGGCAAGAGACAGAAATCAAGTTCCTACTTAAGGTACGGACATAAAGAATATTATTTAAATGAAGACGGAAGCCAGTGTGGAGTTCTAAGGTGATTGACCCTATGGCTTCAACATCAACTTCGATTCCATTTGCCACCTTAAGTCTTCTTGCCCCCTTTGCCATGGTATAGATTATATTTGAGTCCTGCATAGAATTAGCAACGTGAGAAGTTGCACCTGAATCAATCCACCAAGAGGTAGTAGAGTAATCAACATACAACATTTCATTAACGAAAGTAATTTCATCAGTACATTTCTTCATCAACCATTTGAGGAATTCTGGACAGTCTTTCTGATAATGACCCTCATTCTTGCAGAACTTGCACTTGTTGTCTTTAGGATTATCGTCCACCTTCTCCTTTCCTTTAGATGAGGTTGATGAATTTTTCTTAGAGAACTTCTTTGGTGGCTGTTGCTTAGAAGAGCTTGCTCCATCGTGTTTTCTCTTGGAGGAGCCAACCAAAAAGGTTTGGTCCTTTCCTTGCCTCTTAATCCTCTCCTCTTCCTCGACAATTCTTGGAGATATCTCCGCAATTGTTCATTTCTCTTTAAGAGAGTTATAGTTAATCTTAAATTGATCAAACTCTTCAGGGAGGGAGTCCAAGATCATGATGACAAGGAGATTGTCATTGAGCTCACATTGTAATGCCTTTAATTTGTTACAAGCATTCACCATCCTTAAAATGTGAGCCCGTACATCACCATCATTATTATACTTCCCAAGAAACTTGTGAAATAGTTCTTGCGCATAAACCTTGTCGGAGCCTTTGAATTGCTCCTCCAGGGCTGCCATGAATTCCTTAGGAGTATCTTTCTTGGGCAGTGCCCCAATTATGTTAGGTGATATGGATGATCTCATCACAAGCATAGCAATGTGATTTGACTTTTCCCATATCTCCATCTTGGAATCATAAGCTTTCTTTAATTCAGCATACCCCGTGACACCAGCAGCAGGAGCCACGGGTTTATCCTCCCGTAAAGTATAATCAAACTGATGGACGGCTAGGCATAATTCCATCGAGTTCTTCCAACGAGAAAAGTTACTACCTGTCAATGGTTCGACAGTAAACGCAACGGAAGCTGTAATGGACATAAAAGAGTTTATGAGTAATTGACATGAATATGAAATTTCATGTTGGCAAAATAAAATAGACATGCCATGTATTTAATTTCAACTCCACGTCAAAACACCGTTGGGCAGAAAAAATATGGAATTAAAATATCATGAGTGATGACTCATAATAATAAAACAACGTTGGTCCGAATTAAAATCAGAGTCATTTCATTCTCAATTTAGACATCAACATAAGAGAAAAAAATATATCATTCATTTTGATGTCTAAAAAAATTTAACATGCAAACACGTGATAAATCCTGAACAAAATATCTCGTTGGTTCAATTTTACCCAGAATAATAATATGTTCACTATATTTTTAGGCATTTTCTGTTTTGAACAGTGCAAAAACATAATAACTATTAACTTAAACGCACCGAAAATATACAGAAAAACGCGACCATGATTTTTGGCCCCAAATCCCCACGGCTACACGTAAAAGAGCCCAACCCAGAAGCAAAAACACGTTAAAAGAAAAACTTTTGCTGAACCGTCACAACCTGGGCCGCAGCCCACGGTCTAAAATGGCCCATTAGCGCCCGCCGGCCCAGCAGGGAGCCGCACGATGCTCTCAGTTGTCGGATCGAGCCGACGGCTCGGATCGCCCCGCAACTGAGCAAAAACCGGTGGCCCGGTCAAACCCTAGACCATTTCCTCCCTTCCTTCCCGATTCTCACTCTGTGGCGTTCGACGGCGTCCGACGGCGGCACGAGGCGCGCCGGCCATGGCGGCGCGGCGGCTGCGCTCGCTGGAGGAGCGTGCAGCAGGATGAATCCCGCGCGCTCCCCCGTCGAACGTGGCCCCGGTGTCTGAGCACATGGCGCATCAAAGAGGGTGGAGGGACGCCGGCCACCGTGGCATGAGGAGCGACGACGACTGATACGTCCAAAACGTATCTATAATTTCTGCTTGCTCCATGCCTCTTTTGGGTGATATTGCTATGATATTCATACACTTCCATACACTTTTGATCATATTTGGACTAACCTATTAACTCAATGCACCCCAGTGCCAGTTTCTGTTTTCGACTGTTTTTGTATTTCAGGTTTTCACATTACGAGAACTGCCAGGAAAAATCCAGAAAAATTATATAAAAAATCAGCGTTCCGGAACCTACCGTGCGTCCGAAGGACAGCCGGGGGGGCCACCAGGCCTCCAGGCGCCCTGGCGGCGCGCCCCCCCTGGGCCGCGCCGGGGGGGCGCCTGGGCCCCCCGAGCCCCGTCTGGTGCCCCTCTTCGGCATATATTTAGAGCGTTTCCCGAAACCCTCGAAAGGGGAACTCTTTTTCGCGATCTCATCTCTGTTCCGCCGCCGCCGCCGCTTCCAAGATCGGGAGCACCAGGAGAACTCTTCCCGGCACCCTGCCGGAGGGGAGGATTACCACCGGGAGCCTCTCCACCACCATGGACGCCTCCCGGATGAGTTGTGAGTAGTCTCCCTTGGACCATGAGTCCATGACCAGTAGCTATGTGATGTTATCCTCCCGTTCTTGTGCTTCACTAATTAGTCCTCGTGAGCTGCCCTACATGATCGAGGCACATATGTAATCCTTATGCTGTTGCTATGATGAGTTTGCTGGGATCCGATGGATTATGAGATTATGTTCAGATTGTGCTTGAGTAATATATTTTATCTACCTCTTTTATATTTATGTTCATAAGTAATTCTTGCATGTTCTCCGTTGTTATTTATTGCTTTGGCCAAGTAGTAGGTAGTGACTCCAAGAGGGAACGTTATGCTCGATTGTGGGTTCATGCCCCTCGATGACTAGCTTGAGTGACAGAAACATGAGTCTAGGGGATGTGCTGTTGCCACAAGGGGGAAAACAACGGTGCTTGTGCCCGCGGGTGCAAGGATTGTTTACTTTACGCAAAGTTCTTTTAATGCAGTTGTCTGTTGCATTGAGTTTACACTATGGGTGGGACTCGCAACTTAATACCAGCGAGATGTTCTGGATAGATATCTCAAGGTGGATGATTAGTAGTAGATATTGATGGATTTCGGTCTACTTACTTTGGCGTACCGCCCATGCTTTGAACCTCAACCTTTCTTGCAATGTAGTCAGCATTGGTTTGCGCACATGGTCCTGTCAATTGCCGAGCTGTAATTCGTTTACCTCACGTAGCTGTTTTATCGTCTTTTGGGAGAGAGACATCACTAGTGAACATCATGAGACTCCGGTCCATATTACCATCATTGATCACATCCGCTATTTACTTTTCGCTATTATTTACTATTGCAAACATTATCTATCACTACTATCATTTGCGTTTAATCCTTTGTGAACTACAAGGCCGGAGGGATTGACAACCTCTCTGTACTCGTTGGGAGCAAAGTTATTTGTATCTGTGTGCAGGTCCACGTTGATTGCTAATATCTGGCGCCGTTAGCAGTTGACACCTTCTTGTTGAACCTAGGAGTCTCTGGGGATTCGATCCTTGGTATCTTGCCAAGGGAAAAACTTCCGCAACACTACATCTCACACCTTCCACTTGGGGTAACCAACGAGGGGCGAGAAGCCCATCAAGGAGTTTTTTTGGCGCCGTTGCCGGGGACTCCACTCTTCAAGATAGGGGAGTTGCACGCTATATTTTACCTTTGCTTTTAGTCTTGTTAGTTTACCTTTCAGTTTTCTTTATGTCTTTTCACTAGTTATGCTTATGGACAACCTTGCTATTGGATCGTTGCTTGTGGGAAGACGCCCCACACCTGTGGTGGTTGCTCCTCCCCCTACTGAAATTGTGCCCTATAAAATACCAGCTGGTATTATCGATTATATCTTGGCTAATCGTTATGCAGGAGACAGACATCCCGGTGAACACTTGCTATATCTGTCATAATTGTGTTCATTATTTAAGCTTGCAGGTGTATCAAGGGAGTTTGTCATGAGGACATTGTTCGCCGTATCACTTATAGATAAAGCTTCAGATTGGTATAAGCTTCTCGATAACTCACACTTGCTTGATTGGCAAGAGCTTATGTCTCTCTTTTATACTAAGTTTTATCCTCTTCATGATGCTTATGTGGAGAGTAGGAGTACCTTTTTGCATGTGGATCATGGTAACAATGCTTTATGTGATGCTTATATTGTTGAGTTTATTCGTGATCCCACTGAAAATTATTATGAGAAGGGAACATATGCTTATAGATATTTCAATAATATTAAGTTCCCTCTCTTTATGTTGAAGGTTTTGAAGTTATGCTTGTTCTGCCTTCCTATGCTAGTTGCTTTATGCTTCAATAATTTATTTTCTTACAAGATTACCATGCATAGGAAGTATGTTAGACTTAAATATGTTTTATATATGCTTCTTGATGCTCTTTTTTGTTCTTCAACTCTTATTCCTACGAGAGCATCATTAAAGTCTTAAGCCTATCTTTATGGCTATAAAGAAAGAGCTCTAGGGAGACAACCCTTGTTATCTTTACTTTCAGTTTGTTCTTTCAGTTTTTAGTGGTCTTGATGTTGTTTACTACAGTAGCATCATCATTGTATCTTTGCTTTTCATATTTGTGCCAAGTATAGCCTCTGATTGCTAGAAAGTTCAAAAGTTGTGAGGTGCTGTCCAGGAAACAGATTCTGTCCTTGGATAGAAAAATTCGTATAAAATCACCAGATCATCTTTTTGGTCTGAATTTTTTCGACAGCGTTCTCTATATAATTTTCTTTCGTGCGTCTGTTCTGAGTTTTTTTATTTGAGTTGCAGAAGTACCCCGAACAAATCATTTACTACCTGCTGTTCTGTTTTTCACAGATTCTGTCCTGTTTTGCCTTTCCTTCATTTTGCAAATCAAGAGCTTGCTTTTTCTTTGCAAAAACCTTTTGGCAATCTTGAGAAACAGTAGAACCTCAAGAATATCTTTATTTCCAGCAAGGAACAATTATTTTATTAAGGGTACTAACCTCGCTAATCAGATTATGATGAGTTATGTATGAAGGGAGTTTTCAAGTGTGCGAGGGAAGATGATAAAAAGATTCAGGAGTGTCAAGCGCTCAAGCTTGGGGATGCCCCCGTGCACCCCCAAGAAATATTCAAGGAGACTCAAGCGTCTAAGCTTGGGGATGCCCCCGTGCATCCCCTTCTCCATCAACATTATCAGTTCGTCTTTCGTTCCACTATATTTTAATCACTTCATGTGTTATGTGCTATGCTTGGAGCGTCTTGCTTTTTAGTTTTCTTTAGCTTTTCATAACGAGTCGGAACTCAGCTTTCTTTATGTGGGAGAGAAACACACTCCACTTCTACCTAGAACATAACATAGAATTTTCATGACTACCTTTGCTGTGTGTGTTCTTTGTCTTTTAATAGCTACTATCATGTTCAGCTCTTAGTATTCATGCTTATCTTTTCAAAGAGCTTTTGTTTAGTTGGTTGCTTGAACTCTCTTTAATTATCATGCTTATCTAATTAAGAGAGTTTGATTCCGTTGCATTGGTTGATATGTCTATGATAAAGATGCTACGTGCATGATGGCGCTTAGTAGTTCAGGTTTTCTTATGGTTAGTCTCAAATAGCTGGGGGTTCCCAATGTGTTATTGGAGTACCAACATGATTTGTTTGCCAATGATGTGGTATGATTTAGTAATATCTTCCCTCAAGAATTTATTTTGATTGACTTGGCGTATGCTCACGCATATTTAAGACTGTAAAGAAAGTCTGTCAAGCCTTGATGATCTTTTATTTCTGAGTAGCGATATAACTTCCATGCCTGATTCAATATTGCTTTGTCGCTCTGCATGATTATGACCGTCATTGCTCTCTTAGTTAGTCGCTCCCAGTGTTTTGCTAACCTCCACCTGTACTAAGCGGACTAACTTTGCAATACATAGCTCATGAGAAAGTAGCTTAAAAACTATTGTGGTAAAGAATATGTTGCTTATGTATCTTATTTCTTATAAGTTGCTTTCTGAGCGGTAACCATGTTTCTGGAGACGCCATCAACTGTTACACTTTTGTTGAATATCATGTGAGTTGCTATGCATGTTCGTCTTGTCTGAAGTAAGGGTGATTTGCCATTGGGTTGAATGAGTATGCATATTGTTAGAGAAGAACATTGGGCTGCCAACCAAAGCCATGTATCATGGTGGAAGTTTTAGCTTGGACATTAATCCTCATTCTCTTATGAGAATATGCTTAAGCATTAAAGAGGAGTCCATTATCTATTTTCTATGTTGTCCCGGTATGGATGTCCTCAAGTTGAGATCTATCAAAAACGAGAAATCAAATGCGATCTATCTCCTTGGACCTTTGTACAGGTGGCATAGAGGTACCCCTTTGTGACACTTGGTTGAAACATATGTAATGCAATGATAACCCATGGAAATCCGAGCTAATTAGGACAAGGTGCGAGCACTATTGGTATTCGATGCATGAGGCTTGCAACTTATAGGATGTCTTATGCATGACACATATGAAGTACTACTACAGTTGACAAAATTGCTTCTATGTTTTCAAAATAAAAAAAGCTCTAGCACATGACCATTCTTTTACTTTTATGTTGAGTCTCCACCTTCTTTTAAAGCACCAACTACTGAGAGCATGATTGTCATTCCGAGTGTAATGTGCATTGTCCCAAAGTAGCATTGTCTTTTGCATGATTGTGATATCGTTTATTCTGAAATCATTGTATCTAGTCATCACTTAAACCTTGGAGGTGCCCCTGCATTTATGTTTTGCTTCACCAAAGGGGGCAAGCTAGATATCACTTTATCATATTTGCACACCATGTTCATTGCAAATCTTTTTGATGTTTCAATATCATATTGTAAAACTTTAAGTCCTTTGTGATTTTCTCATGAGGCAATTTAATTACTATAGAATCATTGTCTCAGTAAGCTTTTGTCATATGACTATGAAAAAGTCCTATATGGTTAATAGCATGTCACCACAGAAATTATTCTTGTTATCATTTACCTACTCGAGGACGAGCAGGAATTAAGCTTGGGGATGTTGATACGTCCAAAACGTATCTATAATTTCAGCTTGCTCCATGCCTCTTTTGGGTGATATTGCTATGATATTCATACACTTCCATACACTTTTGATCATATTTGGACTAATCTATTAACTCAGTGCACCCCAGTGCCAGTTTCTGTTTTCGGCTGTTTTTGTATTTCGGGTTTTCACATTACGAGAACTGCAAGGAAAAATCCAGAAAAATTATATAAAAAATCAGCGTTCCAGAAGCTACCGTGCGTCCGAAGGACAGCCGGGGGGGGGGGGCACCAGGGCTCCAGGTGCCCTGGCGGCGCGCCCCCCCCCTGGGCCGCGCCGGGGGGGCGCCTGGGCCCCCCGAGCCCCGTCTGGTGCCCCTCTTCGGCATATATTTAGAGCGTTTCCCGAAACCCTCGAAAGGGGAACTCTTTTTCGCGATCTCATCTCTGTTCCGCCGCCACCGCTTCCAAGATCGGGAGCACCAGGAGAACTCTTCCCGGCACCCTGCCGGAGGGGAGGATCACCACCGGGAGCCTCTCCACCACCATGGACGCCTCCCGGATGAGTTGTGAGTAGTCTCCCTTGGACCATGAGTCCATGACCAGTAGCTATGTGATGTTCTCCTCCCGTTCTTGTGCTTCACTAATTAGTCCTCGTGAGCTGCCCTACATGATCGAGGCACATATGTAATCCTTATGCTGTTGCTATGATGAGTTTGCTGGGATCCGATGGATTATGAGATTATGTTCAGATTGTGCTTGAGTAATATATTTTATCTACCTCTTTTATATTTATGTTCATAAGTAATTCTTGCATGTTCTCCGTTGTTATTTATTGCTTTGGCCAAGTAGTAGGTAGTGACTCCAAGAGGGAACGTTATGCTCGATTGTGGGTTCATGCCCCTCGATGACTAGCTTGAGGGACAGAAACATGAGTCTAGGGGATGTGCTGTTGCCACAAGGGGGAAAACAACAGTGCTTGTGCCCGCGGGTGCAAGGATTGTTTACTTTACGCAAAGTTCTTTTAATGCAGTTGTCTGTTGCATTGAGTTTACACTATGGGTGGGACTCGCAACTTAATACCAGCGAGATGTTCTAGATAGATATCTCAAGGTGGATGATTAGTAGTTGATGGATTTCGGTCTACTTACTTTGGCGTACCGCCCATGCTTTGAACCTCAACCTTTCTTGCAATGTAGTCAGCATTGGTTTGCGCACATGGTCCTGTCAATTGCCCAGCTGTAATTCGTTTACCTCACATAGCTGTTTTATCGTCTTTTGGGAGAGAGACATCACTAGTGAACATCATGAGACTCCGGTCCATATTACCATCATTGATCACATCTGCTATTTACTTTTCGCTATTATTTACTATTGCAAACATTATCTATCACTACTATCATTTGCGTTTAATCCTTTGTGAACTACAAGGCCGGAGGGATTGACAACCTCTCTGTACTCGTTGGGAGCAAAGTTATTTGTATCTGTGTGCAGGTCCACGTTGATTGCTAATATCTGGCGCCGTTAGCAGTTGACACCTTCTTGTTGAACCTAGGAGTCTCTGGGGATTCGATCCTTGGTATCTTGCCAAGGGAAAAACTTCCGCAACACTACATCTCACACCTTCCACTTGGGGTAACCAACGAGGGGCGAGAAGCCCATTAAGGAGTTGCTCGGCGTCGGCCAAACAAGGGCGTTTCCATTAGAGCTGCAGCGGTGGTGGCGCCACTTCGTTCCGCGCGTCGTCCCAAGGACGACGGCGTCGCGGCGTCTTCGCCCTCGCGCAACGGTGGGCGCTGCGCGGGCCCCGAAGGGAAGAGGCGAGTACGCGTCGCATCAAAAGTGAGCATTTCTTGATCCCAATTCGTGTGCTTTTGTGCTTGATTTGAGGGAGGGGGGATCTTAATTGCAAAAATTATTAGGGTTCTACCGAATTGGGGAGGAATACTAGGGTTCTTGAACATGAGGGGATGCTACTGTTGACTTGCTTGTATCCCTCTGCCTAAAATTTTGCTAATGCATACGGAAACAATACTCAAGCATGATCAATTTTAATCATCTTAACATGAAAGTGAGCATTAGATCTGAACTTAGATAAATTAAAATTGATAAACATAGGTGGCAGTACTGATTTGTAGCAAATTATAATTAAAACATGATGATTTACAGAGGGCATCAAGACAGTAGCATGCAAATTTGGGCTAACCAGGGGCTAAAACTTTCAATCTTGATCATGAACCCTAAACCTGACATTGATCTAAACATGATAGTGATCTACTGATCAACAGTGAGGGATCTAATGCAATCATAATTGGCGACTGATACCATTGTTGGATAAATTATGCATCTATGGGATGCCATTAGCAAGATCAAATTGCATCTAGATCACCTAATGACCATGAACAGAGAGGGGTTTAGGGATCCTGTACTTGTCACGGGAGTGGACATGATCGCCTGCTCGGTGCAGGCGTGATGCATGGGTGATGTAGCGGAAGCGGAGGTTCTCCTCAGCGTCCTGGTTCCTTCAGGATGCCACCGGCACTGGCCGGGGACGACAACGGCTGCTGGAGTAGGTCTTCCCGTCGCTGCAGCGCTCCCCCTGATCGGATGGGGTGAGAGAATATCGGAAGGGGAGTGAAACCGTACGAGAATAATGATCGCGCAGGCTGCCAACCCTCTCCCGTACCCCCTTTTATCTAGCGCTAGCGACAGGGGACCTAGACCATTAGTTGGTTTGGGTGTCCCCGATCAGGGCGCCTTAGTTGGGATAAAAAGCCCA
The DNA here is from genome assembly GCA_902687465.1 of Secale cereale. NCBI lineage: Eukaryota > Viridiplantae > Streptophyta > Magnoliopsida > Poales > Poaceae > Secale > Secale cereale. The sequence continues at coordinate 729,359,054 of LR738711.1, forward strand.
CGCACGTTGGTGCGTTGGGCCTTTTCATTATCATTATCTTTCCTTTTTTGTTTTGTTTGACTAATAAGTCTAACTGGCCTGTTAAGCCGTCAGATCAAAACCAACATGTAAATGACAAACTAAAAGAAACAAATAAAAAATCAAAAGTGGAGAAGAAAAAGGAGAAAAAACGGAGAAGAAAAAAGAAGAAATGAAAGGGAAAAGGGGAGAAAGCCATCTCGACTTGCTTCAAAGTAGGCCGCGTCCCTTTATTTTAGATGAACTGCGCGCAGGCGCGGTGGCTAGTCGCGCTTGTTGTTGTTTTTTTTTTTTTTTTTGGAGACAAGCTTTGGTTCATACTATTTGTGACG
>LR738711.1:729360175-729371638 GCA_902687465.1 Secale cereale
AAAAAAAATACAAGTGACTATAAGAAAAAGGGAAAGAACAAAAGATCAATGTCAGCCAAGCCAACAACGCCAAATCAAAAGGATTACAGATACCGAATGCTAGCCCCTCGATGGCGTCCGCTTATTCAGGTCCGTTGAGCATCAGGTGATGCCACCTTGCTCACGTCCAGAGCCTGCTCTATTCAATGATATTCAGAAACCAGAATTCATAATTTTATTTACATTCAAGCTTTGCAGACAACATCAGGCAATAGTATAGACCAACAAAAGGAACAACATTATGATAATCAAGACTATTCAATTAGTAAGGCTCGGAGAACAAAATATATGCACATCAAGTTAAGAAGAACATCGGCGGGGCTCCATTGACAGCATGGGGTAGTCCAACATGTGCAAAAAGCATTTGGGTTGCAGGTTACTACACAAAACTATGTGGAAGCATAATAACATTCCCCAGAAGTTTACTTGGGTTACCGTGGCATGCACTATCTCTATTCTTTCAGAGCACCAGAATAGGTTCTTAGAAAATAATGCAAACATCAGCAATACACATGTTCACTTGTAAATTAGTAATCTGATAAGAAATAAACTTTTCCCTGTAGTGCAACCTTTCTATCCTCTAATTCTATGGAGGGAAATCTTAACATCTTGTGTCTAGAAGAAAACAGAGCATGACTATGTCAACTGATAATGTATGAAGCAGCTATCAGTACAAGATACCAGACCCATTTTCTTGTAAAGTTTACTTGAAACCATATGCAATTGCTTTCTAAAATCTCCAAAAAATTTCCAACATAGCTAAAGATGAACGCACACCCCGAAACCAACATAAGGCAATAAAATTGTAACTCACGGGGTGAATCAATCTCTGAGCAACTATACCGTACCTGCAAATTACACACATGAATGATGATGGCTCGATGACTCTGGAGAACACAAGTCATCTTCCTCCTATTGATTACCAATCAAAATAGTTTTGGATATTCAGGTTCAGGTTTGACAACAAATATTGGAGATAACATGGCAGAGAGAAATCCCAAGCATAATATCGAAGCTATATCAAATAGCATGTTTTGTACCTGATACTAAGAAATCGTGCAAAAATAGAATAGCATTGATACTTTAGATTTCCAAACAGCCAAAAAAGTACGATTTTTAGACACCCTTACCATACACATCCAGAGGCATGAACACCTCCCTACTTAAAACCTCATTCCATTACCCAAATCAGCATCAATTAAACTTGAAACCAACTGTACTGGTGTATCAGCTATTCTCCCCTCGGTTGCATTGAATTTTGCTTCAAAAACCCATTTGGTTTGTTATATTTCAGTAGTTCGACCATTGCCAACTATATGAATCAAACCCAACTTCAGCATATCTCTTCCCTTCGCAACAGCACACCAAGTTTGTGACAGGTTGCCAATTTCAAACTTTTTTTGATGCACAGAACAATTTACTTTCAAACCACCCCTGTATGATTTAGCCCTACCTAGTACATGGTCAGTGTTATATAATTAGCTCGCTGAATCTGTATGTACATGAACTAACTGAATTTAAATTATTTGTCTAACAGAACACATCATAAATTCAGGAAGTTGAAACCATTCTAATAGGCTTGGATTTAAGTCATCTACCTGCAAGGATCGCCAGATTTGATGCTTATGAAGATTGCAGAAATCATTAGATCTCATATTAGAAAGATGACCTTCATGCTATAATAAAGTAGATTAAAAACTTATACTTCTTCAGGCCACCGTAGGAAAGAAACTGAAATCAAGTGCATAGAAAGACATCAATTGGATTGACGACCCGTTGCTTGCAAGATCTATGTACAACAATATGCACCAGCGGGGAAGCACAACGCGATTGCAAGGTACCTGTGCCCAGCGGCGAGACTCTCCGGCGGCCAGGATTGGATAAGCTGCGGAGGCATGATCCAGCGCCGGAGGCGTCCGCCACGCCGGCAGCCAGCAACCACAGCGCCGGTCCGTGTCCGCGCCGGCAGCCAGCAACCCCAACGCCGGTCGGCGTCCGCGTTGGCAGTCCCAGGGCAAGGCGTCGTGGGCGTGCTGCTGCCCACCTGTGAAGGGGCGGCGTCGGGGCCGAGCAGCTGGCGAGAAGGGGGCAGCGAGAAGGGGCGACGGCGAGAAGGGGCCGGCGAGAACGGGTGTCGGCGGGATGAGCGGTTGGCGAGAGGGGGTACGGGTTTGGTAAGCGAGGGGAAGATTTCGTTAACGATGGTTTTCGTTAACGCAAATTTTAGGCCGTTGGATTATTGATTAGACGGCTAATATGTTGAGTTGGATCTGCCTTCTCGTGCTTTTATAGTGGTAGTAGATAGTAGATACAGCTGTGCGCGAAAATGGGCTGGCCCAGTAATAAAACCTTCGACGCGAGACTTCCTCTAGGAGACGTGCTGCCTTTTTCAGAAAAAAAAGGGTTGTTCAAAGAAAAAAAAGGAGACGTGCTGCCTCCGCATGCCGTCGATCCAGGGGGTGTGAAGTTTGGCGAATCAATCAGGCCTGCGGATCACGCGGCTCGCCCCCTTTCCCGCCGTTCTTCACTCGGACGAAACGCGGCACCGAGAGGAGAGCCTCGGGACACCACACCACACGCCAGTGAGGCGTTGCTTGCGGCTCCCACGCCGCGAGCTTCGAACGGCGTTTCCTATAGCGCGTAATGTGGAGGGAGAACCAAGTAGTCGGTGCAGTTTGCACGTGAACTAGTTCGTCAGGTCAAGGCTTCGCCCCCTCCATCCCTCTCTCTGGCCGACCTCGCAGCTCGACCGCCGTGGCCATGCTTCACGGGCACACCACATGCGGACGGAGCGCGTGCATATATAGGGGGACAGGGGATACGCAACTTGGCAGTTGACACGCAGCTCAGCCAGCTCCTCCTGCTTAGTACATACATTTGTCAACGCCTCACGGGTTCACCCGAGCATCCAAGAACTCCCCAGGCCATCGAGGGGCCGAACGCAGAGCTCGCCAAGCAATATGACGGTGAGTAAGCAGAGTCGAATCTCCCCTTTCACGAATGGTTTGGGATCTAGCACCGTTCACAGTATTATCGGCTTCTCATTTGGCCATTTTGTGTCCGATGACTGATGCTGCCTTGGTCCATCACCTGCCAGATCGTGGAGATGTGCGTGCACATGTGTTGCGCCGGCTGCGAGAAGAAGATAAGGAAGGCAGTCGAGAAGTTGGAAGGTACGTGCTATCTCAGATCATGAAGAGGTATGTGCTGAACGCACTCGGATGACAGCGATGTGGTTCGGTTTGCAGGAGTGGACGCGGTGGAGATCGACATGGAGATGCAGAAGGTGACGGTGAACGGGGACGTGGACCAGAAGAAGGTGCTCAAGACGGTGAGGAGGACGGGCAAGCGCGCGGTGCTGTGGCCGACCCCGTTCATCGCCGGCGCGGGCGCCGGCGGCGCCGTCAACCTCCTCGCGCAGCAGCACCAGTACCACCCGGGCGGGGCCCAGACGTACGCGACCCACGCATCGGGGCCCACGTCCTCGTACAACTACTACAAGCACGGCTACGACGACTCGCGCCTCTACGGCGCCAACTCGGCCGTCGTCGGCGGCACCAGGGCCACCGATTACTTCAGCGACGAGAACACCGGAGGCTGCTCCGTAATGTGATCCACGCGCGCGATCACCACATGGATACTTTATGATTAAATCTTCTTCTTTCATTCTCTGTAAATTAACAACACTTTTGCTGAAAAAACTCGCCAACAGATACAACGATCTCAAATAATCTTGAAAAATTCGGAACAATATGCTGTTGTTCCTGTGGCGTGCCCACTATACAAGCAACTTCAGCGTGGATTGGTGCTGCAAAAATGTAATATTCTTTGCTCCCATAGTTTATTCCCTGTCCAATAACCACACGGTGAGCATACCATCCACACATACCGTTGCCAAGAATGCACTGGCTCAGCTGGTTATGGGGTGTTTGGTTTCCTCGTAGCTATAGGCTGCATTGCATGGGGTCCTGGGTGAGCACAGCCTGGTTGGGCTGATGGTTGGGCTGATGCAATGATGAGCAGAGATGGACGTTTGGTGAACTTGTATGATATAGCTGCACCTCGTGGAAGTTTTTCCGAATTTCGCTGAAATCGGTGAGGAATGTGATGACGCAGCAGCCGCAGGGCAACGGGATCCGGAGCTTGGTGGCTCCAGACGGCGGGATTTGGCGTACGCCGGCGTGAAGGAGCAGGATCTGGTGTTCGGCGACTTGACGAGGGTGGCGGAGGCGCTTGGTGGAGGTCGAACGAGGACGGCGGGGGATTGGCGAGGGCGGCGGCGGCGTCTGTTAGTTGAGGACGACGACGGGATTCAGCGTGCGCCTGCGCGAAGAAGCAGGATCTGACGTCCAGCGGCTTGACGAGGGCGGCGGCGGCGCTTGGTGGAGGTCGAATAAGGACGGTGGCGTCTGTTGGTCGAGGACGGCGGCGGCGGGATTCAGTGTGCGCCGACGCGAAGAAGCAGGATCTGGCGTCCAGTGGCTTGACAAGGGCGGCGGCGGCGCTTGGTGGAGGTCGAACGAGGACGGCTGGACTTGCCGAGTGCGGCGGCGTCCGTTGGTCGAGGACGACAGCGGCGACGCTTGGTCTATGCGGCGAAGAGATGAAAGACAGGGAAAGAAAAGCGAACGAGTGACAGACTGCGTGTGAGATACGCGAGATACCTGCGTTTCTCTCAGCCTGGGTGAGGGGCCTCATTTTGCATCCATGGGCCTGGCCGAAGAGCCCATACAGCCTAACAAACGACTCAAGTTTTGCACGGCGGGTGCGAGCCACATGCAACTTAGGAAACCAAACACCCCCTTAGGGCATCTCCGACCGCGTGCCCGGATATAGGACCTGAACAAATTTTAACTGCACGCATCAAACGTCTGTGGCGTTTCAAACTTAAATTGAACAAAACAAAATTTAAAAAATGTTCGATATATTACACGCAAACATGTTGAACTTCGCGGTGGTCCTAGAACGATTCTCGGCCCAGGCTAACGCGAGGTCCGGTCCACGAGGACATAGTCTGGCAGGACGTCGGACGTGGTTAACGTCGCCTGACACGCCCGCGCGCATTGGTGACGTCGCCGTGGGGCTCCTTCCTCCTACACCGGGCGCTACTAGAGAGGTGATGATGGCGCCACCTCCTTGTCGCACTAGAAATAGAGCGTCGTGGATCCCGCCTGGAAGTGGTCGGACGTGTTTTAGACGTCCAGAAATGGATGTTGCGGTTGCGCGCGGCGGTCGGGTGGGGGGGTGGGGTTGGGTCCTTCTTGACACGGAAGCGATGGTGGCGCCTTTACCGCGACTACTCGAGTAGGACCTCCAGCCACGGTTAAAACTCCTTGTTCGTCGCGACGGCCTTGACAAGAAGGGGTGGCAACTTCTGCTCCTCGTCATCCTAGGACAACATGACTTCCTCCTTCGTCAACAGTACGGTGGAGGAGGACGGCCCCAGAGACCGTGGGCGGCGGCTGCACTATCCGGAGGGAAATCCACCAGTCAGCGCTGAGAACCAACCGTTGGTGTGGACTTGCCCGTCGCACGGTCATGGAGAGCACATGAGAGGATCGACAACGTGACAATGAGAGGAGTGGAGGAGATGAGAGTTAGTAGTGTGCGTAGAGGACGACTGAGTAGGTGATATGTCTTCAACGTATCTACTACTTTTTCGAACACTTTTGCTCGTGTCTTGAACTCTAATTTGCATGATTTGAGTGAATCCGGACTGATGTTGTTTTCAGCACAACTACCATGATGTTTTTTGTGCAGAATTTTTTTTATCAGAATTGAACGAAACTTGACGGAGATTTTTTATTTAATATATAAAAATACCAGTGCAAAGATCTACTGGAGGGGTCCACCACCTGTACACAAGGCAGGGGGCGCGCCCTGCGGCCTTGTGAGGCTCTTGTGGCCTGTTTGCCCTACCTCTGGTCCTATAAGTTCCGTTTCTTGGAGAAAAAACATGAGAGGAAGGATTATCACATTTCACGATACAGAGCCGCCTCCACCTCGTGTTATTCACCGGGAGGGTTGATCTGGAGTCCGTTTAGGGCTCCGGAGAGGAGGATTCGTCGCCATCGTCATCAACAACCTTTCTTCATCAATAATTCCATGATGCTCACCGCCGGGAGTGAGTAATTTCTTCGTAGACTTGCTAGACAGCGATGGAGATGGATGGGATTGATCATGTAATTGAGTCAATTTGTTAGGGTTTGATCCCTAGTATCCACTATGTTATGAGATTGATATTTCTATGACTTTGCTATGCTTAATGCTTCTCACTAGGGCCTGAATGTTGTGATTTCATATCTAAACCCTTTATATTTTCATGAATATATTTGAATTCTTGATCCTATCTGTTGGTTGTATGCACTAGTTATTGTTCCGAAACATAGACCACAAGGTGACAATAATTTGGATACTCTCCGAGGATGACTGTAATTCGAGGAGTTCATGTATTCACTAAGGGTTAATGGTTTGATCCATTTCTCTGTTAAAAGGAGGCCTTAATTATCCTTAGATTTCCTTAAGGACTCTGCTATCATGGGAGGGTGGGACAAAACATGTTATACAAGTTCTTGTTATAAGCACGTACGACTATACACGAAATACATGTTGGGGAACGTAGCATGCAATTTCAAAATTTTCCTACGCTCATGAAAGATCTATCTAGAAGATGCATAGCAACGAGGGGGAAGAGTGTGTCCACGTACCCTCGTAGACCAAAAGCGGAAGTGTTTGACAACACGGTTGATGTATTCGAACTTTTCTAGCTCCGACCGATCAACCACCGAACGTACGGCACCTCTGAGTTCTGCACACGTTCAGCTCGATGATGTCCCTTGTCCTTTTGATCCAGCAAAGGTGTCGAGGAAGTAGATGAGTTCCGTCAGCACGACGGCGTGGTGACGGTGATGGTGAAGTGATCCGCGTAGGGCTTTGCCTAAGCACCACGAGAATATGACCGGAGGCGTAAACTGTGGAGGGGGGCACCGCACATGGCTAACAATTGTTGGTGTGTGTTCTAGGCGCCCCTTACCCATGTATATATAGGTTGGAGGGGAGGAGAGGTAGTCAAGGGGGCGCCCCAAGTAGGAGGAATCCTACTTGGGATCCTCTCCAATTCTGCCAAACCCCCTCTCCTATTCCTATTCGGAGTAGGAAGGGAAGAGGGGGAAGGGGGAATCCTATTCCCTTTTTCCTTCCCTCCTTCCCCTTTCCTTCTCCAATTTGGCCAGCCCATATGGGGGGGGGGGGGGCGCACCAGCCACTTTGTGGCTGGTGCATTTACCCTCTTGGCCCATAAGTCCCATATCTTTTGCCGGGAGTGCCCGAAACCCCTTCCGGTGACCCGATAAGTACCCGGTACCCCCGGAACACTTTCAGTGTCCGAATACCATCATCATATTTATCAATATTTACCTATTGACCATTTCGAGACTTGGCTAGTGTGTTTACCCTCTTGGCCCACAAGTCCCATATCTTTTGCCGGCGGTGCCCGAAACCCCTTCCGGTGACCCGATAAGTACCCGATACCCCCCGGAACACTTTCGGTGTTCTAATATCATCGTCCTATATATCAATCTTTACCTCTCAACCATTTCGAGACTCCTCTTCATGTCCGTGATATCATCCGGGACTCCGAACAACATTCGGTCACCAACTCATATAATACAATATCGTCATCAAACGTTAGGCGTGCGGACCCTACGGCTTCGAGAACTATGTAGACATGACCGAGACACCTCTCCGGTCAATAACCAATAGCGGAACCTGGATGCTCATATTGGCTCCTACATATTCTATGAAGATCTTTTTTGGTCGAACCGTTATGACAACATACGTAATTCCCTTTGTCCATCGGTATGTTAGTTGCCTGAGATTCAATCATCGGTATCTTCATACCTAGTTCAATCTCATTACCGACAAGTCTCTTTACTCATTCCGTAATTGTGACGCCCCCGATTTGACCGTACACTAATCATGCACGCAAATGTGTACGACCAAGATCAAGGACTCACTGGAAGATATCACAACACAACTCTAGACACAAATTTAAAATAATACAAGCTTTATGTTACAAGCCAGGGGCCTCGAGGGCTCGAATACACAAGTGTCAGCGGAAGCAACAATATCTGAGTACAGACATAAGTTAAACAAGTTTGCCTTAAGAAGGCTAGCACAAAACACCAACGATCGAAAAGGCAAGGCCTCCTGCCTGGGACCTCCTAACTACTCCTGGTCGTCAGTTGTCTCCACGTAGTAGTAGGCTCCGTCGGGGTAGTCGTCAAGTGTGGCATCTGGCACCTGGACTCCACCATCTGGTTGCATCAACCAGCAAGAAGAAAGAAGGGGGAAAAGGGGAAGCAAAGCAACCGTGAGTACTCATCCAAAGTACTCGCAAGCAAGGATCTACACTACATATGCATCAGTATCAATGAAAAGGGTAGTATCTGTGGACTAAGCTGCAGAATGCCAGAATAAGAGAGGGGAGAAGCTAGTCCTATCGAAGACTAGCATCTTCTGGAAACCACCGTCTTGCAGCAAGAGGGGGAAGTAGAGTAGTATAACATAAGTCATATTTATGTTGTTGTTCCAACGCTCCGAGATCCTTTCTCGACTCCCGAAGCAATATATCCAAACAATGCCTCAGCATTCAGTTCTAGTTGTCGCGATCAGGATACAACTCCAAGTGTCCGTTACCGTAGGACAGGCTATCGATAGATGTTTTCTTCCCTGCAGGGGTGCACCAACTTACCCAACACGCTTGCTTAACTCCGGCCGGACACACCATCAGGTCATGCCCGCCCTCGGCCAAACAATACGCCGCAACCCGACCTAGACTTAATAGAGAGGTCATGCACGCCGGACTAAACCCTATGCTCCCAGGGGTCATGGGCCAATCGCCCCGGGAACTCCTGCACGTTGTGTACGCGGCCGGTGAGCAGACCTAGCAACCACCTTTAAAAAGGTACGAGACTAACCAGTCCAACCCGGCGCGCGCCGCTCAGTCGCAATGACGTCAGTTAAGCTTCGGCTGATGCATACGACGCAGAACGCCCATACTATGCCCACGTGATGGTTAGTGCTATCAGGCCAGAGGCCCCTCGGATCAAATATCCAAATCGTTTAGTGTCTTGGGGACGCGCGGTAACAAGCAGAGACTCACGATAATGTGACCCCATCGCCTCGTCTCGAGAACTTGCGGCAAGGGCGAGTGCCCGGCCACGCCTCGTATTATCTCGCGGGCACCTTCCAGGTCAACCCGACTACACATCACTCGCAATTAAGCTCGCGCGGGTACCCCTCAGGGTCGACCCGTCTTTAGTAACCAGGTTCAGTGTAAGTCATAGTAACCATAGTAACTGTGTGTCTGACACCAAAGGAAAACCTGAGGAAATCACCCTCGATGGAATTCCACCTAATGTTTATCGTCAAGGTGAACGAAAGAGGAGTCACCCTCGGGGTCCACTCTTGAGGAGTTGCATGACAGTGTCGTTATCGGGAGTGGAGAAAGAGGAATCACCCTCGATGACCACAACCGATGAACTAACCTACAAGGTTAACATCAGAAGTGCTGATGAGGTCTCACCCTCGGCACTCGATAGTAACCCAGTAGTGTCGAGCAACTAAGGGGAAAGTGATGTGCGGTGCCGGGTCCTGGTCTTCGATCCCGTTGATCGGGTCTTCTGATGATCCAGCGAGGCAGTCGGGACAAGGTAGGGGGTCACTGGTGGATCTCTAACCAGCCTATACTAAGCAGTTTAGTATAAACATGTAAGGTATGAAAGCAGTATCAACAACAGGCTATGCATCAGAATAGTATCATACAACAACAGTAGCAATTCTAATGCAAGCATAAGAGAGAAGAGAATGGGCGATATCGGAATGATCAAAGGGGGTTGGCTTGCCTGGTTGTTCTGGCAAGAAGGAGGGGTCGTCAACACCGTAGTCGATCACCGGGGCATCATCTGTCTCGGGGTCTACCGGAGAGAAGAGGGGGAAGAAACAGTCAATATAAAGCAAACAGTTGCAACAAAGAAGCACGACACGTCAGCACGCAGTGCTAGGATTCTCTAACGCGGTGGTACACGGTACCGGCGAAGGGGGATAACACTCGGGAAAGTATCCCCCGCGTTTCGTGTTTTTGGTTAGATGAATCGGAGGGGGAAAGTTGCAGGTTCACTATACTAGGGACGTGTGGCGGATGAACGGACTGCGTGTTCGGATTCGTCTCGTCGTTCTGAGCGATTTTCATATATAAAACATTTTCATCCGAGTTACGGTTTATTTTATATGATTTTTCAAAGATTTAATAATATTCTCAAATTATTATTAATTCCAATTAAAAACATAATAAACATTTGTCACCTAGCTCTACTCTAGCCTGAGTGTATGACCGGTGGGGCCAGGAGTGGTCCAGTCAACAGAGTTGACCCCAGTCAACTTTTGACTGGTCAAAAGTTGAATAGTGTTTTGGTCCCACTTGTCATTGACTCTGTTTTATTTTAACAAGCCTATTTGTTTAACTGACAGCGGGCCCCCTCTATCATAGAAGCATTAGGCAAATTAGGATTAATTAACCAAGTTAATTACTCATTTAACTAACTAATTAATTTTTTTTACAAAATTAATTCATTTACTTATTTTTTTTTTATTTTTTTTGGGGGCTGGGCCCCCACAGTCAGTGGCCCATAGGCCAAAGCGGGGCGGGTTAGCGGGCACCGGGCGTTGCCGAACGACGACCGAGCCCGGGCTGTGACCAGCGCACGGGGCGGCCGCCGCGGCGCCCAGCGGTGGCCGGAGTCGGGCAGGGCAGCGGCGGCGCTAGGCGGGCAAGGCCATCGGGCGCGGCACGGCCGTCGGCCATGGCCGGAGGAGGGGCCGCGGTGGGCGGTCGGCGCGATGCGCGGCGCAGAAGCGCGAGGAAGAAGCAGAGCAGGGGGGCGGCGAGCAAGAAGGGGCGAGGCGAGCGGGGGAAGTGGCGCGGCGCGGCGGAGCAAGGTGCGGCCCTAGCGGTGCGGAGGCGAGTCGCGATGCGGTAGCGGGCAAGCTGCAGCGGCTGCCGCAGCGAGGGAAGCCGCGGCGGAGGGAGCCGGGGCGCGGCCTGACGCCGGTGCGGGGCGCATGAGATGTCCGCCGGCGCGCGCGTGGCGGTGGAAACTGCGGACGACGACGGTTGCCGAAGCAACATCAGGCAGAGGCGGGACTCCGGCGGGCGCGACAAGGGTAGGCATCCGCAGTGGGCGCGAGCGAGCTGAGCGCGGCCAATGGCCATGGCGGTGGTGCGGGCGAGCGCGCGCGCGGGGTACGGGGTGCAACCAGGGCGAAGGTGACCGCAGCTAGGAGCTAACAGGGGGGCGGAGCCGAACTCCCAGCCATGGCAATCGACGTGCGGGGCGGCTAACGGCGACAGTCCAAGGTGGGGGG
>LR738711.1:729379992-729472170 GCA_902687465.1 Secale cereale
GGGGGGGGCGTTCCGGGCCCTCTTCTTTTCTTTAAGCAAAAAGCTTTGCTTTTACTCTTTCTTTTAGTTTTCTGCTATCTTATTAGTTCCTTTTATTTTTTTATATTCAAAAATATAATACTAGTTCCACAATTAATGTTAAGAGTTAGCCCACTACCACCAAAAACTGTAGTAATTAAATAATTTAGTTTGTAAACTCCTATTAAATAAAAGGGCACTTAAATTAATTGTTTTGCCTCTATTTTGGATAGTTTAGGTCATTAAGACACTTTTCAAAAAGTTGTTTCACCACCAATATTAGTTATGGATTATATGCCACAAGACGAACATTTTAGATTCCATGTCTGACAAATATGAATTTTTGACTTTAGATTGGTTTTGAATTTTAAATGTGAATTGGAACAAGTGAAGATTAGCAACAGTAATGGGATGACATGACACCATTAATAGGGATTATTGTAGCATGACACTGGGGGTGTTACAGTAATACAACATCCGGAGACTAACTTATTAGTCATTTTCTTGCAAGGCTTATTATGATGTGTATTATGGAGAGGGCCAAGAGATACCTCTCCGATACTCGGAGTGATGAATCTTAATCTTGATCTATGCCAACTCAACAAACACCTTCGGAGATACCTGTAGAGCATCTTTATAATCACCCAGTTACGTTGTGACGTTTGATAGCACACAAGGCATTCCTCCGGTATTCGGGAGTTACATAATCTCATAGTCGAAGGAATATGTATTTTACATGAAGAAAGCAATAGCAATAAAAATGAACGATCATTATGCTAAGCTAACGGATGGTTTTCTTCCATCACATCATTCTCCTAATGATGTGATCCCGTTATCAAATGAAAACTCATGTCTATGGTTAGGAAACCTTAACCATCTTCGATCAACGAGCTAGTCAAGTAGAGGCTCACTAGGGACACAATGTTTGTCTATGTATTCACACATGTATTAAGGTTTCCGATCAATACAATTCTAGCATGAATAATAAACATTTATCATGAATAAGGAAATATAATAATAACCATTTTATTATTGCCTCTACGGCATATTTCCATCAGTCTCCCACTTGCACTAGAGTTAATAATCTAGTTCACATCGCCATGTGATAAACACCCAAAGAGTTTACTAGAGTCAATAATCTAGTTCACATCGCCATGTGATTAACACCCATAGTTCACATCGCCATGTGATTAACACCCAATGAGTTTACTAGATTCAATAATCTAGTTCACATTGTTACGTGCTTAACACTCAAAGAGCTCTAAGGTATGATCATGTTTTGCTTGTGAGAGAGATTTTAGTCAATGGGTCTGCAACACTCAGATCCGTATGTACTTTACAAATTTCTATGTCTACAATGCTCTGCATAGAGTTACTCTAGCTAATAGCTCATACGTTCAATACGCATCCATATTGATACTCAGAGTCATATGTATTAGTGTCAAACCTTGCATCAGCGTAACCCTTTACGACGAACACCTTATCACCTCCATAATCGAGAAATATTTCCTTAGTCCTCCGGTTACTAAGGATAATTTTGACCGTTGTCCGGTGATCCACTCCTGGATCACTCTTGTACCCCTTTGCCAGACACGTGGTAAGGCACACATTTGGTTTGGTACACAGCATGGCATGCCTTATAAAACCTATGGCTGAGGCATAGGGAATGACTTCATTCTCTCTCTATTTTTCTGCCGTGGTCGGTCTTTGAGTCTTACTCAACTTCATACCTTACAACTCAGGCAAGAACTCCTTCTTTGACTGATCCATCTTGAACTACTTCAAAATCTTATCAAGGTATGTACTTTTTGAAAGTCTTATCAAGCGTCTTGATCTATCTCTATAGATCTTGATGCCCAATATGTAAGCAGCTTCACCGAGGTCTTTCTTTGAAAAAAAATCTTTTAAGCAATCCTTTATGCTTTCCAAAAAAAATCTACATCATTTCCGATCAACAATATGTCATTCACATATACTTATCAGAAATGTTGTAGTGCTCCCATTCACTTTCTTGTAAATACAGACTTCACCGTAAGTCTGTATAAAACCATATGCTTTGATCACCTCAACAAAGCATATATTCCCACTCCGAGATGCTTGCACCAGTCCATAGATGGATCGCTGGAGCTTGCACATTTTGTTAGCACCTTTAGGATTGGCAAAAACTTCTGGCTGAATCATATACAACTCTTCTTTAAGAAATCCATTAAAGAATGCAATTTTGACATCCATTTGCTAGATTTTATAAAATGTGGCAATTGCTAACATGATTCGGACAGACTTAAGCGTCGCTACGAGTGATAAAATCTCATCGTAGTCAACACCTTGAACTTGTCGAAAACCTTTCGCAACAAGTCGAGCTTTGTAGACTGTGATGTTACCATCAGCATATGTCTTCCTCTTGAAGATCCATTTATTCTCAATGGCTTGCCGATCATCGGGCAAGTCCACCAAAGTCCACACTTTGTTCTCATACCTGGATCCTATCTAAGATTTCATGGCCTCAAGCCATTTATTGGAATCTGGGCCATCATAGCTTCATCATAGTTCGAAGGTTCGTCGTTGAAAGATCGTGGATGTCACCAAGAGGGGGGTGAATAGGCGCTTTAAAATAATTACGGTCTAGGCTTGAACAAATGCGGAATAAACCTGGCGGTTAATTTGTCAAGCACAAAACCTAGAACAACTAGGCTCACCTATGTGCACCAACAACTTATGCTAAGCAAGATAAACAACAAGGTGATAGCAAGATAAATGACAAGAAACAATATGGCTATCACAAAGTAAAGTGCATAAGTAAAGGGCTAGGGTAAGAGATAACCAAGGCACGCGGAGACGACGATGTATCCCGATGTTCACACCCTTGCGGATGCTAATCTCCGTTTGGAGCGGTGTGGAGGCACAATGCTCCCCAAGAAGCCACTAGGGCCACCGTAATATCCTCACGCCCTCGCACAATGCAAGATGTCGTGATTCCACTAAGGGACCCTTGAGGCCGGTCACCGAACCCGTACAAATGGAAACCCTTGGGGGCGGTCACCGAACCCGTACAAATTGCTCAGGGCAATCTCCACAACCTAATTGGAGACCCCAGCGCTTGCCCGGAGCTTTACACCACAATGATTGAGCTCTGAACACCACCAAGATTGGGGCTACCTCCACAACTTAATTGGAGGCTCCCAACGACACCACGAAGCTTCACCACAATGGAATATGGCTCCGAGGTGACCTCAACCGTCTAGGGCGCCCAAGCACCCAAGAGGAACAAGCTCAAGGGTACCAAGCACCCAAGAGTAATAAGCTTCTCAACTTCACTTTCACATATCACCGTGGAGAACTCAAACCTATGCACCAAATGCAATGGCACGGGCACACAGAGTGCCCAAGTCCTTCTCTCCCAAATTCCACCAAAGCAACGAATGCTAGGGAGGGAAATGAGAGGAAGAACGAAGAAGAGAACACAAAGAAATCCAAGATCTAGATCCAAAGGGCTCCCCTCACATAGAGGAGAAAGTGATTGGTGGAAACGTAGATCTAGATCTCCTCTCTCTTTTCCCCATAAAACTAGCAAGAATCCATGGAGGGATTGAGAGATAGAAAGCTCGAAGAAGGTCAATGATATCGCTTAAAGCTACGTCGGTTTTTACCCAAAGAGGAAGGGATGATGCAGCACAATGGCGGTAGGTATTTCCCTCATATGTGAAATCAAGGTTATCGAACCAGTAGGAGAACCAAGCAACACAACGTAAACATCACCTGCACACAAATAACAACTTCTCTCAACCCTATGTGTAAAAGGGGTTGTCAATCCCTTTCGGGTAACGGACGTGAGAGAGATATAAATATAGGTAGATTGGTTGATAAATAAGATAAATTGTAACAAGATATTTTTGGGTTTTTGATTTAATAGATCTGAAAATAAAAGCAAAGAAAAAGTAGATCGCAAAGGCAAATATATGAGGAAGAGACCCGGGGGGGCGTAGTTTTCACCAGTGGCTTCTCTCAAGAAAATAGCAAACGGTAGGAGAACAAATTACTGTTGTGCAATTGATAGAACTTCAAATAATTATGACGATATCCAGGCAATGATCATTATATAGGCAGCACGTCCAAGATTAGTAGACCGAGTCCTGCCTGCATCTACTACTATTACTCCACACATCGACCGCTATCCAGCATGCATCTAGTGTATTAAGTTCATGGAAAAATGGAGTAATGCATTAAGAACGATGACATGATGTAGACAAGATCCGTTGATCTATGGCGTTAGATATGGATCTTGTCGTTTTATCCTTAGTAGCAACGATACATACGTGTCGGTTCCCTTTCTGTCACTGGGATCAAGCACCATAAGATCGAACCCACTACAAAGCACCTCTTCTCATTGCAAGATAAATAGATCAAGTTGGCTAGATAAAACCCAAATATCAGAGAAGAAATACGAGGCTATAAGCAATCATGCATAAAAGAGATCAAATAAACTCAAATACTTTCATGGATATAAAAAGATAGATCTGATCATAAACTCAAAGTTCATCGGAGCCCAACAAACACACCGCAAAAAGAGTTACATCATATGGATCTCCAAGAGACCATTGTATTGATAATCAAGAGAGAGAGAGGAAGCCATCTAGATACTAACTAAGGACCCGTAGGTCTACAAAGAACTACTCACGCATCATCGGAGAGGCACCAATGGAGGTGGTGAAACCCATCCGAGATGGTGTCTAGATTGGATCTGGTGGTTCTGGACTCTGCAATGGCTGGATGAATATTTCGTCGACTCCCCTAGGGTTTCTGGAATATCTGAGTATTTATAGAGCAAAGAGGCGGTGCGTGAGGCCATCGAGGTGGGCACAACCCACCTGGGCACGCCGGGGGGGCCTGGCGCGCCCTGGTGGGTTGTGCCCCCCTCATGGCACCCCCAAGTGCAGCTCTGGCCCATCAAGGTGTCTTCTGGCCCATAAAAATTCTTCAAAAAGTTTCGCGGTGTTTGGGCTCCGTTTGATATGAATTTCCTACGATGTAAAAAACATGCACAAAACAGCAGCTGACACTTGGCACTATGTCAATAGGTTAGTACCAAAAAATGATATAAAATGACTATAAAATGATTGTAAAACATCCAAGAATGATAATATAACAACATGGAACAATAAAAAATTATAGATACGTTGGAGACGTACCAGCATCCCCAAGCTTAACTTCTGCTCGTCCTCGAGTAGTTAAGTGATAAAAACAGAATTTTTGATGTGGAATGCTACCTATCATGTCATATCATATTCTTTTCTTTATAGCATGGACATTTGGACTTTTATATGGTTCAAAGCAATAGTCTAGTTTTGGCATAATAATTTAGATACTCAAGCATATCAACAAGCAATCATGTCTTTCAAAATAGCAATGCTAAAATAAGCTATCCCTACAAAATCATATACTCTGTCTTCCCCGCTCAAAGTATAAATCATGTACTACCCCGGTGTCAGCCAAGCAATTGGTTCATACTTTTTAACGTGCTTCAGGATTTTCAACTCTCACGCAATACATGAGCGCAAGCCATGGATATAGCAATATAGGTGGAATAGAATGCGATGGTAGTAGACAAAAAGAAGGGAAGAAAGTCTCACATCAACTAGGCAAACTGATGGACTATGGAGATGTCCATCAATCGATATCAATGTGAGGAGTAGGGATTACCATGCAACGAATGCACTAAGAGCTATAAGCGTATGAAAGCTCAATATGAAACTAAGTGGGTATGTATCAAACTCTACTATAGAAAATTCCCACTAGTATATGAAAGTGACAACATAGGAGACTCTCTATATGACAAACATGGTGCTACTTTGAAGCACAAGTGTGGAATTTGCATGCCCCTTTTTTCTTTATTTTTTCTTTCATTCATTTTTTTCTTTTTCTTTTCTTCTCTTTTCTTTTTTTTCTTTTTTCTCTTTTTTTTTTCTTAGTCCGGAGTCTCATCTCGACTTGTGGGGGAATCATGGTCTCCATCATCCTATAATTGCTGGGGCCTGCTCTAATAATGGATAATGATGATTATCACACTTCTATTTACATATAACTCAAAAAGAAATAAAAATTACAACTCGATACCTATGACATAGCATGACTCTATATGATGAAAATGAATGCTCAAGTCAACTATATGATGGAAGTGCATGCAAATTTAACTCGGAATGGCTATGGAAATGCCATAATATGTAGGTATGGTGGTTGTTTTGAGGAAGGTTTAATAAATTGTATGCACCGGCGAAAGTTGCGCGGCACGAGAGAGGCTAGCAAATATGAAAGGGTGAGATTGTGTATAATCCATGGACTCACATTAGTCATAAAGAACTCACATACTTATTGCAAAAGTTTATTAGCCCTCGAAGCAAAGTAATACTATGCATGCTCCTAGGGGGGAGGTTGGTAGGAGTTAACCATCGCGCGCCCCCGACCTTCACACAAAGATAGGTCAATCAAGGATAAATTATGCTCCAACTTCCCGGCATAATGAGAGACCATACGTGCATGTTTCGGGAATCACAAACCTTAACATTAATATTCTTACTAAATCATAATTAATCATTAACATGACTCACATATCATATCATCATGTCTCAAAACTATTACAAGGAATCAAGATAATTTTGTCCAATGATCTTCATGAAAGTTTTTATTATATCCTTCTGAGATATCTATCACTTTGGGACTAATTTTCATGTGTTGCTTTTGATAAGCTCAAACAAATATAAGTGAAGATCATGAGCATAATTTTTCTTCATTCTCTAAAAATAATATAAGTGAAGCAAGAGAGAATTTCTTCAAAAATACTAAGCACACCGTGCTGAAAAAGATATAAGTGAAGCACTAGAGCAAATCCATAGCTCATAAAAATTTAAGTGAAGCATAGAGAGCTATTCTAACAAGTCATGTCATAATTTTGGCTCTCTAAAATAGGTGTGTACAGCAAGGATTGATGACTTAAAAAGAAAAAGAAAACAAGCAAATACTCATATCATACAAGACGCTCCAAGCAAAACGCATATCATGTGATGAATAAAAATATAGTTTCGAGTGAAATACCGATAGTTGTTGGAAGAAAGCGGGGATGCCACTCGGGGGCATTGCTACCCTTGAGCATGCGTTGGTTTTACCTTGAAGAGGAAAGGGTGATGCAGCAAAGTAGCATAAGTATTTCCCTCAGTTTTTGAGAACCAAGGTATCAATCCAATAGGAGACTACACGCAAGTCACCTATTACCTGCACAAACAATCTAGAACCTTGCAACCAACGCGATAAAGGAGTTGTCAATCCCTTCACGGCCACATGCAAAAGTGAGATTTGATAAAGATAATAAGATAAGTATTTTTGGTATTTTTGTTGTATATATTGGAAAATAAAGATTGCAAAATAAATAGTAAACTAGAATTGTAGATCGGAAACTCATATGATGTAAAGTAGACCCGGGGGCCATAGGTTTCACTAGTGGCTTCTCTCATGATAGCATATATTACGGTGGGTGAACAAATTACTGCCAAGCAATTGATAGAAAAATGCATAGTTATGAGAATATCTAGGCATGATCATGAACATAGGCATCACGTCCGTGTCAAGTAGATCGAAACGATTCTGCATCTACTACTATTACTCCACACATCGACCGCTATCCAGCATGCATCTAGAGTCTTAAGTTCATAAGAACGGAGTAACGCCTTAAGCAAGATGACATGATGTAGAGGGATAAACTCAAGCAATACGATATAAACCCCACTTTTTATCCTCGATGGCAACAATAAATACATGCCTTGCTGCCCCTGCTGTCACTGGGAAAGGACACCGCAAGATTGAACCCAAAGCTAAGCACTTCTCCCATTGCAAGAAAGATCAATCTAGTAGGACAAACCAAACTGATAATTCGAAGAGACTTGCAAGGATATTAAATCATGCATATAAGAATTCAGAGAAGAAACAAATATTGTTCATAGATAATCTTGATCATAAACCCACAATTCATCGGATCTCGACAAACACACCGCAAAAAGAATTACATCGAATAGATCTCCAAGAACATCGAGGAGAACTTTGTATTGAGAACCAAAGAGAGAGAAGAAGCCATCTAGCTAATAACTATGGACCCGAAGGTCTGTGGTAAACTACTCAGACATCATTGGAGAGGCTATGATGTTGATGTAGAAGCCCTCCGTGATCGATTCCCCCTCCGGCGGAGTGCCAGAAAAGGCCCCAAGATGGGATCTCACGGGTACAGAAGGTTGCGGTGGTGGAAAAGTGGTTTCGTTGCTCTCCTAGATGTTTTCAGGGTATAAGAGTATATATAGGCAAAAGAAGTAGGTCGGTGGAGCTACGAGGGGCCCACGAGGGTGGGGGGCGCGCCTACCCCCCTGGGCACACCCTCCTGCCTCGTGGCCACCTCGTTGCTTCCTTTACTTCCACTCCAAGTCTCCTAGATTGCGTTTGTTCCAAGAAAGATCCTTGCGAAGGTTTCGTTCCATTTGGAGTCCGTTTGATATTCCTTTTCTGCGAAACACTGAAATAGGCAAAAAAAAAACAGCAACTGGCACTAGGCCTCCGGTTAATAGGTTAGTCCCAAAAATAATATAGAAGTGTATATTAAATCCCATTAAATATCCAAAATAGATAATATAATAGCATGGAACAATAAAAAATTATAGATATGTTGGAGACGTATGAAGCATCCCCAAGCTTAATTCCTGCTCGTCCTCGAGTAGGTAAATGATAAAAACGGAATTTTTGATGTGGAATGCTACCTAACATAATTTTCAATGTAATTTTATTTATTGTGGCATGAATGTTCATATCTGAAAGATTCAAGACAAAGGTTTAATATTGACATAAAAATAATAATACTTCAAGCATACTAACTAAGTAATCATGTCTTCTCAAAATAGCATGGCCAAAGAAAGTTATCCCTATATAATCATATAGTCTGGGTATGCTCTATCTTCATCACAAAAAATATTTAAATCATGCACAACCCCGGTTTCGGCCAAGCAATTGTTTCATACTTTAGTATTCTCAAACCTTTTCAACTTTCACGCAATACAGGAGCATGAGCCATGGACATAGCACTATAGGTGGAATAGAGTGGTGGTTGTGGAGAAGACAAAAAAGGAGGAAGATAGTCTCACATCAACTTGGCGTATCAATGGGCTATGGAGATGCCCATCAATAGATATCAATGTGAGTGAGTAGCGATTGCCATGCAACGGATGCACTAGAGCTATAAATGTATGAAGGCTCAACTAAAGAAACTAAGTGGGTGTGCATCCAACTCGCTTGCTCACGAAGACATAGTGCATTCTGAGGAAGGCCATCATTGGAATATACAAGCCAAGTTCTATAATAAAAATTCCCACTAGTATATGAAAGTGACAAAACAAGAGACTTTCTATCATGAAGATCATGGTGCTACTTTGAAGCACAAGTGTGGAAAAAGGATAGTAGCATTGCCCCTTCTCTCTTTTTCTCTCTTTTTTTTTATTTTGGGCCCTTTCTTTTTATTTTCTCTCTCTTTTTTATGGCCTCTTTTTTATTTTCCGTCCGGAGTCTCATCCCGACTTGTAGGGGAATCATAGTCTCCATCATCCTTTCCTCACGGGGACAATGCTCTAATAATTAAGATCATCACACTTTTATTTACTTACAACTCAAGAATTACAACTCGATGGTAGAACAAAATATTACTATATGTGAATGCCTCCGGTGGTGTACCAGGATGTGCAATGAATCAAGAGTGACATGTATGAATTTTTTTTGAAGGGTGGCTTTGCCACAAATACAATCAACTACATGATCATGCAAGGCAATGTGACAATGATGGAGCGTGTCATAATAAACGGAACAGTGGAAAGTTGCATGGCAATATATCTCGGAATGGCTATGGAAATGCCATAATATGTAGGTATGGTGGCTATTTTGAGGAAGGTATATGGTGGGTGTATGGTACCAGCGAAAGTTGCGCGATACTAGAGCGGCTAGCAATGGTGGAAGGGTGAGAGTGTGTACCATGGACTCAACATTAGTCATAAAGAACTCATATACTTATTGCAAAAATCTACAAGTCATCAAAACCAAGCACTACACGCATGCTTCTAGGGGAAGGGTTGGTAGGAGTTAACCATCGCGTGATCCCGACCTCCACACAAAGGAAGACAATCAATAAATAAATCATGCTCCAAGTTCATCACAGAACGGTTCACCATACGTGCATGCTACGGGAATCACAAACTTTAACACAATTATTACTCAAATTCACAATTACTCTACTATCATGACTCTAATATCACCATCCTCATATCTCAAAACAATCATCAAGCATCAAACTTCTCATAGTATTCAACGCACTTTATATGAAAGTTTTTATTATACCCATCTTGGATGCCCATCATATTAGGACTAGTTTTATAGCCAAAGCAAATTACCATGCTGTTCTAAAAGACCCTCAAAATAATATAAGTGAAGCATGAGAGATCAATAATTTCTATAAAATAAAACCACCACCGTGCTCTAAAACGATATAAGTGAAGCACTAGAGCAAAATTATCTAGCTCAAAAGATATAAGTGAAGCACATAGAGTGTTCTAATAAATTCCGATCCATGTGTGTCTCTCCCAAAAGGTGTGTACAACAAGTATGATTGTGGTAAGCTAAAAAGAAAAGACTCAAATCATACAAGACGCTCCAAGCAAAATACATATCATGTGGTGAATAAAAATATAGTCTGAAGTAAAGTTACCAATAGACGAAGACGAAAGAGGGGATGCCTTCCCGGGGCATCCCCAAGCTTAGGCTTTTGGTTGTCCTTGAATTTTACCTTGGCGTGCCTTGTTCATCCCCAAGCTTAGGCTCTTGCCACTCTTTATTCCATAGTCCATCAAATCCTTACCCAGAAACTTGAAAACTTCACAACACAAAACTTAACAGAAAATCTCGTGAGCACCGTTAGTATAAGAAAAGAAACCACCACTTTAAGGTACTGTATTTAACTCATTATTTATTTATATTGTTGTTAAACCTACTGTATTCCAACTTCTCTATGGTTCATACCCCCCGATACTACTCATAGATTCATCAAAATAAGCAAACAACACACGAAAAACAGAATCTGTCAAAAACAGAATAGTCTGTAGCAATCTATAACTTTCGAATACTTATATAACTCTAAAAATTCTTAAATAAATTGGTGGACGTGAGGAATTTGTCTATTAATCATTTGCAAAAAAAATCAACCTAAAATCACTCTCCATTAAAAAATGGCAGCTAATCTCGTGAGTGCAAAAGTTTCTGTTTTTTACAACAAGATCGCAAAGACTTCACCCAAGTCTTCCCAAAGGTTCTACTTGGCACAAACACTAATTAAAACATAAAAAACACGATCATAGCAGTAGCATGATGAATTATTTATTACTAAATGATACGTCTCCAACGTATCTATAATTTTTATTGTCCCATGCTATTATTTATGATGTTTTGGATGTTTAATGGGCTTTGTCATACACTTTTATATTATTTTTGGGACTAACCTACTAACCCAAAGGCCCAGTCCAGATTGCTGTTTTTTGCCTGTTTTAGGATTTTACAGAAAAGGGATATCAAACGGAGTCCAAACGGAATGAAACCTTCGGGAGAGATATTTTTGGAGAAAATCACGCATGAGAGACTTGAGAACCACGAAGTAGGGGCCACGAGGTGCCCACGAGGGTGGGGGCGCCCCCCCCTAGGGCGCGCCCCCTGCCTCGTGGGTCCCTCGTAAGGCCCCCGGTGTCCTCCTTCCTCCTATATAAGCCTACATAACCCGAAACCATCAGAGGAGAAGAGAAAACCCTAGTTCCACCGCTGTAACCTTCTGTTCCAGTGAGATCCCATCTTGGGGCCTGTTCCGGAGCTTCGCCGGAGGGGGGATCCATCACGGAGTGCTTCTACATCATCATCATCGCCTCACCATGAGTTGTGAGTAGTTTACCACAGACCTTCGGGTCCATAGCTAGTATCTAGATGGCTTCTTCTCTCTCTCTGGATCTCAATACAAAGTTCTCCTCGGTCTTCGAGGAGACCTATTCGATGTAATCTCTTTTTGCGGTGTGTTTGTCGAGATCCGATGAATTGTGAGTTTATGATCAAGATTGTCTATGAGAAATATTTGGTTCTTTTCTAAACTCTTTATGTGTGCTCATAATATTCTTGCAAGTCTCTTCGAATTATTGGTTTGGTTTGGCCTACAAGATCTATAGTTCTTGCAATGGGAGAAGTGCTTGGCTTTGGGTTCAATCTTGCGCTGTCCTTTCCCAGTGACAGTAGGGGCAACAAGGCACGTATTGGATTATTGCCATCGAGGATAAAAATATGGGGTTTATATCATATTGCTTGAGTTTATCCCTCTATATCATGTCATCTTGCTTAAGGCGTTACTCTGTTCTTATGAACTCAATACACTAGATGCATGCTGGATAGCGGTCGATGTGTGGAGTAATAGTAGTAGATGCAGGCAGGAGTCGGTCTACTTGTCTCGGACGTGACGCCTATATATAATGATCATGCCTAGATAGTCTCATAATTATTCGCTTTTCTATCAATTGCTCGACAGTAATTTGTTTACCCGCCATAGAATATTGCTATCATGAGAGAAGCCACTAGAGAACACTATGGCCCCCGGGTCTATTCTCAACATATCAATCTACACTTACTTTACTTTTTCTGCTTTTGCTTTCTGTTCTTATAAACAAAAATACCAAAAATATAAACTATCATCTCTATCAGATCTCACTTTTGTAAGTGACCGTAAATGGATTGACTACCCCTTATCGCGTTGGCTGCGAAGTTCTTATTTGTTTGTGCAGGTGCGAGAGACTCGCGCGTGGTCTCCTACTGGATTGATACCTTGGTTCTCAAAAACTGAGGAAATACTTACGCTACTGTGCTGCATCTCCCTTTCCTCTTCAAGGGAATACAATGCAAGCTCAAGAAGTAGCACTAAACAGAAGCAAAAACCAAAGAAAATAAATATGGGTTGCCTCCCAACAAGCGCTATCATTTAACGCCCCTAGCTAGGCATAAAAACAAGAATAGATATAGGTATTATCATCTTTGGTATGCAATCCATAAGTGGCTCTCATAATAGATTCATAAGGCAATTTAATTTTCCTTCTAGGAAAGTGTTCCATGCCTTTCCTTAACGGAAATTGGAGTCTAATATTTCCTTCTTTCATGTCAATAATTGCACCAATCATTCAAAGGAAAGGTCTACCAAGAATAATAGGACATGTAGGATTGCAATCTATATCAAGAATGATGAAATCTACGGGCACATAATTCCTATTTGCAACAATAAGAACACCATTAATCCTTCTCATAGGTTTCTTAATGGTGGAATCCGCAAGATGCAAATTTAAAGAACAATCATCAAATTCACGAAAACCTAACACTTCACACAAATTTATTGGAATCATGGAAAAACTAGCACCCAAATCACATAAAGCATAGCATTCATGATCTTTAATATTAATTTTAATAGTAGGTTCCCACTCATCATAAAGTTTTCTAGGGATAGAAACTTCTAATTCAAGCTTTTCTTCATAAGATTGCATTAAAGCATCAACGACATGTTTAGTAAAAACTTTATTTTGATCATAAGCATGAGGAGAATTTAACACAGATTGCAACAAGGAAATACAATCTATCAAAGAGCAATTATCATAATTAAATTCCTTGAAATCCAAAATAGTGGGTTCATCGCTATGTAAAGTTTTGACCTCTTCAATCCTGCTTTTATTAATTTTAGCATCAAGATCTAAAAACTCTGAATCATTGGGATGCCTTTTAACTAAAGTTGACTCATCTCTAGTCCCATATTTATCAAGATTCATATTGGAAAACAATGATTTAATGGGAGACACATCAATCACTTTGAGATCTTCATCATTATTATCATGAAAATCTTCCGGTTTAGCGGCCATCTTATTAACTAAGGTGGCTTGCTTATCCGAAATTTGGCCTACTAAATTTTCAAGATGAGCAAACTGAGATTTCAAATCATAAAATTCCTTAGACATATCATCGAGCTCTTTATTCATGTACTCCATAAAACTTGTTTGTTCTTTAAGATCGTTTCTGAAGAAATTATTATGCTCAAATTGCAAGGACATAAAGCTTCTAACGTTGTTTTCAATTTCTTCCAACCTTCTAAGGTGAGGATGAATGCCTTTTGGCAGAGCCATCAAAGCACACATGCACATTAGCACCCAAGAACACAAGAAGCAAGCGAACGGAAAAGAGGTGAACAGAAAAAGGGCGAATAAAACGGCAAATGTGAAGTGGGGGACAGGAAAACGAGAGGCGAACCGCAAATAATGTAATGCGAGGGAGAAGAGTTTGTGATGGGTACTTGGTATGTCTTGACTTGAGCGTAGATCTCCTCAGCAACGGCGCCAAAAATCCTTCTTGCTACCACTTGAGCATTGATACATCTTCGTCGTATCTATAATTTTTTATTGTTCCATGCCAATATTCTAAAACTTTTACACACTTTTGGCAACTTTTTATACTATTTTTGGGACTAACATATTGATCCAGTGCCCAGTGCCTGTTCCTGTTTGTTGCATGTTTTTTGTTTCACAGAATATCCATATCAAACGGAGTCCAAACGGGATAAAAACGCACGGAGATTTTTTTGGAATATATGTGATTTTTGGGAAGAAGAATCAACGCGAGACGATGCCTGAGGGGGCCACGAGGCAGGGGGCGCGCCCCTGACCCTCGTGGCCACCCCGTAAGGCGGTTGGAACCCTTATTTCGCTGCAAGAAAGCCAATATACGGATACAAACCGTGTCAAAATTTCAGCCCAATCGGAGTTACGGATCTCCGGGAATATAAGAAACGGTGAAAGGCCAGAATCGGGGAGCGCAGAAACAGAGAGAGACAGAGAGACAAATCCAATCTCGGAGGGGCTCTCGCCCCTCCCATGCCATGTGTAAGTGCATCTAGTGCCCCTTAGTGATTTTGGTGTATTGAAGACTTATAGGTTAAGGGACTAATGTATTTGTGAGTGTACACAGGTCTATAACTCTATGAGGAGTTTAATATTTACAAAGAAAGTCGACCCCTAAAAATGAAGTTCTTCGACTGAAGACTTTGGATTTCTGAAGACTTTTTGAAGACTTTGAAAGTGAAGAAATTGGTGTGACCTTGAAGACTTGGTATTCATTTGTGGAACATGAAGCGTGAAGACTTTTGTTTTCGTAGTTTCATTTTATCTTTCTTGAGTCATAGGAAACACCATACTGTTAAAGGGGGTCGAGGAAATACTAAGGAAAAATTTCCATGTGATGCTCAACTCAAAATCCTACACCTACCAACCCCTTCGAGTGAAGCCATTGGAAATCTCATACAGTTCAGTCATATTCTACAGTGACAGAGACGAAGTTCTTCTGGTCTCTGAGGAATTTGTTCTAAATGAGGAGTTAGGAATTCGCCAGTCCGGATTACCTATACAGTGAGGAACATGATAGCCTTGAGGAATTTGATACTCAAATTTCTGACCGTTGCTGTGCTAAGCGCCAGCTGTCCCAAAATATCTACCTATCTAACGGTCATATCATTAAAGGGCATTTATGTCTTATCATGTCGGGCTGCTCCCTAGGCCATAAATAGTCGCCTCCTACAACAACTAGCTGGTTGGCTGCTTCGAGAGAAACTGACACTTGTCATAAGAGCATCCTCCGAGGACTTTGAGCGAAAATCATCAAGTGAGGAAAAACCCAAAACCAAACCCAAACACCTACAAACCCAAAAGTGATTGAGCATCACTGAAGAGATTGATCCTGCGTGGATCCGACGCTTGTTACCTTTGAAGACTGTGCTTCTTCCAGACGGTTAGGCGTCATGGTCTAGAGCATCCAAGAGGAATTGTGGATCGCCGAGTGACCTAGTCTGTGAAGTCACCTGAAGACTTACCACGAGTGATTGGGCGAGGTCTGTGTGACCTTAGCTCAAGGGGAATACGGTGAGGACTTGGTGTCTAGGACTGTGTGTCCTTGACTGGGTGTCCGGGACTGTGTGTCCTCAGGTTTAAATACCTCGCCGCCCTAACCAGATGTACAACTGAGACAGCAGTTGGAACTGGTCTAACAAATCATAGTCTTCACCAAGCTTACTGGTTCTATTTACTCAACTCTTCCATTTCCTCATATCTGTGTTGTGTGCTTGTTCATATCTATTTGAAGACTTTAACTGAAGACTTTCTCAATTTCCTCAGTTCAATTTCTTCAGTCTGTTTTGTCTTCATCCTGTGTTATCCTGTGATTACGCTTTCTGTACTCTGTGTTTGTCTTCATTTCTTCATGATGACCATGCTTGTATTCTGTTATGTTTACTTCTGAGTACTTATTCCGCTGCAAGTAGTTCTTCGCTAAGGAATTTCCTCAACAGCAAATTCCTCAGTGAAGAATTCATAAAAATCGCCTATTCACCCCCTCTAGTCGATATAACGCACTTTCAATTAGTATCAGAGCAAGGTACTCCCTTGTTCTGTGTGATTTTGGTTTAACCACCTAGAGTTTTAGTTATGTCGACCGCAGGTATGATCAAGGTCTCAGCTGGGTGTCCTACCTTCGATGGGACGGACTACCCCTTCTAGAAGAACAAGATGTGAATGCATCTTGAGGCAATTGATAACGATCTCTGGTATGTTGTGGAAAATGGTGTTCCCTCGGTATCACCTTCTCTAAATGCTGCTGATGTGAAGAGATTCAAGCAACTCGATTCTCAAGCGAAGAATATCATTTGAGGCCATCTGAGCAAAGGACAGTATGGAAGAGTGAGTGCGTTGGAAACTGCGAAGCTTATCTGGGATAGGCTGTCCAAAGTCAACGAAGGAGTCTCAACACAGCGTGACTCTCGAGTTGATGTTCTTCGCAATCTCTTCAACCGTTTCAAAAGACTTGACAATGAAAATGATCAGCAAACATTCGATCGTCTCACTGACATCTCAAATGAACTTCAAGCACTTGGTGCCACTGACATCACCGACCATGAAGTGGTGAAGAAATTGCTGAGATCGCTTGATTCCTCGTTTGATACTATGGATTTGATGATTCAAGAGCGTGGTGATTACAAGTCACTTGATCCCGCTGATATCCTCGAAAGGCTAAACACTCATGAGTTCCAGCTTGCTGAAAAGAGAGATCTCTATGGTCCGAGCTATGGCAGATCACGTGCCCTGAAGGCCAAGGCCGTCTCTGAATCTGAAGGTGAAGATTTTGGTAGTAGCCTTGGTGATCCTGAAGAACTGAGCCAGGAGCTAGCATTGCCCATGAAGAAATTCCAAAGTTTCTCAAGACGTGGTCGCTTTGGAAAGTTCTCTAAGAGAAATGATTCCTCATCCAATGACTACAATAAAAGGCCATGTCACAAATGCAAGAACCCTGGTCACTACATTCAAGATTGTCCTCAGTGGGAAAAGGAATCCAAAAAGAAGAAATACAAGGATTACAGTTCTGATGATGCAAAGAATAAGAAGAAATCGACAAAATCTTCATCACCAAAATCCTCAAAATCTTCATTTCACAAGAAGAACAACTCCAAAAAGGCTCGGGCATTCATTGGCAAGGAAATGGACTCTGAAGCTGAATCTGAAGATCATATGGAAGAGGAGGAATCTGAGGAATTCGAGTCTGGTGTGGCTAGTCTAGCTCTCGCTACTGTATTCATCAGCAAGTCCATCTTCAACATTGAAGAAAGTGACTTCACCAACAAGGCTGATGGAGACAATGATGACTATGCTCCTACCTATTGCTTCATGGCAAAGGGTGCCAAGGTACTCAAATATACCTCCTCTGAATCTAGTGAGGATGAATCTGATGAAAACCTTAAGCCCAGCTATTCTAAACTTGCTAAAATTGCTGTGCAACAACAAAAGGCTCTTGATAAGGTTCAAAACATGCTAGATAAAAGTGATGATATGTTGGGTGAAGAAATGGATCGATCTAAAATTTTGACTGAAAAACTTCAGAGACTTCAGTCCAAGTGTGATAACCTTCAAGGTCATCATAACACTCTCTTGTCTGATCATGAGAAGCTTTCTTACGAATTTCTTCAAAGAAAGCAAGATCTTGAAAAGCGAAGAGTGAGTTATGAAGATCTTCAGAAGGAGCGCGATTCATTACTTGCTCAACAAATCAACGCTTCCCAGGAAGAATTCATTCCTCCATGCTTGAAATGCATTGAACGAGAAACTGCTAATTCTTCACCTGAATGTTCAAATGCTACAAATTCTTCAACTATCTCTGTTATCACTAATTCCTCATCTGAGGACATTGCTAGTATCACTGACAATGCAGGGCTGAAGGAATTGTACATGACGGGCATGTACAAAAGCCTCAAAGGGCATCAAACTCTTTGTGATGTGCTTAAAAAGCAGATCCTCAACAGGAACCCTAGGAAAGAGGGAATTGCCTTTGAGAGGAAACTTAATGCTGATGGTTCATATTAGAAGCCTGAGTAGTACCCCAAAACCTCATGGGTTGCTGCAAAGGGACCTCCAGTTGATCCATCCAATTTATCTGGCTTTACATGTGAATATCCTCATTCTTCTGATGAGTCATTTGACTCCAACTATCAACTATTCAAAAATCAGAATGGTGAAGTATTTGCTAGATATGTTGGAACTAACTACAGGAATGGCCCCCCTATGAAGAAAATCTGGGTCCCTAAGAGGCACCTTGAAAATCTTCAAGTGAATGTCCTCATGACACCTCGTGTGAGGAATAGGAACCCCAGATCCAATTCTTCATATGGATCAAAATCTTTAGATGGAGTAAAATCCTCATACAGACCAAATTCCTCATATGGATCAAATTCCTCAAAAGGATCAAAGTCCTCATATGAATATCATCGTGCTAACAACTCTGTTTCGCAGGGAAGAGCTAAGGGCTATGAATATGAGCATAATTCTTCTAACCATTATGTTCATAAGTCCTCGAAGAATTACTCTGCTTATTCATATGCTTATCCTAACTCCTCTTATGTGAAACGAAACGGGCTGGCGTCTATGCCACCTTTTTCATATGGAGCTCGCAGAGTGATGAACTCTTTGCCACCCCTTCAGATGTGGGTGGTGAAGAAAAAGAACTAATCTCTTCTGCAGGGTTAGGTCTCCAGACATGCTCAAACGTCTGAAGAATTTGCTGGAGACCTGAAAAATGCCTGAAAGGACGTAGGCTAATCACGAAGAAATGAACTCTCATTTCTCACGTCCTCATACTGCTTTATCTATTGCATTGCTTGATAAAACCGATCTGATGATTTGATGTCATATTCTTCATTGATGAAGTATATGAGTTTGTAAGCTACACTAATTCATCTGCAGGATGATCAACCCAAAGCCACTGAGTGGGTCCTCGATAGTGGATGTACAAATCACATGACTGGTGACAAGAATCTCTTGATGGATGCTCCCTTATCACCATCTCATCTGAAGCACATCATCTTCGCTGCCAAAGGCAAAAGTCAGGTATTGGGTCTAGGGAAGGTTGCTATCACCAAGGATCGACACATGGACAAAGTCATGCTTGTCGAGTCCTTAGGATACAACCGCATTTCTGTCTCAATGCTTTGCTATCTGGATATGGTTGTTGCCTTTGGTAAATATCGTTGTGTTGTGATCATGGAATCTGACAACTCCATAGTCTACGAAGGCTTTAGGAGAGGAGACTTGTATATTGTTGATTTCTCTACAGGTCCTCAACCAGCTGTGTGTCTACTTGCAAAAGTTTCAGAAGGCTAGCTATGGCATCGACGACTTGGTCATGCAGGCATGATGAATTTGCACACGCTTCCAAAGAAGAAGCATGTCATTGGCATTGAGAATGTCAAATTCCTCAAGCATCACTTATGCGGTGCCTGTGAAGCTGGAAAGATGACCAAGGCCAAGCATCCATCGAAGACTATCATGACTACTACTCGACCATTTGAATTGCTTCACATGGATCTTTTCGGTCCTAATCATTATTCTGCAGTTTCAAATGGTGCTTCTGTATATGGCTTTGTTATTGTTCATGATTACTCTCGATATACATGGGTACACATTGTTACTTACAAACATGAAGTGCAGGAAGTCTTCAAACGATTTTACTCGAGGGCTTCAACCAACTTTGGTGTGAAGATCAAGCACATCAGAAGTGACAATGGAACTGAGTTCAAGAACTCTGGTCTCGATGACTATCTTGATGAACTTGGTATTACTCATGAGCTATCTGCTCCTTATATTCCTCAGCAAAATGGCGTCGTGGAGCGCAAGAACAAGACTCTTGCTGAGATGGCTCGCACTATGCTTGATGAATACAAAACGCCTCGTCGTTTCTGGATTGATGCAATTGATACTGC
Source organism: Secale cereale (assembly GCA_902687465.1). NCBI lineage: Eukaryota > Viridiplantae > Streptophyta > Magnoliopsida > Poales > Poaceae > Secale > Secale cereale. Next base: position 729,400,430 of record LR738711.1, read on the forward strand.
GTGCCACATCATCAACATAGTATATCTTCACAAATTCTTCAAGAAGACTGCCTATGAACTCCTCACTGACAAGAAACCCAATGTGAGTTATTTCAAAGTCTTCGGTGCTAAATGTTGGATTATAGATCCTCATCACAACTCAAAATTTGCACCGAAAGCACATGAAGGGTTTATGCTTGGTTACGGAAAGGACTCGCACACCTACAGAGTCTTCAACAACGTTCTTCACAAGGTTGTTGAAACTGTAGATGTGCGGTTCGACGAAACTAATGGCTCGCAAAGAGAGCACCTACCTACTGTGATAGATGAACCAGCACCTGAGGAAAGTATCAAATTCAAGGCTACTGAGGATGTCATTCCTACCAAAGAATCTGCTGAAGAATTCATTCCAGAACTTGAAGATCGTCGAGCTCATGCACCTGAGGAAAATGCTGAAGAAAATGGTGCTGAAGAAAATGCTGATCAAATTCCTCAACGACAACCAGCTCATCCTCACGTTGCGAAAGAAGTGCAGATTGATAAAATCATCAGCGACATCAATATACTAGGTCCTCTCACACGCTCAAAAGCTTCACATTTATCTAACTTTTGTGGGCACTTTGCTTTTGTCTCTATCACGGAGCCCACTAAGGTAGATGAAGCATTTCTGGAGCCTGAATGGATTCAAGCTATGCAAGAAGAGTTACATCAGTTTGAGCTCAACAACGTCTGGGAACTGGTCAAACGTCCAGATCCTCGCAAGCATAATATCATCGGCACAAAGTGGATCTACCGCAACAAGCAAGATGAAAATGGCCTTGTGGTAAGTAATAAGGCACGGCTTGTAGCTCAAGGCTACACACAGGTTGAAGGAATTGATTTCGATGAAACTTTTGCACCTGTTACTAGACTTGAGGCTATTCACATATTACTTGCTTATGCTAACTATCATGATATCATTCTCTATCAAATGGATGTGAAAAGTGCATTCCTCAATGGTAAGCTTGAGGAAGAAGTATATGTTGCTCAACCCCCAGGTTTTGAAGATCCAAAGAATCCTGACAAAGTCTTCAAACTCAATAAGGCTCTCTATGGCCTCAAGCAGGCCCCTCGGGCTTGGTATGATACTTTGAAGGAATTCCTCATGAAGAAAGGCTTCAAACCCGGTTCACTTGCTCCTACTCTTTTCACTAAATCTTATGATGGTGAATTATTTGTGTGCCAAATATATGTTGATGATATTATCTTTGGCTGTACTGACCAACGCTATAGTGATGAATTTGCCTATATGATGAGTGAAGAATATCAAATGTCTATGATGGGAGAGTTGAAATTCTTCTTAGGTCTTCAAATTCGTCAACAACGTAATGGCATATTCATATCTCAGGAGAAATACCTCAAGGATGTACTAAGGAAATTCGGTATGCACGATTGCAAAGGCGTCAAAATTCCTATGCCCACAAATGGCCATCTGTGCACTGATGAAAATGGTATTGACTTCAATCATAAGGTATACCACTCCATGATTGGTTCTTTATTGTACTTATGTGCATCTAGGCCAGATATAATGCTTAGTGTTTGCATGTGTGCCCGATTTCAAGCTGCACCGAAGGAATCACACCATAAGGCTGTGAAACATATTCTTCGATATCTAGCTCACACACCAACACTTGGATTATGGTACCCCAAGGGCTCGGCTTTTGATCTCATTGGATATTCAGACTATTACTATGCTGGTGATCGTGTGGACCGCAAATCAACATCTGGTACATGTCATTTCCTCGGAAGATCTTTGGTCTATTGGTCCTCGAAGAAACAGAACTGCGTATCACTATCTACCGCTGAAGCTGAGTATATTGCTACTGGCTCTTGCTGTGCTCAATTGTTATGGATGAAGCAAACTCTCAAGGACTATGGTGTCAACGTGAAGAATGTGCCTCTCTTCTGTGACAATGAGAGTGCCATCAAGATTGCTCACAACCCAGTTCAGCACTCGAAGACAAAGCACATTCAGATTCGTCATCATTTTCTTCATGATCATGTGTTGAAGGGCGACATTTCTATTGAACATGTCAAGACTGAAGAACAGCTAGCCGATATCTTCACAAAGCCCTTGGATGAGAAGATATTTAGCAAGTTGCGGTGTGAGCTAAATATCTTAGAATCTTCGAATGTTCTTTAAATTGGACACTCATCCTAACACTTATGCAAAATTGATGACTTAGATGTGCAACACATGAAGAAATTGTTTTTCTTCAATCAATGAAGAATAACGCTCTAAGTGTGAAGAAACCAATGAAGAATTTGATTCTCAGAACCCTACGACAATTGTATGCGGTGTCTGAAATCATCATTCTTATACAGTGGGTCACGCCACCACAAAAGTTGAAATCTTCAATTTGAGTTTTTGAAATTCCTCAGTTGTTCATATTCTTCAACTTTGCATTGTCTTCACTGTTTCCATCTCTGTTCTTCATTGGCTATATATATATATATGAGTTTATGTCCTCTACAACATTCACTTATTGCTATTTCTTCATGTTGCTTTTTTCTGCTAAGCGAATGTGATCGGACCCTTCCCCCTCTATGCTAAACTCAACCCATTCCATTCACAAATTCTTCATATGCGTTCTATTTGAAACTTGTTCAAAATCTTCACTGAGTCCTTATCAGCTGAAGAAATTGCGAACGCAACGTTAACACTTATCCTTTCCAAAATTTTCGGTTTTGCCGCTCAAATCGTTCTGCATCCCACGACAATACTTATCGATTCACCCACGATCTCACACGATCTCCACTACACAGTACGTGGGTGACACATGTCGTTCGAATGAGAAGGGTCAGGGGCACGTTCGTCCAATTTCTTCGGGCGAACGGTTTTTCATCTCAGCTATAAATACCCCTCCCCTTCCCTCACTTCACTTTTTACTCCGCTCGTTCTCACTCTCCCGCTCGAGATTCTCCAACCCTAGCACCTCCGCTACTCCATTGTCGCCGGTGAGGAAGAGCTTCACTGCCTCGACCTCGTCACCGTCGTACTCGCGCCAGCCGCGGATTTCTTCACTCCGCCGCCGCCGTAGCTGTCTTCCTCTGCCAAGCTAGGGCGTGGAAGATCTGCACAGACGAACTTCACTTCTCCATCCCACAATTCGTCGTGTTCTTCATCCAGGGTAATTAAAAGTTACTTTTACTGCCCTCTTTGATTCAAACATTTTCTTCAAAATTCTCAAAAGGTGTTTTTTCATCAAATCTTCACACACTAAACACCTCACATATCATATGTTCTTGATTTGATTTCTCTAAGCTATGATTTTCTTCAAGATTCCTCAATTTTGTGGATTTTCAATCTACACAACTCTGGAACCTAAGACAAAGAACGCTTAGTCAAATTCTTCAAGACTCATCTGGTCAAATTCCTCAAACTTGTTCTTTTTACAAAACCTTCTGAGAATGCATATGACCTCTCCAAATTCCTCGCAACTATACTCTGTTCACAGGTACTCATGTCTGCTGCTGAATCACTAGGTTCTCATCAACTTAACTCATTTGCAGCGTTCCTTGAAGAAAAGTTGCATACTTCCTCAGAGAATTCGATTGTTCAAATTTTTCATCTGAAGAAAATGGCTGATGGAAAGAAACCGCATAAAGGAGGAAAGAGGCCTGAGGTCAATACTGCTTTTGAGATACCTGAAGACATTTATGCTGACTATTGCACTCCCGATGAGGCAAAGTTCGGAAAAGAGGACAAGAATCAGCGCAAAGTGCGCATACAAAGAATAGAGAGGAGATGGGCACGTGAGTGGAGGGAGTACACATATGTCACTCCCAAATACATGAAGAATTTCGCACTCAATCCTCCCTACCCAAGACCTCCACTGGCACATGGCCAAGTTGCTGATCCCACAGGCCTCAAGCGTGGTGAGGACTTTCCTGAAAAATGGGCTAAGCGCTAGGCCAAGTTGGCCAGACAAGCAAAAGAAGCAGTGAGGAAATTCAATGGAGACTCTGCTGCTGCTGCTGCCTCTGCTGAGGCTTCTGCTTCCAAGACTAAAAAGGCCATGGCTAAGAAGCCTGCTCACAAGCCAAGTGCTTCTTCCTCAGCAATGCCCTCACGGCTAGTTTCTTCCAAGCCCTCACGGCAAATTCCTCAGACTGCTCCTGCTCCTCCAAAGTCCCCAGCTCCTCCGCAAAAGTCTTCAGATGCTACAACAAAGTCATCTGCTCTAGTGCATCTTGCCACATGTCAGAGGACTGCGGGCATATCCATTGCCTCTGAAGCCTCTGCAAGCTCCTCAGCTGCCCCAAGTTCCTCAGCGATACCAAGTTCCTGAGCTGGTCCCTCGCTGCTGAAGAAAAGGACAACTGCTAGACGAGGCTCTCACCCAAGTCCTCATAAGAAACAAGTTGCTTTCCAAGTGTCGTCCGATGACGAAGCTGATGATGAAGAACTGGTTCAAATCATCAGAGACAGGCAAGAAAGGGCCGCTAGAGCCAAAGGAAGCGAAGTACCACTGCTGTTGGATCTAAAGGTGATCCTTGATTTCATTGATCTCTGGCATAAGGACCCAGACACTCCTATGCCTGACTTTAACTTGACTCCTGGTCAAAGTCATATGCTGACCGCCTTCATATGCGAAGAAAAATGGAAGTTTGAAAGGGCCAGGCAGACAAAGAAAGCGCAGTACAAGAAGGAGCGCTTCCTGAAGAAAATTGTTGTCAACATGACAACTGAAGAACTTGTAAAGCTTCAGGGTGAAATCAAAACCCCGAGTGATGAATTTGAAGCATATCGCGCTGACTGGATGGGCGCCAAACAATGTTAAGGATATCGCTTATCGTTATCGTCTCAGTCAGCTGTGGATTAGAGATTAATCAGAAACCGGCCGATTAATCGATTTTCTCGGTCGACTATTAATCGACCATTTTTTTGTTGCAAAGTATAGGTTTCCAACACTAAAATATGCTATATTCAACACCAAAAATATATTTGACAGAAGTGTTACCTTGATACCTCGCCTTTGAATCTTGTATAATGACGAACAAAATAGGACAACAGAATATATTGCATAACAAGGTCCACAAAACGCAAATAAACATACTTTTCTCAAACATAGTGCTATGAATAGGCCCGATATATCGGCAGATTCCCGATAAATCGCTTGTCATAGTGATAAATCGGCCCAAATGATAAATGGTGAAGATAATACGTTATCTTATCGGGCACCCCAAGAGTAGCGATAATTCGAATGATAAATCGCTGAATCGGAAGATTTCTTGAACAATGGCGCCAATGTCAGATTTGTAAATTTGACCAAAGGTTTTTTCTTCAAGTGCTGCTCGTTAGACACACATTGAAATTCCTCAGGCTGAAGCATCTGCTCAGCCTGCTGAAGGACATGCTAGCACCGCTGAAGAAAATCCCAGGGCTGATGACCCCACTCCAGCTGCTGAAGAAATTGCCAGGGTAACCTCTAGTGTTGCGCCTGAAGAAAATGTCAGGCCAGCTGAAGCTCCAAAGGCTGTGCCTGAAGATCGTGAAGAAGTCAGGACAACTGCATCAGTTGTGCCTGAAGAAATTGAACCAGATTCCTCTGCTGCTCTTGCGCCAACTCCAACTCCAATCCTTCCATCTGCATTAGATGTGAAGAAGACAAAGGCTGCAGAGCGTGCAGCTGTGAAGAAAAGGAAGGCATCAGCTTTTTCAAATTCTTCAGCTCCGAAGAAAATGAAGCCCTTGACAAGCTCAGCTGAGAATCCAATTAATGCCGTTGCAATTTCATCTATGCCATCAAAGGACCTTGTTCCTTTTGATTAAGATTATGTGATTCCAAGTGAATCAGATGAAGACATTCCCTCTACTACTTCCTTAGAGCAGACAGATGAAGAAATTGAAGTGGATGCTATCCCTTCAACCCCAATCATCTCCTCGCCTATGCCTCAGTTTACTGCTGAAGAGGCCGGTGTTGAAGAATTGGAAGAACAAGACTCGGACGTGGACATTGGGAATGCCACTCCTTTGATGACTGATGAGTTCTGGGATAGTCAGCATCCCAACTCCCCTCTGTTCACGCCACTGCAACAAATTCCTCATTCACCAGCACCAACTGTTCCATTGGGTTCTGAAGAAACTCATCCCACAAAGTCTGTTCATGAAGACATTCCAACCACTAGTGCTGAAAAAACTGCTGCTGCTGCTGAATCAATGAAGACTGCCACTGAAGAGGAACTAGAAATTCCTCAGACTGAAGAACCTGAGATTGCGAATCCGGAGGTTGTGATGCAATTGACTGATACTCCTCAACCCAAGTCAAAGGATCCTTTCTCAAGGAAGCAATCTTTTAAGAAGGCTGATTTCTTCGACGAGCATGTGTTCTTCACTGATTTCAATCCCTATGACTCTGCTCGCATAAAAGAAGAGGCGTTTCTGGACTGCCAGTCAGGCAAATTTCTATTCCTCAGTGCTTTACAACAAAGACAAAGTCTTCGATCATTAGCATAGTCCTCACGTGGATATGGAATTTCTACCATGTTTTCTGCCAGTCCTTAGTGTTCTTCACGATGCTAGACTGTTGGGTTTTTGCACTGATATATGCGATTGGAATGAAGAACTGATTCTCCAATTTTATGCAACCCTGCACATCACTGGCAATTCTGAAGATGTGAATTCATGGGTGCTGGACTGGATGTCTGAAAACACTCACTACAAAGCTCCAACCTCTGAATTGCTTCAGGCTTTGCCTCTCAGTCCTCCAAATGAAGCAGCACGTTGCATGTATGAAGAAACTGAACTCACTGATCACTACATGCAAGTGCTTATGAAGCCTTTGAAGCCAGGTCAAGCCCCACGGACCAAATTCCTCGTGAAGGAATTGTTGTTTCTGCCACGGACTGTCTATCGCATTCTGACGAAGACATTGAGTCCAATCAAGGGTCACGACTCGAATGATGAAGAAGTCGTTGGCATCATGAAGAATCTGCTATTCAACATCATCCATGGCATTCCCGTCAACTTTCATGATTTCTTCATGAGGACAATGAAAAATGTTGCACTGTCCCCTTTCAACCTGAAGCCTTATGCTCCATGGATTATGAGATTCATCAGGACAAGGTCTTCAGTGAACTACAAAGCTGACACTCTCAATCATTGCAGCTACTTGCCCCCAATTGAAGTCCTCAAAAGGACATTTTCCTCAGCTGATGACAAGGGCAAGGCCACTGCTGTTTTTGACGAAGGCACTCGTCCATTGGATGGTCAGTTTCACAAAGCTGCATCTTATTCCACCAATGATGACTCTGCCACCCATGACTCTGCCGCCAACGCTCCCAAGAAAAATCCTCAAGGCACAGCTCCTAGGGTGATGACTGATCATGAGCTTCTCCTCAGTCTTCATCAGAAGGTTGATCGTAACCACAAATGGGTCAAGCGTCAGTTTGGTTCAATTCTTCACAACATGACCTCTACACATAATGCAGCGAAGAAAAACCATTACTACCTTCATGAAACCCTCAACCGCACCTGGGCTGTTCTGTCTCATCTGTATGGCGAAGAAGATCTGAAGAAAATGGGTCTCAAGGATGACTTTGATTGGTCTGCTCCTCCTCCGAAGAAATACAAGAACGTCAAGGTTCCTCCCTTGGTGGCCAGCTCCTATTCTTCATCACGCGAGACCGACGAGTATGAAGACTTGGACGACACTGCGGCAGGCCCTACTTCAACCATCGACCCCAACAACGCTGGCGCTCCTTCATCATCTTGAGATTATTCAGGGGTGTTAGTCCTCAGTTTCGATCCTTTTGGTCCTTCGATGACAAAGGGAGAGAAATTTGAGTTAGTCTTCAAGCGGGTCTATATACATGGGCATTTTTTTTGCTAAGTTACAACTCTCGTTCTTCTGATGACTTTGTGGATCGAGTTGTAAACTTAAACTCTATGGTGACCTGATACTTTTGTTGTGGTGCTTCTGCATGCTTATTCCTCATTAATGTTATGCACGCATGATGAATTACATCAGTCACCATATTTCATCATGCATTTCAAATTCTTCATATTATATGTCAAATGCGTGTATGAATTACAAGATATAGGGGGAGATCTCCATGATTCTACTCTTCAAGTGTGCATTGCTTCAAAAGCAAATTCCTCACTATGCACTTCATCAGGGGGAGTTCTTCTATATCTTGTAATCAAATTCCTCAAAATCAGTATTTACACTTCATACGTTTTATCCCCGTTGAAAACTTAACCTATATTGTCATCAATCACCAAAAAGGGGGGGGGGATTGTAAGTGCACCTAGTGCCCCTTAGTGATTTTGGTGTATTGAAGACTTATAGGTTAAGGGACTAATGTATTTGTGAGTGTACACAGGTCTGTAAGTCTATGAGGAGTTTAATATTTACAAAGAAAGTCGACCCCTAAAAATGAAGTTCTTCGACTGAAGACTTTTTGAAGACTTTGAAAGTGAAGAAATTGGTGTGACCTTGAAGACTTGGTATTCATTTGTGGAACATGAAGCGTGAAGACTTTTGTTTTTGTAGTTTCATTTTCTCTTTCTTGAGTCATAGGAAACACCGTACTGTTAAAGGGAGTCAAGGAAATACTAAGGAAAAATTTCCATGTGACCCTCAACTCAAAATCCTACACCTACCAATCCCTTCGAGTGAAGCCATTGGAAATCTCATACAGTTCAGTCATATTCTTCAGTGACAGAGACGAAGTTCTTCTGGTCTCTGAGGAATTTGTTCTGAATGAGGAGTTAGGAATTCGCCAGTGCGGATTACCTACACAGTGAGGAACATGATAGCCCTGAGGAATTTGATACTCAAATCTCCGACCGTTGCTGTGCTAAGCGCCAGCTGCCCAAAATATCTACCTATCTAACGGTCATATCATTAAAGGGCATTTATGTCTTATCATGTCGGGCTGCTTCCTAGGCTATAAATAGCCGCCCCTACAACCACTAGCTGGTTGGCTGCTCCGAGAGAAACTGGCACTTGTCATAAGAGCAACCCATCCTCCGAGGACTTTGAGCGAAAATCATCAAGTGAGGAAAAACCCAAAACCAAACCCAAACACCTACAAACCCAAAAGTGATTGAGCATCACTGAAGAGATTGATCCTGCGTGGATCCGACGCTTGTTACCTTTGAAGACTGTGCTTCTTCTAGACGGTTAGGCGTCATGGTCTAGAGCATCCAAGAGGAATTGTGGATCGCCGAGTGACCTAGTCTGTGAAGGTTCGGAAGTCACCTGAAGACTTACCACGAGTGATTGGGCGAGGTCTGTGTGACCTTAGCTCAAGGGGAATACAGTGAGGACTTGGTGTCTTGGACTGTGTGTCCTTTATTGGGTGTCCTGGACTGTGTGTCCTCAGGTTTAAATACCTAGCCGCCCTAACCAGATGTACAACTGAGACAACAGTTGGAACTGGTCTAACAAATCATAGTCTTCACCAAGCTTACTGGTTCTATTTACTCAACTCTTCCATTTCCTCATATCTGTGTTGTGTGCTTGTTCATATCTGTTTGAAGACTTTGACTGAAGACTTTCTCAATTTCCTCAGTTCAATTTCTTCAGTCTGTTTTGTCTTCATCCTGTGTTATCCTGTGATTACGCTTTCTGTACTCTGTGTTTGGCTTCATTTCTTCATGATGACCATGCTTGTATTCTGTTATGCTTACTTCTGAGTACTTAATCCGCTGCAAGTAGTTCTTCGCTAAGGAATTTCCTCAACAGCAAATTCCTCAGTGAAGAATTCATAAAAATCGCCTATTCACCCCCCTCTGGTCGATATAACGCACTTTCACCATGGAGGCCATGGATCAGAGGGGAAACCCTTCTCCCATCTAGGGAGAAGGTCAAGGAAGAAGAAGAAGGAGGGGGGCTCTCTCCCCCTCTCCCCTGGTGGCGCCGGAACGCCGCCGGGGCAATCATCGTGTGACGGCGATCTACACCAACATCTTTGTCATCTTCACCAACATCTTCATCATCTTCCCCCATCTATCTACATCGGTCCACTCTCCCACAACCCAATGTACCCTCTACTTGAACATGGTGCTTTATGCTTCATATTATTATCCAATGATGTGTTGCCATCCTATGATGTGTGAGTAGATTTTCGTTGTCCTATTGGTAATTGGTGAATTGCTATGATTGGTTTAATTTGCTTGTGGTTATGTTGTTGTCCTTTGGTGCCCATCATATGAGCGCACGCGTGGATCACACCATAGGGTTAGTTGTATGTTGATAGGACTATGTATTGGAGGGCAAGAGTGACAGAAGCTTCAACCTAGCATAGAAATTGATGCATATGGGATTGAAGGTGGACCAATATATCTTAATGCTATGGTTGGGTTTTACCTTAATGAACGTTAGTAGTTGCGGATGCGTGCTAATAGTTCCAATCATAAGTGCTTAGAATTCCAAATCAGGGATGACATGCTAGCAGTGGCCTCTCCCACATAAAACTTGCTATCGGTCTAATAAGATAGTCAATTCCTTAGGGACAATTTTGAAACTCCAACCACCACTTTTCCACACTCGCTATACTAACTATGTTGCCTCTTTACCTAAAGCATCCCTAGTTTTTATTTACGTGCTCTTTATATTCTTGCAAACCTATCCCATTACACCTACAAAGTACTTATAGATTTATACTTGTTCTAGGTAAAGCGAACGTCAAGCGTGCGTAGAGTTGTATCGGTGGGTCAATAGAACTTGAGGGAATATTTGTTCTACCTTTAGCTCCTCGTTGGGTTCGACACTCTTACTTATCTAAAGAGGCTACAATTGATCCCCTATACTTGTGGGTTATCGAGACCTTTTTCTGGCACCGTTGCCGGGGAGCAATAGCGTGGGGTGAATATTCTCGTTTGTGCTTGTTTGCTTTATCACTAAGTAGATTTTACTTGCTGTTCTAAGTTGTTCTCTATCTTTAGTTATGGATATGGAACACGAAATACCAAAAAAAGGTGTACTTGCTACTCATGGAGATGGGGAACCTCCTAAAATCCTCGATGATCATTATGTGAAAGATATTATGTACTACTTTGCTAATCCTGAGAAAACTCCATTCAACTATATAATGGGAGTAGCATTGGATCAACGTGAATACTTTAGGGATTATCGCTTGACACAAAAAGGGAAACTATTATGGGATCAAATTTATATGTTGCGTTGGTATGCTCAGGATCTATGCTTGAGATGTGATTATACTTGTTGCTCTAAGATGAAGGCTCCACACCTTCCCTTTTCATGCAAATTTAATGATAATGAAACCTTTACTTCTTATGCTAATGGTATATATGATTACTATGATGTTGAACAAATTGAAGAATTTGTTGCTTTTAAGGGTGCTTATGAAATGGAATCTCTGCTTAAAAGGTGTGAAGCTTTTTATGATGATGTTTATAGGCCTGAAATTTTTGCTATATTGAAATATTGCTATGAGAATTATGAATGCAATTCCAATATTGATGCGTTTATTGAGAAGGTGATGCGGAGCATCCCATGATCATCCCCATGTTCACTTCGATAAGACCTCAAGTACACACCATTGGACACAAGGTTGACTTGCTCCTCTCCGAACCTTCACTTTCTACATGCGAGACATGGCTACTACCTGAAACATATGTGTTATGCATGAGTAGGAACCAAGAGGAAAGACATGGAACAGCTAGGAGCATTGGACATGATGGCGAGGACAAGTTCGAGGACCAAACGGAGAAGCTGCGAGAAATCTACACGCTCCGGACGTCCGCTACATACCGGACGACCGGCAACTCCTAGGCGACCAGACTACCAACAACCACCGGACGTCCGTAACTGCGATCATAGAAGGATATTCACGGAAGTACGAGACCTTCCGGACGTTCGGACGCCCGCGAGCCACCGAACGACCAAACCAACCGGACGTCCGGTACATGTTGTATGCGCACAGTTATCGAGCCAGAGGCCCATGTATTCCTCTCCCACTCACCCCTTCGTGGCCCTAGACTATATATACTCCTCCACCTCCTCCTAGTTAGGGTTAGCTTTGTGTTAGCTCATTTGATACCTAGAGCTTTGCTCATCTAGTGGTTCTACTCCTAGGAGTGACTACGGCCCCTCTTCGGAGAAGATCCACACTAGATTCAATACCTCTTCGGAGAAGATCCTTCGCGGATTCAAGACCTCCTCATAGAGATGAACTAGCTACCTTGTATCTTTCCTTTGTTGGATTTGGACCGTGTATCTTGTCGTGTTGAGGATCTAGCACATGTGTGATCGTTTCTTGTTGATTTGAGTGTTTCTCTCGTTTCCCCTCGTGATTTCCCCTCGTGTTCTTCGTGTTCATCCTCGGGGATCCCACCAATCGTGAAAGATCGGCCTAGATCGGGTTAGCGCCGCATCATATGGTATCATGAGCCAAGGTTTCTCACGAATTTGGAGCCCCCTCACCATTTTCTAGCCTTCTTTTGTGTGATTTCGTCCTAAAATTCGAAAATCCCCACCAAAAATAGCCCCAATTTTTTTCGTGATTTGTTGGTTTGATGATGTTTTCTTGATTTTGATCTATGGATTTGCTTGGTTTCAAGTGGATCTAGCATTTCCCCAAGTTTCCCCATCTTTCATCCACGAAATATCATCAATTTTGACCCCAAAATCATCCATTTCCGCCCAAAATCGCGTTCCCGAGCTCAAATCTCGTGTTGACCCCGACCCACCGGACGACCGGCGTTTTACCGGACATCCAGACCCTCACGAAGCACCGGACGTCCGTCATCCACCGGATGACCGGAACCACCTGTATAGAAGAAATTACCTGATTTCCGAGCCCGACCGGACGTCCGGTCACCAGACATCCGTCACTTTCCGGACGTCCGGTACCTGTAGATTCCCACTTCGGCTGATTTTTGTTTTGTCCATAACTAATTCACCCGAACTCTGATTTTGATGTTCTTTAGCTCATTTTGAAGCTATTGACATCCCCCATACCAAAAAAATACTACCATCATTATTTGACTCCATCAAATTTTGTCGAATTTGACAAGTTTGTATAGGCCCTCCACCATATCATCCGCATAGCCACCACAACCTTCCGCAAGCTAACCCATTTTGTTCCCCATCGCATTTGTGGTTGCTTGAGTAGTGATTTGAGTATCCTAAGGTGTTTAGGATACTTAGGGACAATTGCTTCTTCATCAACCACCACCACCACTTCCACATACCCATTGCCACTATACATTTCCGACAACCCAACTTAACCCATTTTTGTCCGAGCTTGTTTCAGTTGTGAGTTGTGTCTCCTAAGGTGTTTCGGCTACTTAGGGACCATGACTTCAACTCCGACACCGTGTATAGCCATCATACCCTTCCTCCACTGTAACCCATTTTGACCGGGTTTCCACCAACAATTCCGCAACCACCACCGCTTGTCCGCTACCACCATTTGACATTTGTCCTTGAGATTTTGAGTTGTGGGTTTTCTGTTTCTAAGGTGTTTCGGCTAATTAGGAACGGGTCTACATAAAGAACACCACCTCTCATCATCGACTCGGACGGTAACCTCGACGACATCATTGTATATTCCCCTTGCAATTGCATTGTTAAACCCTAGCCCATTTTGCGTCACTCGCCTATCGAGACTAGCCTTTGAGTATTGCCGGCAACGTTACTTGTGCACATTAGTGATCATCGATACGCCCTTCCATTGCATACATACCATATCATCTTGGTATCATCATATCATCTCTTGTGTCACAAGATTTTTCCCGCATATACACAATTGCTATCTTGGTTTGTGCATTTCGCATAAGTGGCCATATGAACAAAAAGAAGAAGAAGAGTAAGCTTTTAAGAAAAAATAGAAAAGCAAAGAAGCGTGTAAGCAAGCGCCATAGCATCATAGCACATTGGATATAAGATTGCCATATCCGATCATCTTCGATCATCTTGTGCTAAAAGCACCGAAACATCATACACATAGCATACTTGTGATAGGAAGTCGCTACATTTTGTCTCATATAGGTAGTGAACAAGTTCATATCCGCCTATTGAGCAATCGGCTAGCGTCTCTCTAGTGTTGTGCGACAAGAGCATTTTCCATGGATTCCACATTTTCGGCTCAACCCTTGGTTGCACAACCACATTTATCTATCAGTGTGTGTGTTTCCATGTGCCATTCTTTGCTATTGGTCTACTTGTTTCACTTGCGAATTTGTGAATCTCTTTCAACATTATTGACTCTTGCTAACATTTTGCATCAAATTTTTGTGCCCCTATCCTCACCGAGCTACTCCATAAGCCTTATTGTGTAGGTGTGAGAATTGACGAGAATCGGTACCAATTGTGCTATTTCCTTGATACATATTGAGTGATCATTGATCCATTCTCAACATCGGGTAAGGTACATTGGTATAGTTCTTCTCTTTCTCCCACTCACCACTGCTTGAGTCTTGTGATGGATAGGCAAAGCATTTCATCTCCGGTCTTCGACATCGACGACGTGATCAATGACATCCACGTGAAAACCATCGGACTACAACGAACAATGAAGAGCGCTTGGGCAACATCGCCATTGAACTACGACACTCCGAGACAAGGAGAATGGCCTCCTTCAACAAACAAATGGCGGAGCTCAAACACTTGGTGGTCGATTACAAGTCTTCTTCCCCTTCGTCATCTTCTCGACGGCGACGTTCAAGTCACAAGTCTTCGGAGCGCAAACATGATGCAAGCGCAAGTCACCCACGAGCTCAAGCACGACAACAACATCATCCTCATGAAAATGCTCTACAAGCGCATACCTACAAGTCCGATCAAGCTCTACTTCACGCCAAGGACGAGCTCCAAGAGCAAGAGAGAAGACCGCGAGACAACTACCACCATGAAGGAGCTACGGCTACAACCACCACTTCGGCATCTTCGCCAAGTGCTATCAAGGCATCTTCGCCTTTGGACGTACGACATCTTCGCCTGCTTCCTATGAGTTTGCCTACATCGACGTCTTCATCATCAAGGTGATCATCTACGAGCGACGACGACAAGACGGTCGAGCATGGGCCATCGCCTTCGACCAAGGCGACGAGCTTGAACCTCTTAGACACCATGAAGACGGCGCCTATATTGGACTCCTACTCTGGGTCAAGCTACGCGAGCAAGCATGAGACCTTCTCTTTGACCTAGGAGGAGCATGATGATTTGCCACATCCCACGGCATTCATCTTTGGAGGCATTACGAATGAGGAATTGAGCATGGAGACTATTGCACCTACACCTCTTCGACATCCACATATGACGAGATGCCCCAATTCCCTTGTGGGGAGAGCCACCACCACATGAGTGATACAAGTGACTCCACCATATGTGACATTGAGAGCATTTCCTTTGAGAGGATGAGAGTGACCACTACTATCCCCATACATGAGAGCATGCCACATCTCCTATGTGAGGTTACGAGCCATTTGAGTGACTCCGCCATCCATACGAGTGAGAGTATCCAAGAGGGAGTGAGTGAGCCACACCACTTAGTGAGTGAGGTAGTTGAGAGGGCATGTGAAGCCACTATGATTTCTAACGACTTAACCTCTACTCCGAGTGTGTTTTCTTTGGTGCTAGGCCTCCTACATGACGACATGCCTACCCTCGATGAGTCCATCCCTCCAATGGGAAACCTGATGGCCATGGTAGAAGAAGATGCACCACCCATATGGTTCCATCAAGATCACGATGAACGCGACTTGGTCTTCAACACCTCACCTATAACGAACGGGCGATGCCCCAAAGATAACATAGGTGATGGTGCTTCTCTTGTCCCACTAGTGGACTATCTTACCGATGATTGCTTGCATGATGTTGACACACCTATTACCATGCTTCATGCTAGTGCGACTTCTTCATGCCATGGCTTACCTATTTATGATGAATATGATGATGAGCATGTTGAGTTGCCTAGTTGTGATGCTATGCTACATAGGATTTCTTGTGAAAAATCTTTTGGTCACATCATGTTCGACAACCCTTTAAACTTTTCATATGCTATGAGTGAGATATCCCATATTGCTTCATATAAATCTCAACATAGTAACTATGCATGCCCCATTAAAGTCAATCCTATTTGCACTTATGGCATAGATGACAAGATGATGGTCATTGGCTTGTGTTTCTCTTACGATGATATTTCCATGCTTCCTTTACATGATTTGCGCAATTCATCTACTATGCCATGCCATTATCATATTGTTCCAAATATGCTTTGTTTTGGATGTTATCTATATTCTCCATGTGATGTTTCCATTGATGCTCATGAGGAGACCTCCATAGTTTCCTCATACATACTAGGAGATCTTGATGCATTCCATACCTTGCATGATTGCCATGATTGTGTGCACCATATGCATTCCATGAATAACAATGCTCTACATAATTCTCATGATGCATTACACAATTTGAGTCTCCATTATGCCATACATAACAACAAACCTCTCATGATGGATGACATGTTTCTTTATCACACATCTCATTTATTTGAGCATCGGATATTATGTGCTAACCAACACATGCACATGCGCGTCATGATGGATGATGTGTACATATACCACACACACACACTTTTTCCTTTGTCTTTGCTTTGTCTAGGTACTCATGAACATTTGTCAACCTCACAATCCCATGAGTTGACAAAACGAGCTCTTGCGAGCAACGACGATTTGGGATCCCGTGGATTTTCCTTACCACCATTCTCTTTGCGCAACCACTACGCGCATACCTTTTACTTGGCTCTCACACGACTATGGGCTATTTACCGCTTGTCATCTTATGCCCATTCTATCGTGTTCAATTTGCATGTTATGCCTCTTGCTATGACTTTGCCATGCAATTGTGACCCTTGCTTGCCTTTACACATGATTCACCATTATGCTACTTCTATGTGTATTTGCATGCTTGGTGGAGATGCTTGTAGCTATTGCCAAGATTTCTTTGTGCCCCATGCTATTATTGATTCTTGTGCTGGGAGAGTCATGATGTTCCATTGCTATTTACATAGGACTTCTTGCCACCACAATGATGAGACTTTTCTCATATCTTGTTTTCATGCTTGTGTTATGCCATGTGCATTATTCATGCCTACAATTTGCACACATGACATGCTTGCCATGGTTACCTCTAGTATGTTGCATATTCGCACTACTAGCTTGTTTGACTTGTTCACCATGATTGCTTGCTATGTTGCATCACCCATGTTCCACTCTTACTTGCTTTCTTGGGTTGATGACATATATGTTCATGCCATTCACATGATCCACATTGATCATTATCACTTGTCTCCATTAGTTGCATCTCTCATATTCCATCATATTGAGTGCAACAATGCTATGTTTGTTGATCTTGGGGACTTGGACACCATACTTGTGATGCATGCTTGCTTGTTTGAGCCTAATGCCTTTGGTTGTTATCGCATCATATGCTTACATGCCATGCCACATTACCTTGTCCTTTCTTATGATGAGCATGATGACTACACTTGTTGGGTATCTTACCACATGAATAATAGGTTTTGCATTCACGCTAACCTCATTTGTTTTTCCAAGTGTTTGCCATGTTCGTTCATTTTGAAGGATTCACAAGGCGGTGCCGTCATGCGACCAATTGGTCATGCGAAGGCATACACGATGTGCAACACCAACATTTGTGAGAAATTCCTAAAGGTGAATTCCTTCTTTGTGCGCCATCCTCACTTATGCATATTAGATGGACCATACTTTCATTGTTGTTTCCTTCTTGTTGTCTACATGATACATCTACGGGATGAAGGATCGACATTGAAGATGGACCCTTTGGATGCACCTTCGGAACTCCACTCAAGCCACGACATTGAGCATTGGTATATCAACACTCCTTTGGAACATTGCACCAAAACCTCCATATTTGTTGATTGTGTGCCCACATGCCATGCTCCATGGACTTATCATACCCATGACAAATTTGCATCTTATGCATGGATTGAATCACATTATGATTGCCTTATTGCATCGTGTATGCCCATGTCATCCATGATTTATGAGCTTGTGCATTTCCTTAGCAAATTTGTTGTGATCTATCTTGATGGCATATTCATACATAATGATCACATTGCCAAACATCAATTGCATGATCACATAGTCATATCAAGGATCCATTGCCATGTTCATGCTCTTGATAAACCATCACACTATGACATCATTTTGCACAATGGTAGAAATTGTAGCTTTGTGCACCATGCCAATTATTCCACCTTTGTGTAGACAACAAATGAATTTTCTCACATGAATGCTTTACTTTTCATTCTACATCTTTTGGATAAGCATCTTGTGTCTTGCCATGCCCAACCTTGTCACACGGACTCATTCTTACATGATAGACACTTGTACCCTAACCATTGTATTTCCGAGCGTCGTTTGTCTTTGCTCTTCTTGCATGTATACCACTCCGGCGACACCTTAGACTACTTGGATTACGCCAAGTCTTCATTACAAGTTCGTCCACGACAACCATTTCCATGGTGATGAGCTTTTCGATCCGAGGTCGGATCTTTCCCAAGGGAGGGGAGATGATGCGGAGCATCCCACGATCATCCCCATGTTCACTTCGATAAGACCTCAAGTACACACCATTAGACACAAGGTTGACTCGCTCCTCTCCGAACCTTCACTTTCTACATGCGAGACATGGTTACTACCTCCAACATATGTGTTATGCATGAGCAGGAACCAAGAGGAAAGCCATGGAACAACTAGGAGCATTGGACACGATGGCGAGGACAAGTTCGAGGACCAAATGGAGAAGCTGCCAGAAATCTACAGGCTCCGGACGTCTGCTACATACCGGACAACCGGCAACTCCCAGGCGACCGGACGACCAGCAACCACCGGACGTCCGTAACTATGATCACAGAAGGATATTCGCGGAAGTACGAGACCTTCCGGACGTTCGGACACCCGTGAGCCACCGAGCGACCGAACCCACCGGACGTCCGGCACCTGCTGTCTGCGCACAGTTATCGGGCCAGAGGCCCATGTATCCCTCTCCCACTTACCCATTCGTGGCCCTAGACTATATATACTCCTCCTCCTCCTCCTCCTAGTTAGGGTTAGCTTTGTTTTACCTCATTTGATACCTAAAGCTTTGCTCATCTAGTGGTTCTACTCCTAGGAGTGACTGCGGCCCCTCTTCGGAGAAGATCCACACCTGATTCAAGACCTCTTCAGAGAAGATCCTTCGCGGATTCAAGACCTCCTCACGGAGATTAAATAGCTACCTTGTATCTTTCCTTTGTTGGATTTGGACCGTGTATCTCGTTGTGTTGAGGATCTAGCACATGTGTGATCGTTTCTTGTTGATTTGAGTGTTTCTCTCGTTTCCCCTTGTGTTCTTCATGTTCATCCTCGGGGATCCCTCCAATCGTGAAAGATCGGCCTAGATCGGGTTAGCCCCGCATCAGAAGGTCTCCGCTGTCCAAGAAGAGACTAATATTTTACAGGAAACTATGGAAGAAGGAATTGATGACACTGTGAGCTCATTAGATGAAAAAGATGAGGAGGAGAGTGAAGAACAAAAGGAGGAAGAGAGGATTATCTAACCGTGCCCACCTTATAATGAGAGTAACTCTTCAACTCATACATTGTTTAATTTCCCTTCGTGCTTGCCGAAGGATGAATGCCATGATGATTGCTATGATCCCTTGGATTCGTTTGAAATAACCCTTTTTGATGAAATTGATGCTTGCTATGCTTGTGGCCATGATGCCAATATAAATTATGCTTATGGAGATGAACTTGCTATAGTTCCTTATGTCAAGAATGAAATTGTTGCTATTGCACCCACACATGATAGTCCTATTATCTTTTTGAATTCTCCCAACTACACTATATCGAAGAAGTTTGCTCTTATTAAAGATTATATTGATGGGTTGTGTATTACTACCACACATGATGATTTTAATAGATATAATATGCATGTGCTTGCTGCTCCTACTTGCAATTATTATGAGAGAGGAACTACATCTCCGCCTCTCTATGTTTCCAATATGATAAAATTGCAAGACACTGTTTATACTATGCATCGGCCTTTACTATGTGTGCATGAATTGTTCTTTTATGACATGCCGATGCATAGGAAGAGAATTAGACTTCGTTGTTGCATGATATACGTTATTTTGTGCTCACTACTAAATCACAAATCATTGTTAATTAAAATTGGCTTTGATATACCTTGGGATCCGGGTGGATCCATTACTTGAGCACTATATGCCTAGCTTAATGCCTTTAAAGAAAGCGCTGCCAGGGAGACAACCTGGAAGTTTTAGAGAGTCATTTATTTCTCTTGTGTGCTTTTATAAAGTTTAAAAACAAAAAAATAAAGAGGGGAACCTAAAACTTTTTCAAAAAAATAGTGAAAGTGAGAAAGATGAGCGTTGTTAAAGTGGGAGCTAGCCTTGAACTTTGTTCATGCCCATGGAAACTTTGTGAACCTAGATTACAGAAACTTTTCAATAAAAATAATTATCCCCATGTACAATTCCATTGTATTATAAAAATAATGTGCGAAGAGTTTCCTTTAGGATGATTAAACTGCTTGTTGGTTTGTGCGGTGCAAAAACAGAAACTTTGGCTGTAGTGCACGATTTTACATTTTTTACCAGAACGTAGTATTTCAAAAAAAAAACTATGCACACGCAAGATCATGGTGATGCAGAGCAACAAGAGGGGAGAGTGTCGTCCACATACCCTCGTAGACCGTAAGCGGAAGCGTTATGACAACGCGGTTGATCTAGTCGCATGTCTTCACGATCGGCCGATCATAGTACCGAACGTACGACACCTCTGCGATCTGGACACGTTCAGCTCGGTGACGTCCCATGAACTCACGATCTAGTACAGCTTCGAGGATGAGTTCCGTCAGCACGACGATGTGATGACGGTGACGATGAAGTTACCGACGCAGGGCTTCGCCTAAGCACTGCAACGATATGAGCGAGGTGTGTTTCTATGGAGGGGGCACCGCACACGGCTAAAAGATCAATGATCAACTTGTGTGTCTATGGGGTGCCCCCACCCCCGTATATAGAGGAGTGGAGGAGGGGGAGGGGCCGGCCCTCTATGGCGCGCCCTAGGAGGATTCCTACTCCCACCGGGAGTAGGATTACCCCCTTCCAATAGTAGGAGTAGGAGGGAAGGAAGGAGGGGAGAGGAGGAAGGAAAGGGGGGCGCCGCCCCCCTTCCTTGTCCAATTCGGACTAGAGGGGGAGGGGTGCACGGCCAGCCCTGGCTGCCCCTTCCTCTCTCTCCCAAGGCCCATGAGGCACACCTCACTCCCTGGGGGTTCCGGTAGCCCCCCGGCACTCCAGTAAATGCCCGAACTCATCTGGAACCATTCCGATGTCCAAACATAGGCTTCCAATATATCGATCATTATGTCTCGGACATTCCGAGACTCGTCGTCATGTACGTGATCATATCCGGGACTCTAAACTACCTTCGGTGCATCAAAACTCATAAACTCATAATACCGATCGTCACCGAACGTTAAGCGTGCGAACCCTACAGGTTCGAGAACTATGTAGACATGACCGAGACTGATCTCCAGTCAATAACCAATAGCGGAACCTGGATGCTCATATTGGTTCCTACATATTCTACGAAGATCTTTATCGGTCAAAACCGCATAACAATATACGTTGTTCCCTTTGTCATCGGTATGTTACTTGCCCGAGATTCGATCGTCGGTATCTCAATACCTAGTTCAATCTCGTTACTGGCAAGTATCTTTACTCGTTCCGTAATGCATCATCTGGTGACTAACTCATTAGTCATTTGCTTGCAAGGCTTATAGTGATGTGCATTACCGAGAGGGACCAGAGATACCTCTCCAACGCTCGGAGTGACAAATCCTATTCTCGATCTATGCCATCACCACAAACACCTTCGGAGACACCTGTAGAGCATCTTTATAATCACCCAGATACATTGTGACGTTTGATAGCACACAAGGTGTTCCTCCGGTATTCGGGAGTTGCATAATCTCATAGTCATGGGAACATGTATAAGTCATGAAGAAAGCAATAGCAGTAAAACTAAACGATCAAGTACTAAGCTAACAGAATGGGTCAAGTCAATCACATCATTCACCAATGATGTGATCCTGTTAATCAAATGACAACTCATGTCTATGGCTAGGAAACATAACCATCTTTGATTCAACGAGCTAGTCAAGTAGAGGCATAGTAGTGACACTTTGTTTGTCTATATATTCACACATGTATTATGTTTTCGGTTAATACAATTCTAGCATGAACATTTATCATGATATAAGAAATATAAATAATAACTTTATTATTGCCTCTAGGACATATTTCCTTTAGTCTCCCACTTGCACTAGAGTCAATAATCTAGATTACACAGTAATGATTCTAACACCCATGGAGTCTTGGTGCTGATCATGTTTTGGTCGTGAGAGAGGCTTAGTCAATGGGTCTGCAACATTCAGATCTGTATGTATCTTGCAAATCTCTATGTCGCCCTCCTTGACTTGATCGCGGATGGAATTGAAGCGTCTCTTGATGTGCTTGGTTCTCTTGTGAAATATGGATTCCTTTGCCAAGGCAATTGCATCAATTGGATCTGATGCATTGGGTATGACACCTAGATCGGATATGAACTCCTTCATCCAGACTCCTTGATTTGCTGATTCCGAAGCAGCTATGTACTCCACTTCACATGTAGATCCCGCCATGACGCTTTGCTTAGAACTGCACCAACTGACAGCTCCATCGTTCAATAAAAATACATATCCAGTTTGTGACTTAGAGTCATCCGGATCAGTGTCAAAGCTTGCATTGACGTAACCATTTACGACAATCTCTTTGTCACCTCCATAAATGAGAAACATATCCTTAGTCCTTTTCAGGTATTTTAGGATGTTCTTGACCGCTGTCCAGTGATCCACTCCTGGATTACTTTGGTACCTTCCTTGTAGTGCCTAGTATGAGATTATACCTCCTACGTGTCGAGGCACGACTTAAAGGTATAAGCTCATACTAGAATGATCTCAAGTATGGTATCTTTGCACGACTCATGTAAAAGAGGGATGAAATTGCAAAAGAGTAGTTGGCTTACACTCGCCACATCACACAATACATTACATAAGCAATCATCATCCAAATAACATCACAGTCCGACTACGGACGAAGATCCAAATGAAAGATACCATAAATAAAGCCACAAGGTCCGAATCGCCCCTAGTAGATGCCACTACTGATCCTCGGGATAAGACACGTAGTATCGCCCACGTTCTTCATCGAACTCCCAGTATAACTCTGTGCCATCGCCTGTGTAGTTCACCATGGTACCTGCATCTGGTGTTGTGTAGAATCTGTGAGCCACGGAGGACTCAGCAATCACGTTCCCGGGTAGCAAAACTATCTAAGCCTTGGGTGTGGAACAAGGCTGAAGAATAAGGTTGCAGCTGCACTAGCACTAGCTTACGTGTTTAGAGCGAGAAGAGAAGTTCCACGAGCGTCAAGGTGATCACGAAGTGATCCTATCTAAGCACGTCAAACATAACCCCACCGTGTTCACTTCCCGAGCCCCTTTCGAAAAATGACCGTCACGGTTACTCACGCTGGTAGTGTATTCTGAACATGGTGTCAAGTTTTCTACAACCGGATATTAACAAACTCCCATCTGCCACATAACCGCGGGCACGACTTTCGAAAGATCAAACCCTGCAGGGGTGTCCCAACTTAGCCCATCACAAGCTCATGATCTACGGAGTCGCAACTCCAAGGTGGGAAGACCCGAGTATTCTCGGAATCCCGTGCTCAAGATATTCCGACTAAGGTAAAACTAATCCAGCAAGACCCCCCGGCGTGCCGACACCCTGATAGTAGCCGCGCGTATCTCGTCTCAGGCCACGACCGGATGGGCGATGCTACAGGTTTTTACCAGCCCTCGGGTTTCCCCAAGGTGGCCCTGCAGGACCCCCAGTTTGGACCAACACTCATGTGGAGCACTGGCCCGGGTTGTTGATTAAGAAAAGGGTTTATGTAACATCCCAAATTTTCAATTTGGAATGTTATACATAGATCATAATTGCATTTCATGCTTTTTGCATTTTGTTCGTGGCGTTCCTCGAAATTCTAATCAACTCAAGGACCTACGGAGAGAGTTGGGAATTTTACCGTTTTCGTATTTGAGTTCGCTCGAATACCGGTACGAGGACAGTGTGATTCTAATTATTTCTCTCTCCTAAAAAATATTTCTAAATACAAAATATGAGCAGAGATAATATGACTTCTCCAAAATAACAGAAATATTGGAGGAAAAATGTTAAAATCACTTTTGGTATTTTTTCAGGATTTATTTGCGGATTTATTTGCATAGGAAAAATGCGCGTTTTTCAAAATTGCATTTAAGTCCGGGAAAAATGTTCACTTTGTCCTAAATATTATTAGAGGATGGAGAAAATTTATTTCGGGAATTTTGGAGTCCGTTTGGTATTTCTTTCGTTAGTTTTTGTGTGCCGGGACTCTATTAAAAAAAGAAAAGAAAAGGAAACCGACTTAGTCTCGTATAGGGTCGGGAGACTGGGCTTTATAAGCGCCAGCCCCGCCAGCCCAAAGTCGCCAGCCCCGCAGCCCCGCTCGCCCGAAACCCTAGCGCCGCCAGCCCGCCGCCGCCGCCACCCGCCGCCGCCGCCGCCGCGCCGCCCCGTCGCCCCGCCGCCGCCCGCGCCGCGCCGCCCCGCCGCCCCGCGTGCCGCGCCATCGCCGCCGCCGGAGCACCGCCGCCTCGCCCCGCCGGACCGCCAGAGTTTTCTGCCGGAGTTCGTTGTTCGAGGTAGTTCTCGGTTTTTCCCAAATAACCGATCGGTTTTGTTTTAGGAAAACATAGATCTATTTTTTTATTATTTTTTAGAATATATCGATTCGGTTTTTCGTCGGTTTAGTTATTTAGCGGACGTTCGTCCGTACGTTCGTTTTAACGAACGGTTTTCGTTAGTTAGCCGCAGACAACGAACGTTTGTTCGTTAGCCTGTTCGTCGTTTTTCTTTTTCGGGGTACTTATCCGCGGTTATTTCGATCGCGATTTCTGCCCTGATCTTGTTTTTCGTTTTTCTTTTCGCTCGAGAGTCGGAATCAGGTGATTCAAAATCCCAGATCTTCGTCTCGAAGCCCTCTTTACGTTTAATCAACTTGAAAAAAGTTTTGGCTACTGTAAAAATTGACTTTAGGCCAACTAGTAAACCGGAGCTCGTTTCTTTTGCAATTTGAGTTTCGTTGCTTCTTTCGAGTTGATTCTTTTTGCAAACCGGAGTTCTTAAGTTGAACTTTCTGGTTTGATCTCTTATTTGAGTCTTACCCGTGCATTAGTTAAGTACTTATTGTGTGCTTGTTTGATTGCGATTGAGTACCCGGAGTGCGCCGCTTGCTACTTTGAGTCTCTAGGTTTTGCGGATCATCAGCAAGGCAAGTAACACTTTGATCATGCTTTCCAATTACCCAATTTTCATTGCATTAGTCAAACCCTCACACATTGCATGAGTAGGATCAATTAACTTGTGGGATTGGGAAGTAGATTGAGGTAGTACCTATTACCTGCATTTCATTCAAACCTTTGGGAGTTACTTCACGTTTGCTGTTAGGACATGCTATGCTCGTAGACGTGGATTGGGTGAGTGAGATCCATGACAAATGTGAGTTTGTTAATTAATGGTTCAACTTAAGGTGGTAACATTAATACACATCTGGGTGGATTGAGGCACCTGGGTACTCCAGTGATTGCCTGTTTTTCTTTTGGACCGCCACCCAGGCTCAAAGGGATCATGAGATTATTCATACTAGAAACTTCTGTGTGCAGCCACAATGCTATTATGGGCTCTAGCATAGTATGAGTAAGTTGTGCGAACTCTTACAGTGGTGGACTAGCAGATGTAGGGGATGTAGGTTGGTACGGTCCGCCCGATCGTAAGGTGCTAGCGCTTCTGAAAGACTATGTCTCGGTCATCCGTTTCTCAAACACCATGCAGTGCGAGAAATCAAACGGAGGCGATCGAGTCTTGTGGGAAAAATGCACAAACCTCTGCAGAGTGTACAAACTGATCATGATTAGCCGTGTCCCCGGTTATGGACGTCTTGAGTATCTAGTACTTGGATTTTCATGTGCATCTCAACATGTTACTCTAATTTAATATTGTTGGGTTTAAATGATGAACTTTAATTGGGGTTGAGAGGATGTCTATCTTCTCAACGATGTTTCAACTACCATGATAGTTAAATTAAAATCTATTCCTTTGAAGTAGGGAAAAACTGGCTTTACGCAAAAACTTAACCATAGAGCTTTCCACCAGCCATATTGCATATAGTATAGCTTTACTTTCATTGCATTCTCTTGTGTTACCTTGCCAGCATATTCCATGTGCTGACCCGTTTTCGGGCTGCAACGTTTCAAGTTGCAGACTTTTCAGCCGACGAGTAAGATGCCTATTAGGTCGTGGTTCTATACTCAGTGATGCCACTGGAGTTGATGGACTCACTTATCTTCCAAGCCTTCCGCTGTTATCGTATTAGATGGCCTTCAGCCATATTATTTGTAATAAATTCCATCGTTGGACTATCGATGTAATAAGTGTGTGATTGCTACTCTGTTATAAATCCTTCAAGTACTGTGCGTGTCAGCATTACTGATCCAGGGATGACACTGATGCACAGAGATCAGACTGTTTGAGGTCTGATCGCTACAAGATGGTATCAGAACACACGCTGACTGTAGGACACGACCACTAAGACAAGCCCTAGAGCACACTTCACTCTTCTCTTTTCTGACTCCTCATCTTTTCTACTCTTTAGGATGGTGGAAGCAAAGCACAAGTTCGTGCAACCGGATGATGACACACCGTTTGGACGACACCTGAAGGAAGTCACAAGATATCTCAATATTGGACTACCAAGTTTCACCGGAACCTACAATGCCGCTCTACCTGAGGAGGATTGTTGGTTGATTCAAGCTCAAGTTCCAGGAAGGACGTTCACACCCGTCACCTCGCATTTTCCTTTAATGCACCTACATGGAGCCTAGGAAGGAGTATGGCAGTCCACATTGCTATGGGAAGGATTGGAGAAGTCTACAAGCAGGAGCTAAAGGACACTATCTACCAGATTTGTGGACGCCGAGATGAGAATTGGGATATGATCAGCACCCAGAAGGATAGGTCCATTGCAGCATTCATCCAGGAGTTAAACCATCACATTCGTCGCCAGGAGCACCAGATGTGTGCAGGGATGATAGATTTGAAGAAAGCCCTGAATAGGAATTTGGAGCTAGAAGAAGAACTCAAATCTACACGCGACGGATATGAGGAGGAGATGAAGATACTTGTGGAGAAGAATGATGATTTGACCCGGAAGTTAGGGATACTCATGGGAGAAGAAGACGAGGAAGAAGAACCCAAGGAGATACCACCGGAAGACTATATCATCATAGATGACACGGATTCGGAAGCTGAGGATAGCAAGGATGAAGACTATGAAGATGAAGCTGGAGCAGATATTATGGAATCCTCTGCCGATCAATATTTTTAGATGACCACCCTGTGACTAGTAGTTTACCTCCATACATTAGATTTAGAGCACCTTTGTAACGATCGTTAGATTTGTAAGACCTTGTTTGAAATTGATTGGTGTGATATGATTGTGTGTTTGTCTCATGTGCATATGGGTAGTGATTTTCCCTTAGACCTCTTTTCTATTCTAATATCTTCCCTCTACACCCATCAGATGCCTCCAAGACGTGAATTCGAGTTTCCCCCTGGGCTCACCCAGTTGATCCAGCAGCAGAACACCCTGATGCAACTTCTTGTCTAGAACACTCAGAACAACCAGAACAACAACAACAACAACCCTCCACCACCACCACCTGTGGACAACCTGACACGTTTCTTAAGGTTGCAACCATCCGTGTTTGCTAGCAGCATCGAACCAATTGTGGCTGATGACTGGCTACGCAAGATTGGAAGGGATTTGACCACCGCCAATTGCTCGGATGCTGAGAAGGTGCGATTTGCCGCACACCAGTTGTCTGGACCAGCCGCAGCATGGTGGGAGAATTACACAGCCACTTATCCCGTAGCCAATGTGACTTGGGATCAGTTTCAGCAAGCTTTTCATACCGCCCATGTCTCAACCGGAGCTATGAGTATGAAGAAGTAGGAGTTTCGTAATTTGCGCCAAGGAAATCATATTGTGGCTCAATACGTGGATGAGTTTAGTATCCTATCTCGTTATGCCCCAGATGATGTGGCCACAGATGCCAAGAAGCAGGAGAGATTCATGGAAGGGCTGAATGATGAGATGAGTGTACAGTTGATGGTGGCAACTTTCAATAATTACCAGGAGTTGGTTGACCGCGCCCTAATGATTGAAAGGAAGCATCAACAGATTGAGAGTCGCAAGAGGAAGTATGGGCAAGGAAAGTATAACTCTGGAGCTCAGCAGAAGCCCCGTTTTACCCCTAGAGCGGTAGGACAGTTTCAGCATACCCATGTAGGAGGTAGCTCGCACAATCACAATGGCACCAAGAATGGCAATGGAAATGGGAATGGAGCCAATGGAAACCAGAACCGCCCTACACCATCCACACCCACCAAGAGGGATTTCAGCCATGTCACTTGTTACAAGTGCGGGAAGAATGGACATTATGCCAATGAATGCCCAGAATTTAAGAATGGGAACGGCAATGGAAGCGCCGGGAAGAAGCCCAACCCGTTCAACAAAGGACAAGTGAACCACGTGACTGTGGAGGAGGTAGAAGAGCAACGAGATGCAGTTATAGGTAAGTTCTTAGTTAAGTCCTTTACTGCACTCGTTCTTTTCGATACTGGTGCATCGCATTCATACATTTCAAGGGGATTCGTGGATAAGTATAAGCTGCCGACCCAAGCCCTTAGATCGCCCATGTTAGTAACCTCACCAGGAGCGGAGTATATGGCTAAGTCATGGTGTGATCAGTTGCCCCTAAGGATTGGTAATTACATTTTCCCTTCGGACCTAATAGTATTGGAATCTCAAGGACTGGATGTGATATTAGGCATGGATTGGTTATCTAAGTATGAAGGGAATATTGAATGTGCCAGTAAGACCATTTTGCTTACTACGCCGGAAGGAAGAAGGATCAAGTATGTATCCCGGCACGAGTCAAAGAGGAGTAGGATAAATTCCTTGTCAGGAGTTGTTCAGGAGGAAGTGCCAGTAGTGAAGGATTATCCGGATGTGTTTCCAGAGGAGTTACCTGGCATGCTGTAATGCCCCGGATGTAATACTTTCCCTTTTGGGCATATAATATATCTCCGGCTTCATCTATTCCATTCCGGGTTCTTTGTCTTTCGGGTGTTCGTCGTTTTGTTGTGTGCGTGTGTGGCATTCATTCACATCATGTAGACATGTGCATCGCATTGCATTTGTGTTGTCGTTTGCATCCGGTTCCACGCGTTCCTTCCCGTTGTCCGTTTCGCCTTCCGGAGCTCCCTCACGTGTCCGTGACGTCCCGTAGGCCTACTTTGGTGTTTGGGCGTGTAACGTTACCGGTGTGCCGCGAGGTTGTTGTGTGTGTTGTTGTTTTGTTGTGTGCAACCCGCCTCTCAAATCTCGTCGCGTTTGGACTCCGTTTGCTATCCCAACAGTTATTCGTGTGGGTCCAAAGTGCCTTCGCTTTGTGGCCCGAAACACCCCTACAGCAGCCACTACCCTCTCCTAGGCCCATCTAAACTCTCCCCGCGATCGGATCCGTCGGATCGCGATCGGAGGGCTCCTAACACCCCCAAATCCCCCCAAACCCTAAAAATCTGCTTTATAATAGACCCTATGTCTATTTTGGACATCCCTAGTTTTCTTCCTCCTCCTTCCCCTAAAATATGGATCTAGCCACCCCCTCCTCTCCACTTGGCAGATCCCTCAGCCAGTTCCTCCCGTCGCCAGCTCCTCCGACCAGATCGAGATCCGCCTGGGGATCCAGATCGGGCGCCAGGGTCAACGCCCCCCGATCCGGCCCGATCCTTCCCGCTCGTCGCCTCCTCTCCAGGCCGATCGAGCCTCGTCAGCCGCCCCGCCTGGGCCTCGCTTCGCTCTCCACCAGATCGAGTCAGCGTCGAGCCTTCGGTCGCCTGGACCACTTCGCCGCTCCAGCCCCTTCGCAGTCGTCAGCCGCCGTGGGCCTCCACCCCCCCCAAGCCGGCCCATCCGCGGGCCGCGGCCACCTCCGGTCGCCCAGGCCACTCCCGCCTCCGCCAGGCTCCCTTCGGCCTCCCGCCGCACCGGGCCGCTCCCTCCGAGCCGCAGCGGGCCGCCGCCGCCTTCCTTCGCTGGGCCAAGCGCGCCACCGGGCCGCTCGCCTCCCGCGCCCCCTCCAGGCCACCGCAGCAGCTGGGCCGCCCCAGGCCTCCGCCCAGTCGCCGGATCCCACCGCGGGCCCGATCCGCGCCAGCCGCCGTTCGGCCCAGCCGCGGGCCGTCCTCGTTCCTGGGCCAGTTCCAGATCCGTCGGGCCGCCTTCAGCTCGCCCGGGCCCGTTTTTTTTTCCAGATCAGGTTGACTCCCCCTCTTTTTCTTCTAAGTCCCAGATCTTTTACCTGTCTGATGCATATTTCATACTGCTCTAACTTTTAGTGTGGTGATCCGTTTCGCGCAAATAGCATGTCCAGACGCTCGTGGTGAATAGCACTACGTTTTATCTTTTGGTGTCATGCATGTTAGAAGTCATCTAGATGCTTGTTTTCCCGTTGCAAGAGTGCATCCCGGTATAATTGCTGCTATGTGATGTTTTTATGCCATCTTTGCCATGTGATAACTTTTAGCTCGTTTGTCCGAATGATGCAAATGACATGTCCACGTGTTCGTCTTGCCATGCTCTACATGTTGTTGGTGATAGGTTGCATGATAGATTAATTCTTGCCATGTATATAATCGTTGCAAAGTGCCATGTGGCTGTGATGTTGTTTCACTTGTTATAAAATGCCATCTTGTTGAGCTCGTTGCAATCGTTGTGTTTATCTCCATGATGCATGCTTGTATGTTTAGGAATCACCTTCATGTGTACTTTGATGTGGTGCTTACCACTTGCCATGTTTAGTTTCGAGGTGACTTAAACTTGCTCTTTTAAATGCCATGATGAATCTGCTGTTTTAGGACTTAGTGGTTTTTCACTAAGTCTGAAATCTGTAACGTTCCGATGCCATGTTTGCTTGCTGTTCTAGGACAAACCATGATAGTTTTGGAGTGGATCTTGATTGTTCCTCGTAGTATATATTGGTGGCTTTCCATTCATGTTCTCACATGCTTATTTGAGTGAATGTAGCATGTTTATCTTTTGCTCCAAAGTTTCAATAAAATACTGTTGCCAGAATTTTATTGTCAAGTTCAATATGTCCAAGCTTATTGCTATTGATCCGTGGCTCCTTTGGGGGTGCACCTTTGGACTTATTTGCTGTAGGATATGTCTAGTTTATGATCATGTCCTTTGCCATGATGTTTGAGTGCTGTAGCTTAATTATTTTGTGCTCCGAAGTTGCTATGTTGCTGTAATTTTCAGCTTTCGCTCATTTCTTGTTTCGGGCATAACTTTTAGCCCGTAACTCCGAATTCAGCGAGTCTTATATGAAACTTGATTGATTTTCTGTGTAGATTCATAATATCATGTTGTTGTCATGGTTTGAGGTGTTTTGCTTGAGTGCTATTTTCCGTGCTCCATGTGCATCCTTAGTGCATCCATCTTGCATCCATCTTTTTCGAGTGCGCATTGCATCTTGTTGATTCGTGCCTTGGGTGATTGTATTGTTTAGAGCCGGAAGCTGAGACCGAGTACGAGTACGAGCACGAGGTTACCAACGAGGTTGAGCACGAGGACCCTTCTTACGATCCGAACGACTTCTCTTCAGGCAAGATGACCGAACCCCGATAACATTACTATCTTTGCCTATTGCTAGTAGTTTCGCTCTGTAGTTTTGCCTCGATGCCCATGTTCTTCCTGTCAACCTCCTACTTGTAACCATTGCCATGTTTAACCACCCTACCTATGCAAACCGTTGCTTGGCTAAGTACGCTTCGCTCAGCCCTTCTTATAGCATTGCTAGTTGCAGGTGAAGATTGAAGATGCTTGCTTCATGTTGAAGTTTTGTTGGGTTATATCACACTATATAAATGCTTAAAATGAAATCATCTATATATTGGCAAGGGTGGAAGGCTAAGCCTTTTGCTTGGTGATTTGTTCCACTCATGCCGTTAGGAACCGTATAAACCGGTGTTATGTTCCTTGATTATGCGTTCCTAACACGGTTGGGGTGTATGGGACCCCCTCGATAAACCGCTAAGTGCTAAGTCTTTTCCAGCAAGTCCCAACATTGGTACTATTTGCCTAATAACTAAATAACTTGCATAGGGAGTAATTAACCCGAGTTCTTAATCAACAACCCCGGGCCAGTGCTCCTCATGAGTGTTGGTCCAAACCGGGGGTTCTGCGGGGTCACCACGAGGGAACTCGAGGATTGATATAAACCTGTAGAATCGCCCATCCGGTCGTGTCCTGAGACTTAGATACGCGCGGCTACTATCAGGGTGTCGACACGCCGGGAGGATTTGCTGGATTAGTCTTACCTTAGTTCGGTATATCTTGAGCACGGGATTCCGAGAATACTCGGGTCTTCCCACTTTGGAGTTGCGACTCCGCGGATCGTGGGCTTGTAATGGGTCAAGTTGGAACACCCCTGCAGGGTTATGAACTTTCGAAAGCCGTGCCCGCGGTTATGTGGCAGATGGGAGCTTGTTAATATCCGGTTGTAGTTAACTTGACACAATGTTTCTAATACACTACCAGCGTGTGTTCCGTGACCGTCAATTTCCGAATAGGGATTCGGGAGTTGAACACGGAGGGGTTATGTTTGTTGAGCTGTAGCTAGGATCACTTCGTGATCACTTCTCGACCGAGGCTTTCTCTTCTCGCACTCTCTCACGTAAGCTAGTTGCTAGTTGCTGCTGCAGACACTTATTCTTTTCTTCAGCCTTATCCTCTCCCAAGGCTTAAATAGTCTTGTTACCCGGGAACGGGATTGCTGAGTCCTCTGTGGCTCACAGTTACTTCACCACACCAGATGCAGGTCCAGTTGTGAGCTATCCAGGTGATGGCACCGAGCTGGACTGGGAGTACGACGAGGAGCGTAGTCGGTACTATGTTCGTTATCCGGATGATCAGTAGTGGAGACTTCTACTAGGATTCGATCCGACCTGTGGATGTTATTTAAGTTTGGTATCTTGACATTTGGTTTTGCCCTTAGAGGGTTGTGATATTCTTAATGTATGATGTTTGAGACATGTATTGTATTTGTGTGACGTGGCGAGTGTAAGCCAACTATTTATGTTTACAATCCCCTCTTTTACATGAGATGTGCAAAGATTACCAAACTTGAGATCATTCTAGGATGGACTTATGCCTTTAAGTCGTGCCTCGACACGTAGGAGGTATAACTCCATCCTGGGCATTACAAGTTGGTATTCAGAGCATTCTCCGACCTAGGAGCCCCCACTGATTGATCGAATCGTTGACGGTCGAGTCTAGGCACACACTAAAAATATTTTGAGTCCTATATTATATCGGAGAGTAGGATTTCTTTGCTTCTCATCTCCTTTCTCTCTGGTGAGGACTCCTGACGTCTACTCTTGTCTCTTCTATCTTCAAAAATTGCACCAAATTTTTTTTAGGAATCTCGCGAGTATTCTGGGATTGTTTCGATGTTCTTGTGACGAGGATATTGTTCTCGATGCCTCCTGACATTAGGGGTTGTGGCAGTGTCCCGGGGAGTTGAGCTTCGGGGTATTGTCGTCACAAGCATATCGCGGCAGTACTAAATACTTAAGACGACCGACATCGAAAATCTCTCCTATACGGCCAGTGGCAAGATAACCTCGACATCACCAAGTACTGGGGAGGTAGTTCGGGAGTATTGCCATAGCTTGTTATAGTGGATGCTTTTCGAAGGTCCGAGGTAAACAGTTTCTGAGAAAGACTGGTTATGTGTTGAAGGATGGATACACCTGGATGTAGGTTTAGAGTTGATTGCGCGGTGCTTCCCGTGTATCCCCAACACCTGATTGCATAACTGGAATCTTTCGGAAATTTATAGGTGGGTTTATCCAGTAGATCGTAGGCATTCTTCCAACGAATGCAGGTTAGCGAGTTCGGGGTTCTACATTGAGTGAAGTGGTATTATGACCGATGTTCCGATCAGGAGTTGCATCTTAAAGGGTCCTTGGCTATGCTGACCCGGGGATTGCAAAACCTTTTCGTAACGCGTTCATATGCTTTCAGCACAAAGATGTTAGAACGAAGCTCCTATCTTGTGTTTGTTCCCGTCTGTACCTTGTTGTTTTTCTTATTTTACCTTTTGTCCCCTATGTGGCTTCTCGTGAAGATTGATGTTATCATTTAACTGAGAATTTCATTCGTTCCTCTTGCTCGAATGATTTCATTCGTTCCTATTGTTCGAATGATTATTGTGAAGACTTGTTGCAATTCATTCCATTGATTCAGCTTATACCTTCTGTCAATCAATTGCTGATTCGTGGTCATCTCTTTCAGGATGGCTCCGAAAAGGGTTCCCAACGCTAACCCAGAGGCGGAAGAGGTTCCAGAACATCCTCCTTCCCCTCCTCCTTCGTCTGAGGCTTGGAGAGCAATTATGCAGACTACAGCTCAGAACACTCAGATGTTGATGCAGATGATGCAATAGATGCAAGCTAATCAAGCTAATCAGGGTGTTCCAGGGAATCAAGGCAACTTCTTCAACCAGTAGCACCATGCTACTCTCAACCAGTTCTTGGCCAATAATCCAAAAGCTTTCAGTTACTGTGTCGACCCTCTTGATGCTGAAGATTGGTTAACCGACATAAAGAAGCATTTTGAGTGCAGTAACGTGAAGGAAGATGACTGTGAAATTTGCAGCCTTCCAACTCAAAGATCAAGCAGCTGATTGGTGGCAGCAGTACAAAGACTCCAGGCCAGGTCAAGTGATCTCTTGGGAGAATTTCTGCAAGGACTTTCGCTCGCACCACATTCCAACTAGTGTCATCGAGGGTATGCGTGAGCAATTCCGCAACCTGAAGCAGGGCTCCATGACAGTCTATCAGTATAATGTCAAGTTTCAAAACCTCGCTCGTTATGCTAAGCAAGACATTCCTGATGCTAAGAGCAAAATTTACCAGTTCCGTGGAGGCCTGAAAGATGAACTTCAACTTGCTCTCACCTTGTTCGAGCCGGATGAATTCGACAAATTCTATAACATGGCTTTGAAACAAGAGGCAGCTCAGCTTAAGATGGAGGCTTCTAAAAAGAGAATTCGAGATGCCGTTCACTCTTCCTCATCGTCTCAGATGGTCTCGAAGCATCAGAAATTCTGGCTTCCTCCTCCTCCAGTGATTCGAGCTCCATACAACAACTCCAACAACTCCAACAACAAGAACTCTAGTGGACGTGGTTTCTCCCACCCACCCAACTCCAACAAGCAGTCCAAGCAACAGTTCCAAGCTCCAAGACCGAGTGTTCCTCCTGCCCGTCCGCTTTCTGAGGTTACTTGCTACAAGTGTGGCCAGAAGGGTCATTATTCCAACAAGTGCAACAACCCAAGGCGCCTTCCGCCTCCTCCTCCTGTCGGTACCGCTATGGTCAAGCATGATCCAAAGGCAGCAAGGGTCAATCTGATGAATGCAGCACAAGCGGAGAATTCTTCTGATGTCATTTTGGGTAACATTCCAGTTAACTCTTTTCCAGCTAAAGTGTTATTTGATTCGGGTGCTTCACATTCTTTCATGTCATACCCATTTGCATCCAAGCATAGTGTGACCACAGCAGCTTTACCAAGGCAGTTGGCTATTTCTTCTCCGGGAAAGCAGATGCATTCCAGTATATATGCTCCGAATGTTTCTATTCGCATGGGTGATTATCGCTTTCTGGCCAATCCGGTGGTTCTTGGTAATTCCGACATCGACCTCATCCTCGGGATGGATTGGCTTTCTCAGCATGATGCTCAGATTGACTGTGCACAGAAGGAAGTCAAGATGACTCATTCCGATGATGATGTGATTATCTTCGCCGCCAGGGATAACACTATCAGGCTTTTCTCTCTCAATGATAAGGGCGAAATTAATGCCATATCTCAAATTCCGGTGGTGAACGAATATCAAGACGTCTTTCCTGAAGAACTTCCAGGCAGGCCTCCACACCGCCAGGTGGAATTCGTTATTGAACTCGAGCCGGGTACTGAGCCAGCATGCCGGCGTCCATATAAACTCTCTCCTGACGAACTGAAGGAATTGAAGAAGCAGCTTGATAAACAGGAGAGTATGGGTCTCATCAGGCCTAGTACGTCTCCTTGGGGCTGTGGTGTCTTATTTGTCAAGAAGAAAGATGGCACGGAGCGTCTCTGTGTTGATTACCGGCCATTGAACAAGAAGACGATAAAGAACAAATATCCGCTCCCCAACATCAACGAACTCTTTGAGCGGCTCAAAGGAGCTAAAGTGTTCTCTAAGCTTGACCTCCGAATGGGCTATCATCAAATTCGCATTCGCGAGGAAGACATTCCCAAGACGGCCTTCAGAACAAGCTACGGTTCATACGAGTATACTGTCATGTCTTTTGGTCTCGCCAATGCTCCTCCTACCTTTTCGAGGATGATGCACTACATCTTCAACCCCTATACTGGCGAGTTTGTGCTTGTGTATCTGGATGATATTCTGGTGTTTTCCAAGAATGAAGAAGATCACGAAAAGCACTTACGTCTGTTTCTTGATCGACTCCGAGAGCATAAGTTCTATGCCAAGTTCTCAAAGTGCGAGTTTTGGCTCGATAAGGTTTTGTACCTGGGCCACATCATCTCAGCTGACGGCATTGCGGTAAATCCCGAGAAAGTTGAAGCAATTGTCAACTGGGAAGCTCCTCAGAACGTCAAGCAACTCCGCAGTTTTCTGGGTCTTGCCAGCTATTGCAGAAGGTTCGTTGAGAACTTCTCCAAGATTGCCAAGCCCCTTTCCAACTTGCTTCAGAAGAATGTCAAATACTTTTGGTCTCCAGAGTGTGAAGTGGCATTCAAAACTCTCAAAGAAAAGCTTGTCTCTGCTCCAGTTCTGACTCCTCCAGATGAATCCAAGCCCTATGAAGTATTCTGTGATGCTTCTCTTCAAGGTCTTGGTGGTGTGCTTATGCAAGATAAAAGAATTGTGGCATATACTTCTCGTCAGCTGAAGCCAAGTGAGAAGAACTATCCCACACATGATCTCGAGCTAGCAGCTATGGTACATGCTTTGATTACGTGGAGACATCTGTTGTTGGGCAGAAAAGTCGACATCTTCACTGATCACAAGAGCTTGAAGTACATCTTCACACAGCCGCATCTGAATCTCCGCCAGACTCGTTGGGTTGAGATGATCCAAGAGTATGATCCCAGCATTGAATACACTCCTGGCAAGGCGAATGTGATTGCAGATGCTTTGAGCAGAAAGGCATATTGCAACAACCTTCTTATCAAGCCGTACCAGCCTGAGCTTTGTGAAGCATTCAGGAAGCTCAACCTCCAAGTTGTTCCGCAGGGTTTTCTTGCAAATCTTCAAGTTGCTCCTACCTTGGAAGATCAAGTCCGTGAGGCCCAACTCAGTGATACCATGGTGAAGAAGGTGAAACATGCTATTGCAAAGGGCATTCCGAAATACAAGTGCTTTCGTGTTGATGAGAGAGATACCTTGTTCTTCGAGGACAGACTCGTTGTTCCCAAAGGTGATCTCTGGAAGCTCATAATGGAAGAAGCACATGATTCTCTCCTTTCCATTCATCCTGGCAGTTCCAAGATGTATCAAGATCTCAAGCAATCTTACTGGTGGACACGCATGAAAAGGGAAATTGCCCAATTCGTGAATGAATGTGATGTATGCAGAAGAGTGAAAGCAGAACATCAACGTCCAGCCGGTCTTCTCCAACCTCTTCCTATTCCCGAGTGGAAGTTCAACCACATTGAAATGGACTTCGTCACTGGTTTTCCTAAATCCAAGCGAGGAAATGATTCTATCTTCGTGGTGATCGAAAAGCTTACCAAAGTCGCTCACTTCCTGCCAGTCAAAGAATCAATCAATGCAGCTCAATTGGCAGAGCTGTACACTTCCAGAATTGTGTCTTTACATGGCATTCCTCAAGTTATATCCTCAGACCGTGGAAGCTTGTTCACATCAAGGTTCTGGGACTCCTTTCAGTCCTCCATGGGCACTAAGATCAGGTTCAACACTGCTTTTCACCCTCAGACTAGTGGTCAAGTCGAGCGAGTGAATCAGATTCTAGAAGACATGCTCAGAGCCTGTGTCATATCTTTTGGCATGAAATGGGAAGACTGCCTTCCATTTGCCGAGTTCTCTTACAACAACAGCTTTCAAGCAAGTGCAGGCAAAGCTCCGTTTGAAATACTCTATGGCAGAAAGTGCCGTACCCCTCTCAACTGGTCTGAAACAGGCGAACGTCAACTTCTTGGCAATGACTTGATCTCAGAAGCCGAAGAGATGTGCAAAGTCATACGTGAGAATCTCAAGGCCGCTCAGTCGCGTCAGAAGAGCTACTATGACGGCAAGCATCGTGATTTGGCATTCAGCATTGATGATCATGTTTATCTCCGTGTGTCTCCGATGAAAGGCACCCAAAGATTCGGTATCAAAGGAAAGCTTGCTCCTAGATACGTCGGGCCTTTCAAGATTCTTGGCAAAAGAGGCGATCTAGCCTATCAACTTGAGCTCCCTTCAAACTTCGCCAATGTTCATGATGTGTTCCATGTGTCTCAACTTCGCAAATGCTTCAAGGCACCTGAGCGCATGATTCCGTTTGAAGAGATTGATCTTCAACAAGACTTGTCCTACCGAGAGCATCCTATTGCTATTCTCGAAGAAACCGAGCGCAAGACCCGCAACAAGTCCATCAAATTCTTGAAAGTCAAGTGGTCACATCACACCGACCGAGAGGCTACGTGGGAACGAGAAGATCATCTTCGTTCCGAGTACCCTTCCTTTTTCCAGTCCTAGATCTCGGGACGAGATCTTTTTGTAGTAGAGGAGAGTTTGTAATGCCCCGGATGTAATACTTTCCCTTTTGGGCATATAATATATCTCCGGCTTCATCTATTCCATTTCGGGTTCTTTGTCTTTCGGGTGTTCGTCGTTTTGTTGTGTGCGTGTGTGGCATTCATTCACATCATGTAGACATGTGCATCGCATTGCATTTGTGTTGTCGTTTGCATCCGGTTCCACGCGTTCCTTCCCGTTGTCCGTTTCGCGTTCCGGAGCTCCCTCACGTGTCCGTGACGTCCCGTAGGCCTACTTTGGTGTTTGGGCGTGTAACGTTACCGGTGTGCCACGAGGTTGTTGTGTGTGTTGTTGTTTTGTTGTGTGCAACCCGCCTCTCAAATCTCGTCGCGTTTGGACTCCGTTTGCTATCCCAACAGTTATTCGTGTGGGTCCAAAGTGCCTTCGCTTTGTGGCCCGAAACACCCCTACAGCAGCCACTACCCTCTCCCAGGCCCATCTAAACTCTCCCCGCGATCGGATCCGTCGGATCGCGATCGGAGGGCTCCTAACACCCCCAAATCCCCCCAAACCCTAAAAATCTGCTTTATAATAGACCCTATGTCTATTTTGGACATCCCTAGTTTTCTTCCTCCTCCTTCCCCTAAAATCTGAATCTAGCCACCCCTCCTCTCCACTTGGCAGATCCCTCAGCCAGTTCCTCCCGTCGCCAGCTCCTCCGACCAGATCGAGATCCGCCTGGGGATCCAGATCGGGCGCCAGGGTCAATGCCTCCCGATCCGGCCCGATCCTTCCCGCTCGTCGGCTCCTCTCCAGGCCGATCGAGCCTCGTCAGCCGCCCCGCCTGGGCCTCGCTTCGCTCTCCACCAGATCGAGTCAGCGTCGAGCCTTCGGTCGCCTGGACCACTTCGCCGCTCCAGCCCCTTCGCAGTCGCCAGCCGCCGTGGGCCTCCGCCCCCCCCCCAAGCCGGCCCATCCGCGGGCCGCGACCACCTCCGGTCGCCCAGGCCACTCCCGCCTCCGCCAGGCTCCCTTCGGCCTCCCGCCGCACCGGGCCGCTCCCTCCGAGCCGCAGCGGGCCGCCGCCGCCTTCCTTCGCTGGGCCAAGCGCGCCACCGGGCCGCTCGCCTCCCGCGCCCCCTCCAGGCCACCGCAGCAGCTGGGCCGCCCCAGGCCTCCGCCCAGTCGCCGGATCCCACTGCGGGCCCGAGTCGCGCCAGCCGCCGTTTGGCCCAGCCGCGGGCCGTCCTCGTTCCTGGGCCAGTTCCAGATCCGTCGGGCCGCCTTCAGCTCGCCCGGGCCCGTTTTTTTTTCCAGATCAGGTTGACTCCCCCTCTTTTTCTTCTAAGTCCCAGATCTTTTACCTGTCTAATGCATATTTCATACTGCTCTAACTTTTAGTGTGGTGATCCGTTTCGCGCAAATAGCATGTCCAGACGCTCGTAATGAATAGCACTACGTTTTATCTTTTGGTGTCATGCATGTTAGAAGTCATCTAGATGCTTGTTTTCCCGTTGCAAGAGTGCATCCCGGTATAATTGCTGCTATGTGATGTTTTTATGCCATCTTTGCCATGTGATAACTTTTAGCTCGTTTGTCCGAATGATGCAAATGACATGTCCACGTGTTCGTCTTGCCATGCTCTACATGTTGTTGGTGATAGGTTGCATGATAGATTTATTCTTGCCATGTATATCATCGTTGCAAAGTGCCATGTGGCTGTGATGTTGTTTCACTTGTTATAAAATGCCATCTTGTTGAGCTCGTTGCAATCGTTGTGTTTATCTCCATGATGCATGCTTGTATGTTTAGGAATCACCTTCATGTGTACTTTGATGTGGTGCTTACCACTTGCCATGTTTAGTTTCGAGGTGACTTAAACTTGCTCTTTTAAATGCCATGATGAATCTGCTGTTTTAGGACTTAGTGGTTTTTCACAAAGTCTGAAATCTGTAACGTTCCGATGCCATGTTTGCTTGCTGCTCTAGGACAAACCATGATAGTTTTGGAGTGGATCTTGATTGTTCCTTGTAGTATATATTGTTGGCTTTCCATTCATGTTCTCACATGCTTATTTGAGTGGCTGTAGCATGTTTAACTTTTGCTCCAAAGTTTCAATAAAATTCTGCTGCCAGAATTTTATTGTCAAGTTCAATATGTCCAAGCTTATTGCTATTGATCTGTGGCTCCTTTGGGGGTGCACCTTTGGACTTATTTGTTGTAGGATATGTCTAGTTTATGTTCACGTCCTTTGCCATGATGTTTGAGTGCTGTAGCTTAATTATTTTGTGCTCCGAAGTTGCTATGTTGCTGTAATTTTCAGCTTTCGCTCATTTCTTGTTTCGGGCATAACTTTTAGCCCGTAACTCCAAATTCAGCGAGTCTTATATGAAACTTGATTGATTTTCTGTGTAGATTCATAATATCATGTTGTTGTCATGTTTTGAGGTGTTTTGCTTGAGTGCTATTTTCCGTGCTCCATGTGCATCCTTAGTGCATCCATCTTGCATCCATCTTTTTCGAGTGCGCATTGCATCTTGTTGATTCGTGCCTTGGGTGATTGTATTGTTTAGAGCCGGAAAGCTGAGACCGAGTACGAGTACGAGCACGAGTTTACCAACGAGGTTGAGCACGAGGACCCTTCTTACGATCCGAACGACTTCTCTTCAGGCAAGATGACCGAACCCCGATAACATTACTATCTTTGCCTATTGCTAGTAGTTTCGCTCTGTAGTTTTGCCTCGATGCCCATGTTCTTCCTGTCAGCCTCCTACTTGTAACCATTGCCATGTTTAACCACCCTACCTATGCAAACCGTTGCTTGGCTAAGTACGCTTCGCTCAGCCCTTCTTATAGCATTGCTAGTTGCAGGTGAAGATTGAAGATGCTTGCTTCATGTTGAAGTTTTGTTGGGTTATATCACACTATATAAATGCTTAAAATGAAATCATCTATATATTGGCAAGGGTGGAAGGCTAAGCCTTTTGCTTGGTGATTTGTTCCACTCATGCTTTTAGGAACCGTATAAACCGGTGTTATGTTCCTTGATTATGCGTTCCTAACACGGTTGGGGTGTATGGGACCCCCTCGATAAACCGCTAAGTGCTAAGTCTTTTCCAGCAAGTCCCAACATTGGTACTATTTGCCTAATAACTAAATAACTTGCATAGGGAGTAATTAACCCGAGTTCTTAATCAACAACCCCGGGCCAGTGCTCCTCATGAGTGTTGGTCCAAACCGGGGGTTCTGCGGGGTCACCACGAGGGAACTCGAGGATTGATATAAACCTGTAGAATCGCCCATCCGGTCGTGTCCTGAGACTTAGATACGCGCGGCTACTATCAGGGTGTCGACACGCTGGGAGGATTTGCTGGATTAGTCTTACCTTAGTTCGGTATATCTTGAGCACGGGATTCCGAGAATACTCGGGTCTTCCCACTTTGGAGTTGCGACTCCGCGGATCGTGGGCTTGTAATGGGTCAAGTTGGAACACCCCTGCAGGGTTATGAACTTTCGAAAGCCGTGCCCGTGGTTATGTGGCAGATGGGAGCTTGTTAATATCCGGTTGTAGTTAACTTGACACAATGTTTCTAATACACTACCATCGTGTGTTCCGTGACCGTCAATTTCCGAATAGGGATTCGGGAGTTGAACACGGAGGGGTTATGTTTGTTGAGCTGTAGCTAGGATCACTTCGTGATCACTTCTCGACCGAGGCTTTCTCTTCTCGCACTCTCTCACGTAAGCTAGTTGCTAGTTGCTGCTGCAGACACTTATTCTTTTCTTCAGCCTTATCCTCTCACAAGGCTTAAATAGTCTTGTTACCCGGGAACGGGATTGCTGAGTCCTCTGTGGCTCACAGTTACTTCACCACACCAGATGCAGGTGCAGTTGTGAGCTATCCAGGTGATGGCACCGAGCTGGACTGGGAGTACGACGAGGAGCGTAGTCGGTACTATGTTCGTTATCCGGATGATCAGTAGTGGAGACTTCTACTAGGATTCGATCCGACCTGTGGATGTTATTTAAGTTTGGTATCTTGAC
Organism: Secale cereale; assembly: GCA_902687465.1. Lineage (NCBI taxonomy): Eukaryota > Viridiplantae > Streptophyta > Magnoliopsida > Poales > Poaceae > Secale > Secale cereale. The sequence goes on from LR738711.1 coordinate 729,443,557, forward strand.
ATTTGGTTTTCCCCTTAGAGGGTTGTGATATTCTTAATGTATGATGTTTGAGACATGTATTGTATTTGTGTGACGTGGCGAGTGTAAGCCAACTATTTATGTTTACAATCCCCTCTTTTACATGAGATGTGCAAAGATTACCAAACTTGAGATCATTCTAGGATGGACTTATGCCTTTAAGTCGTGCCTCGACACGTAGGAGGTATAACTCCATCCTGGGCATTACACATGCCATCGGATAGAGATATAGAGTTTTTGATTGAACTTTTGTAGGCACCGGGCCAATTTCTAAGAGACCATATAGGATGCCCGCAAAGGATTTCGAGGAAATTAAGAAGCAGATTAAGGAGTTACTGGATAAAGCATTCATACGCCCAAGTTCTTCGCCTTGGGGTTCGCCAGTACTTCTGGTGGAGAAGAAGGATGGATCGTTAAGAATGGTTGTTGATTACCGAGGATTGAATGAAGTAACGATCAAGAACAAGTACCTACTGCCAATGATCAATGATCTGTTCGATAGATTGCAAGGAGCTAAGGTATTTTCCAAGATCGATCTACGATCAGGGTACCATCAATTGAAGATCCGAGAGCAGGATATACCTAAGACGGCCTTTACCACTAGGTATGGGTTGTACGAGTATACCGTTATGTCGTTTGGTCTGACGAACGCATCGGCATACTTTATGAACCTGATGAACAAAGTGTTTATGGATTATTTGGATAAGTTCGTCGTAGTGTTCATAGATGATATTTTGATCTTCTCGAAGGATGAAGAGGAGCATGCAGAGCATTTGCGTTTGGTATTGGAGAAGCTCAGAGAACATCAGTTATATGCCAAGTTTAGCAAATGTGAGTTTTGGTTGAAGGAAGTCGGATTCCTCGGACATGTTATATCCGGAGAAGGAATAGCAGTAGATCCCGCTAAGGTGGACACTGTGACCAATTGGGAAGCACCAACGACAGTTGGAGAGATCCGGAGTTTTCTTGGACTCACAGGATACTACCGGAGATTTATCGAGAATTTCTCGAAGATTGCAAAACCAATGACGGAGTGTTAAAGAAGGACACCAAGTTGAGTTGGACAGAAGAATGTGAGGCCAGTTTCCAGGAATTGAAGAAAAGGTTGGTCTCATCCCCTGTGTTGATTCTGCCAGATCAACATAAGGATTATGAGGTGTATTGCGACGCTTCACGTCGAGGACTTGGAGCTATTCTTATGCAGGAAGGAAGAGTTGTTTCGTATGCTTCACGACAATTAAAACCTCATGAGATGAACTATGCCACCCATGATTTGGAGTTAGCAGCCGTAGTGCATGCATTGAAGACGTGGAGACATTTTCTCATTGGAAACCATTGTGAAGTATATACGGATCACAATATTTTGAAGTATATATTCACCCAGAAGGAGTTGAATCTTAGGCAAAGGAGATGGCTGGAACTCATTAAGGATTATGACATGAGATTGCATTATCATTCCAGAAAGGCTAACGTAGTAGCTGATGCGCTAAGCCGTAAGTGCCATGTCAATACCCTAATGATGGAGGAGTTTCCAAAGGAGTTAGCCGAGGACCTACGAGAACTACATTTGGAGATAGTTCCGAGAGGCTATCTAGCCACATTAGAAATCCAGTCTACCCTAATGGATAAAATCAGAGAAGCTCGGAAAGCTGACAAGGAGGTTGTCGCTATAAAGGAGTGGATGAGCGAAGGAAAAGCTAAAGGATTTCGTGAGGATGAACACGACACCCTATGGTTTGAGGATCGAATCTATGTGCCCAATGAGCCGGAGATCAGGAAGTTGATTTTACAGGAGGCCCATGATTCACCATACTCGATTCACCCAGGAAATACTAAGATGTATTTGGATTTGAAGGATATTTTCTGGTGGACCGGTATGAAGAAGGATATTGCGGAGTATGTAGCAGTTTGTGATGTGTGTCACAGAGTAAAGGCAGAACATCAGAAGCCAGCCGGATTGTTACAATCTATGCCAATACCCGAATGGAAGTGGGAGAAGCTTGGCATGGATTTTATCACCGGATTGCCCAGGACCAATGCAGGATATGATTCAATCTGGGTAGTAGTAGACCGATTGACGAAGGTAGCCCACTTTATCCCTGTGAAAACCACATATACCAGTGCAAAGTTGGCAAAGATATACATGACCAGGATTGTATGTCTGCATGGAGTTCCGAGGAGCATCGTATCAGATAGTGGAACCCAGTTTACCTCAAAGTTCTGGAATTAGCTACATGAAACTTTGGGTACCAAGCTAGAGTTTAGCACAGCATTTCATCCGCAGACAGATGGACAGACTGAGAGAGTAAATCAGATTTTGGAGGATATGTTGAGAGCCTGCGCATTAGATTATGGATCTAGTTGGGATGACAACTTGCCCTACGCGGAGTTCTCATACAACAACAGTTACCAGGCCAGTTTGAAGATGGCACCGTTCGAGGCATTATACGGAAGGAGATGCCGAACACCGTTATCATGGGATGAAGTTGGAGACCGACAGTTGTTTGGGCCAGACTTAATCAAAGAGTCTGAGGAGAAGGTGAAGTTGATCCGAGATAGACTGAAGTAGCTCAGTCCAGGCAGAAGAGTTATGCAGACTCGAAGCGCAAGGAGATAACCTATGAGATCGGAGATAGAGCGTACTTGAGAGTATCGCCTCGGCGAAGAGTTAAACGTTTCGGAGTTAAAGGGAAGTTAGCCCCGAGATTTGTGGGACCTTACCGTGTGTTGGAACACATGGGAGAGGTTGCCTATAAGTTGGAGTTGCCCGAAGGATTATCAGGAGTGTACGACGTGTTTCACGTATCACAGCTTAAGAAGTGCCACGCGGAGATGGCCGATATACCACCTAGAGACACAGTACCCCTGGAAGCAATTCAGTTGGACAATGATATGACCTACATGGAGAAGCCTGTTAAGATTCTCGAATTTTCGAGCAGAGTTACTCGCAGCAAGGTTATCAAGTTTTGCAAAGTTCAGTGGAGTCACCACACCGAGGAAGAAGCCACCTGGGAGCGAGAAGATGATCTACGCAAGGACCACCCACACCTATTCTCTAGCCAAGTCGAATCTCGAGGGCGAGATTCATTCTAAGGGGGGTAGGTTTGTAACATCCCAAATTTTCAATTTGGAATGTTATACATAGATCATAATTGCATTTCATGCTTTTTGCATTTTGTTCGTGGCGTTCCTCGAAATTCTAATCAACTCAAGGACCTACGGAGAGAGTTGGGAATTTTACCGTTTTCGTATTTGAGTTCGCTCGAATACCGGTACGAGGACAGTGTGATTCTAATTATTTTTCTCTCCTAAAAATATTTCTAAATACAAAATATGAGCGGAGATAATATGACTTCTCCAAAATAACAGAAATATTGGAGGAAAAATGTTAAAATCACTTTTGGTATTTTTTCTGGATTTATTTGCGGATTTATTTGCATAGGAAAAGTGCGTGTTTTTCAAAATTGCATTTAGGTCCGGGAAAAATGTTCACTTTGTCCAAAATATTATTAGAGGACGGTGAAAATTTATTTCGGGAATTTTGGAGTCCGTTTGGTATTTCTTTCGTTAGTTTTTCTGCGCCGGGACTCTATTTAAAAAAAGGAAACCGACTTATTCTCGTATAGGGTCGGGAGACTGGGCTTTATAAGCACCAGCCCCGCCGGCCCAAAGTCGCCAGCCCCGCAGCCCCGCTCGCCCGAAACCCTAGCGCCACCAGCCCGTCGCCGCCGCCACCCGCCGCCGCCGCCGCCCGCGCCGCCCCGCCGCCAGCCCGCCGCCCCGCGTGCCGCGCCGCCGCCGAAGCACTTCCGCCTCGCCCCGCCGGACCGCCGGAGTTCGTTGCTTGAGGTAGTTCTTGGTTTTTCCGAATAATTGATCGGTTTTGTTTTAGGAAAACCTAGATCTGTTTTTTTAGAATAGATCGGTTCGGTTTTTCGTCGGTTTAGTTATTTAGCGGACGATCGTCCGTATGTTCGTTTTAACGAACGGTTTTCGTTAGTTAGCCGCAGACAGCGAACGTTCGTTCGTTAGCCTGTTCGTCGTTTTTCTTTTTCGGGGTACTTATCCGCGGTTATTTCGATCGCGATTTCTGCCCTGATCTTGTTTTTCGTTTTTCTTTTCGCTCGAGAGTCGGAATCAGGTGACTCAAAATCCCAGATCTTCGTCTCGAAGCCCTCTTTATGTTTAATCAACTTGAACAAAGTTTTGGATACTGTAAAAATTGACTTTAGGCCAACTAGTAAACCGGAGCTCGTTTCTTTTGCAATTTGAGTTTCGTTGCTTCTTTTGAGTTGATTCTTTTTGCAAACCGGAGCTCTTAAGTTGAACTTTCTGGTTAGATCTCTTATTTGAGTTTTACCCGTGCATTAGTTAAGTACTTATTGTGTGCTTATTTGATTGCGATAGAGTACCCGGAGTGCGCCGCTTGCTACTTTGAGTCTCTAGGTTTTGCGGATCATCAGCAAGGCAAGTAACATTTTGATCATGCTTTCCAATTACCCAGTTTTCATTGCATTAGTCAAACCCTCACACATTGCATGAGTAGGATCAATTAACTTGTGGGATTGGTAAGTAGATTGAGGTAGTACCTATTACCTGCATTTCATTCAAACCTTTGGGAGTTACTTCTACGTTTGCTGTTAGGACATGCTATGCTCGTAGACGTGGATTGGGTGAGTGAGATCCATGACAGATGTGAGTTTGTTAATTAATGGTTCAACTTAAGGTGGCAACATTAATACACATCTGGGTGGATTGAGGCACCTGGGTATTCCAGTGATTGCCTATTTTTCTTTTGGACCGCCACCCAGGCTCAAAGGGATCATGAGATTATTCATACTAGAAACTTCCGTGTGCAGCCACAATGCTATTATGGGCTCTAGCATAGTATGAGTAAGTTGTGCGAACTCTTACAGTGGTGGACTAGCAGATGTAGGGGATGTAGGTTGGTACGGTCCGCCCGATCGTAAGGTGCTAGCGCTTCTGAAAGACTATGTCTCGGTCATCCGTTTCTCAAACACCATGCAGTGCGAGAAATCAAACGGAGGCGATCGAGTCTTGTGGGAAAAGTGCACAAACCTCTGCAGAGTGTACAAACTGATCATGATTAGTCGTGTCCCCGGTTATGGACGTCTTGAGTATCTAGTACTTGGATTTTCATGTGCATCTCAACATGTTACTCTAATTTAATATTGTTGGGTTTAAATGATGAACTTTAATTGGGGTTGAGAGGATGTCTATCTTCTCAACGATGTTTCAACTACCATGATAGTTAAATTAAAATCTATTCCTTTGAAGTAGGGAAAAATTGGCTTTACGCAAAAACTTAACCATAGAGCTTTCCACCAGCCATATTGCATATAGTATAGCTTTACTTTCATTGCATTCTCTTGCGTTACCTTGCAAGCATATTCCATGTGCTGACCCGTTTTCGGGCCGCAACATTTCAAGTTGCAGACTTTTCAGACGACGAGTAAGATGCCTTTTAGGTCGTGGTTCTATACTCAGTGATGCTGCTGGAGTTGATGGACTCACTTATCTTCCAAGCGTTCCGCTGTTATCGTATTAGATGGCCTTCAGACATATTATTTGTAATAAATTCCATCGTTGTACTATCGATGTAATAAGTGTGTGATTGCTACTCTGTTATAAATCCTTCAACTACTATGTGTGGCAGCGTTACAGGGATGACACTGATGCACAGAGATCAGACTGTTTGAGGTCTGGTCGCTACAGTTTGTAACTCCCTATGCAAGTTTTAGTTGTTAGGCAAATGTAAAACCAATGTCGGGCCTTGCTGGAAAAGATTTAGCGCTAAGCGGGTTATCAAGGGGGGCCCATAAACCCCAACCGTGTTAGGGACGCATAATCAAGGAACATAACACCGGTTTATACGGTTCCTAGGGTGGCATGAGTGGAACAAAACACCAAGCAAGAGGCTTAGCCTTCCACCCATTGCCAAGTATATAGGTGATTTAGTTTAACAGATTATATAGTGTGATATCCCAACAGTAACTTCATCATGAAGCAAGAATCTTCAATTCTTCTCCGGCAACTAGCAATGCTATAAGAGGGGCTGAGCGAAGCTTACGTAGCCAAACAAAGGTTTGCTAGGTTGGGTGGTTAGAGAGATTCAGGGCTACAATAGGAGGCTGACAAACAAACATGGGCATCGAGGCAATAAGCTAAAGAGCGAGACATCTAGCAATAGGCAAAGATAGTAATGATATCTGGGTTTGGTCATCTTGCCTGTCGAGTCGTCGATGGGATCGTAATACGGCTCCTCGTACTCAACCTCGGTAGGAACCTCGTTCTCGGTCTCGGCTCCCGGCTCTACTCAACACAAGAACACAACATGGCACAAAATCAAACACGGTGCAATTCACAAGCAACATGATGCAAGCAAGTCTATATGATGCATTTCATGGCAAGGGATGAAGCACACAAGAACAACACAAAACAACAAGTTTAAATGAGGCCGGAATCAACATATAGCAAATCTGGTAAGTCCTCATATGCATATTTTGAAATTGGTCCAGATCTGAACAAACCTTAAGTTAAAGTTATTGAACAGCAAGTTAACATGCACCATGATGATCTACACAAAATTATAGTCAAGTTTCATATAAAGTTTGTTTAATTCGGAGCTACGGTCTAGAAGATATGAGAAAAACAAGACAAGCAAGGCAACGGTGCAAGATGCATCCAAACATCAAGCAAACACACTCCAAACATGTAAACAACATGATATTATGATTCTACATGCAAAATCACACAAGTTTCATATAGGGCACGCTCAAAACGGAGCAACGGTTCAACACATACACACGAAACAAGATACAATGCAAAGCTGAAGTTAACAGCCACATAGCAACTTTGAAGCAAGAGATAATTAAGCTACAACACTCAAACATGGAGACAAGAAGCATGGATGTGAATTAGACATGTTACTTAACAAGTATGAACTTAGAACACACCCAAAAACCTACTGGAACACAATTAACCAAGCATGGCAAGTTGCAATAAAATTATCCAGACTTAGCCAAAATCTGGGTAGGCAAAAACATCATCACGATGCTGCCTTTGGAGGCACAAAACAACATGCATATCAACTCCACTAAGTATATAAAGATCATAGACATGTAGTAGACATATCCTACAGCAAACAACTCCATTGGAGCAGCTCCATAGGAGGCATGGATCAATAGCAACAAGCTACACCAAATTGATCATGTTGTTAAAAACCTGACAGGTATAATTTATAGCAACTTGAGAGCAAGAAATAAATAAGCTACAGCAAGCCATATGTTCAAGTAAGGGCATGAATGGATAGACAATAACATGGACAACAAGGAATGATCATTGGCCACTCCAAAACAAGCATGGAATTGAGTGGGGCATCAAGCAAACATAGCATGAGGTTAAAACAGATTCCAGACTTAGCAGTTTTTTCACTAAGTATAAAACAGTAACATTGGCATGGCATGTTTACAAGCTTGTTTAAGTCACCTCAAGACATATCATGGAAAGTGGTTTGCACCACAGCAAAGACCATATGATGGTGCTTCTAAAACATATTGACATGTGACATGAGGACAAACACATCAATAGCAAAGAGCATGTCAAAACAGCATCTCACAGTAAGTTTCAGCACTTAACAGCCACATGCACTTTTGCAACAGAGATTAACATGGCAATATGACACCTAACATGAATGCTACAACAACCATCATGTAGAGCACTTCACAATGAATATTTTGACATATCATATGCTCCATTGGGATAAACATGCACCAAGTTATCATATCTCAAACATGGCATCAAATTAACAAGTAACATCAGTTTATAACAAGTAGCACTCTTGTCGCCATGATTAGGTCATCAATATGATCTCAAACAAGCATGCCACAATGGAACACAATGTAGAGCACATCACCGCGATCATTTTGATATATCATATGCACAAAGCGGATCTACGAGCGAGAAGTTACAGCCATAAAAAGAAGGCAACAAAACATAGCAGATCTGAGACTTAGCCGTTTTTATACCTCACAAAAGTCAAACGTGGATGGATCCGTGCGGGATGGAGTGGATCGGGATGGAGGCGTGGCGTTTGGTTCGCGGATGGGTGGATCTGATCCACCTGATCAGATCCGGGACGGCGGCAGCCGGAGCCGGAGAAGATGGCGGCGTGGGTGGCCGGCGGCGGAGGGGCGGCGGCCGGCGACGGGGAGGTGGCGGCGCGGCGTGGAGAGGAGGCGCACGCCGGCGGCGGCGGACCTCCAAGGTGCGGTGGCGGCGGGCCACCGGAGGCGGCGGGGAGATCGGCGCGGGGGGCGCGGCGACTCGGCCCGGGAGGCCGGCGGCGGAGGGCCGGGATCGGGCCTCGCGGGCCCGCGGCGGCTGGGCGCCTGGAGGGAGGCGGACGGGCCACGTGGCACGTTCCGGTTGGTCCAGCGCGTCCGGGCGGACGTGTCCGGCGCCGGCCGGACGTGTCCTGCGGCCGGAGGAGCTGCGGGGCGCGGGGAAAAAAATGAAAAAAAGGAGATGACTAGGGTTTCGCCCAAAAATGGAGGGGTGTGGACGTTTTTATAGGCATAGGGAGCTAGGAGACTCCAAATGGGGTGCGGTTTTTGCCCACACGATCACGATCCGATGACTGAGATGATGGGAGTGGTTGTGCTGGGTTAGTGGGCTGTTGTGGAGGGGGTCTTGGGCCAAAAGGAAGGGGTACTTTTAGCCCACTAGGTTAACCGTTGGAGTACCAAACGAACTCCAAACACGATGAAACTTGACAGGCGGCCTACACGTACCAAAACAACAACGCACGACAAGTCTCACCTCATTCCGGTATCGTTACACGGCCACACACGAAAGAGGGACTCGGGGGTGCCACGGGCACATGTGAGCGTCGGAACTCGAAACGGACAACGGGAAGAGGCGAGTGGGATCGGGTGCAAATGACAACACGAATGCAATGCAATGCACATGATAACCTGACATGGATGAAATGCACACACGCACACGACAAAACGAAGAAACCCGAAATGAAAGAAGAGCCGAGAATGGAATTAATGAAGTCAAAGTTTCATATGTTGCCATAATTGGAAAGTGTTACATCTGGGGCATTACATTCCTACTAAACTAATAGCAAGGCACACATCAGGTCTGGTACACAGCATTGCATACATGATAGAGCCTATGGCTGAAGCATAGGGAACACCTTTCATTGCAGTGGTCGGGCATTGAGTCTTACCCAACTTCACACCTTGTAACACATGCAAGAACCCTTTCTTCGACTGATCCATTTTGAACTTCTTCAAAACTTTATCAAGGCATGTGCTTTGTGAAAGTCCAATTAAACGTCTTGATCTATCTCTATAGATCTTGATGCCTAATATATAGGCAGCTTCACCGAGGTATTTCATTGAAAAACACTTATTCAAGTATCCTTTTATGCTATCCAAAAATTCTATATTTCAATAATATGTCATCCACATATAATATCAGAAATGCTACAGAGCTCCCACTCACTTTCTTGTAAATACAGGCTTCTCCAAAAGTCTGTATAAAACCATATGCGCTGATCACCTCATCAAATCGTATATTCCAGCTCCGAGATGCTTGCACCAGTCCATATATGGATCGCTGGAGCTTGCACACTTTGTTAGAACCTTTAGGATCGACAAAACCTTCTGGTTGCATCATATACAACTCCTCTTTGAGGTATCCATTATGGAATGCAGTTTTGACATCCATTTGCCAAAATTCATAACCATAAATGCGGCAATTGCTAACATGATTCGGACAGACTTAAGCATCGCTATGGGTGAGAAAGTCTCATCGTAGTCATCTCCTTGAACTTTTTGAAAACCTTTCGCAACAAGTCGAGCTTTGTAGACAGTAACTTTACCGTCAGCGTCGGTCTTCCTCTTGAAGATCCATTTATTTTCAATGGCTTGCCGATCATCGGGCAAGTCAACCAAAGTCCACACTTTGTTCTCATACATGGATCCCATCTCAGATTTCATGGCCTCAAGCCATTTTGCGGAATCTGGGCGCATCATCGCTTCCTCATAGTTCATAGGTTCATCATGGTCTAATAACATGACTTCCAGAATTGGGTTGCCGTACCACTCCGGTGCGGAACATACTCTGGTTGACCTACGAAGTTCAGTAGTAACTTGATCCGAAGTTTCATGATCATCATCATTAGCTTCCTCACTAATTGGTGCAGGAATCACTGGAACTAGTTTCTGTGATGCACTACTTTCCAATCCGGGAGAAGGTACAATTACCTCATCAAGTTCTACTTTCCTCCCACTCACTTCTTTCGAGAGAAACCCCTTCTCTAGAAAGGATCCATTCTTAGCAACGAATATGTTGGCTTCGGATCTGTGATAGAAGGTGTACCCAACAGTCTCCTTTGGGTATCCTATGAAGACACATTTCTCCGACTTGGGTTCGTGCTTATTAGGTTGAAGCTTTTTCACATAAGCATCGCAGCCCCTAACTTTAAGAAACGACAACTTTGGTTTCTTGCCAAACCATAGTTCATAAGGCATCGTCTAAACAGATTTAGATGGTGCCATATTTAATGTGAATGCAGCTGTCTCTAAAGCATAACCCCAAAACGATAGTGGTAAATCGGTAAGAGACATCATAGATCGCACCATATCTAATAAAGTGCGGTTATGACGTTCGGACTCACCATTACGCTGTGGTGTTCCGGGTGGCGTGAATTGTGAAATTATTCCACATTGTTTCAAATGAAGACCAAACTCGTAACTCACATATTCGCCTCCACGATCAGATCATAGAAACTTTATTTTCTTTGAACTTTTCAAATGTTTCAGACTTGTGTTTCATTAAGTAGATATACCCATATCTGCTCAAATCATCAGTGAAGGTCAGAAAATACCGATACCCGCCGCGAGCCTCAACACTCATCGGTCCACATACATCAATTTGTATGATTGCCAACAAATCAGTTGCTCGCTCCATTGTTCCGGAGAACGGAGTCTTAGTCATCTAGCCCATGAGGCATGGTTCGCAAGCACCAAGTGATTCATAATCAAGTGATTCCAAAAGTCCATCAGTATGGAGTTTCTTCATGCGCTTTACACCAATGACCTAAACGGCAGTACCACAAATAAGTTGCACTATCATTATCAACCTTGCATCTTTTGGCTTCAATATTATGAATATGTGTATCACTACGATCGAGATCCAACAAGAATAGACCACTCTTCAAGCGTGCATCACCATAATAGATATTACTCATATAAATATAACAACCATTATTCTCATATTTAAATGAATAACCATCTTGCAATAAACAAGATCCATATATAATGTTCATGCTTAATGCTAGCACCAAATAACAATTATTTAGGTCTAAAACTAATCCCAAAGGTAGATGTAGAGGTAGCGTGCCGACGGTGATCACATCGACTTTGGAACCATTTCCCACGCGCATCGTCACCTCGTCCTTAGCTAATCTTCGTTTAATCCGTAGCCCATGTTTCGAGTTACAAATATTAGCAACCGAACCAGTATCAAATACCCAGGTGCTACTACGAGCATTAGTAAGGTTCATACGTCTCCAACGTATCTATAATTTTTGATTGTTCCATGCTATTATTTATGAAGTCTTGGATGTTTAATGGGGTTTATCATTCACTTTTATATCATTTTTGGGACTAACCTACTAACCCAAAGGCCCAGTCCAGATTGTTGTTTTTTGCCTATTTCAGGGTTTTGCAGAAAAGGAATATCAACCGGAGTCCAAACGGAATGAAACCTTCGCGAGAGATATTTTTGGAGGAAATCACGCTTAGGAAACGTCAAGACCAAGTCAGGGGGCAAAAGGCCTGCCCTCGAGGGTGGGGGGCACGCCCCCCTTCCCAGGGCGCGCCCCCCTGCCTCGAGGCTGGCCCGTGTGGCCCCCAATACCCTCCTTCTTCCTATATATACCTACGTACCAAAGAAACTCCATATGCAAAGAGAAAACCCTAATTCCACCGCCGTAGCTTCTGTTCCCATGGAGATCCAATCTTGGAGCCTGTTCCGGGAGGGGGATCCATCACGGAGGCCTTCTTCATCATCATAATCGCCCTCACCATGAGTTGTGAGTAGTTTACCACAGACCTTCGGGTCCATAGCTAGTATCTAGATGGCTTCTTCTCTCTCTCTGGATCTCAATACAAAGTTCTCCTCGGTCTTCGAGGAGATCTATTCTATGTAATCTCTTTTTGCGGTGTGTTTGTCGAGATCCGATGAATTGTGAGTTTATGATCAAGGTTATGTATGAAAGATATTAGGTTCTTCTCTGAACTTTTTATGTGTGCTCATAATATCCTTGCAAGTCTCTTCGAATTATCGGTTTGGTTTGGCCTACTAGATCTATAATTCTTGCAATGGGAGAAGTGCTTGGCTTTGGGTTCAGTCTTGCGGTGTCCTTTCCCAGTGACAGTAGGGGCAGCAAGGCACGTATTGTATTGTTGCCATCGAGGATAAAAAGATGGGGTTTTCATCATATTGCTTGAGTTTATCCCTCTACATCATGTCATCTTGCTTAAGGCGTTACTCTGTTCGTATGAACTCAATACACTAGATGCATGCTGGATAGCGGTCGATGTGTGGAGTAATAGTAGTAGATGCAGAATCATTTCGGTCTACTTGTCTCAGACGTGATGCCTATATACAATGATCATGCCTAGATAGTCTCATAATTATTCGCTTTTCTATCAATTGCTCGACAGTAATTTGTTTACCCGCCATAGAATATTGCTATCATGAGAGAAGCCACTAGAGAACACTATGGCCCCCGGGTCTATTCTCAACATATCAATCTACACTTACTTTACTTTTTCTGCTTTTGCTTTCTGTTCTTATAAACAAAAATACCAAAAATATAAACTATCATCTCTATCAGATCTCACTTTTGTAAGTGACCGTAAAGGGATTGACTACCCCTTATCGCGTTGGCTGCGAAGTTCTTATTTGTTTGTGCAGGTGCGAGAGACTCGCGCGTGGTCTCCTACTGGATTGATACCTTGGTTCTCAAAAACTGAGGAAATACTTACGCTACTGTGCTGCATCTCCCTTTCCTCTTCGAGGGAATACAACACAAGCTCAAGAGGTAGCAAAGGTATACATCAATAACATGTATATCATATATACCTTTGTTCCCTTTGCCATCCTTCTTATCTGCCAAATACTTGGGGCAGTTCCGCTTCCAATGTCCAGTCCCTTTGGAGTAGAAGCACTCAGTTTCAGGCTTGCCTCCAGACTTGGGTTTCTTTGTGGGAGTAGCAACTGTCTTGCTATTCTTCTTGAAGTTCCCCTTCTTTCCCTTGCCCTTTTTCTTGAAACTAGTGGTCTTGCTAACCATCAACACTTGATGCTCCTTTCTGATTTCTACCTCCGCGGCTTTGAGCATAGCGAAGAGCTCGGGAATTGTCTTCTACATCCCTTGCATGTTATAGTTCATCACGAAGCCTTTATAGCTTGGTGGCAGTGATTGAAGAACTCTATCAATAACACTATCTTCGTCAACTTTGCAACGAAGTTGAGTCATATGATTATAGTACCCAGACATTCTGAGCAAGTGTTCACTGATAGAAATGTTCTCCTCCATCTTGCAGCTGTTGAACTTATTGGAAATCTCATATTTCTCAATCCGGGCATTTGCTTGAAATATTAACTTCAACTCTTGGAACATCTCATATGCTCCATGATGTTCAAAACATCGTTGAAGTCCCGGTTCTAAGCCGTAAAGCATGGCACACTGAATTATCGTGTAGTCATCAGAACAAGCTTGCCAGACGTTCATAACGTCCAAAGTTTCTCCTGCAGCAGGCTTGTCACCTAGCGGTGCTTCAAGGACATAATTATGTGCGACAATGAGGATAATCCTCAAGTTACGGACCCAGTCCGTGTAGTTGCTACCATCATTTTTCAACTTAGCTTTCTCTAGGAACGCATTAAAATTCAACGGAACAACAACACGGGCCATCTATCTACAACAACATAGACATGCACAATACTAGCATGTACTAAGTTCATGATAAATTAAAGTTCAATTAATCAAACTACTTAAGAACTCCCACTTAGATAGATATCCCTCTAATCATCTAAATGATCACGTGATCCATATCAACTAAACCATGTCTGATCATCACGTGAGATGGAGTAGTTTTCAATGGTGAACATCTTATGTTGATCATATCTACTATATGATTCACGCTCGACCTTTCGGTCTCTAGTGTTCCGAGGCCATATGTGCATATGCTAGGCTCGTCAAGTTTAACCCGAGTATTCTGCGTGTGCAAAACTGGCTTGCACCCATTGTATGTGAACGTAGAGCTTATCACACCCGATCATCACGTGGTGTCTCGGCACGACGAACTTTCTCAACGGTGCATACTCAGGGAGAACACTTATACCTTGAAATTAAGTGAGAGATCATCTTATAATGCTACCGTCGATCTAAGCAAAATAAGATGCATAAAAGATAAACATCATATGCAATCAATATAAGTGATATGATATGGCCATCATCATCTTGTGCCTTTGATATTCATCTCCAAGGCACCGTCATGATCACCATCGTCACCTGCGCGACACCTTGATCTCCATTGTAGCATCGTTTGTCGTCTCGCCAACTATTGCTTCTATGACTATCGCTACCGCTTAGTGATAAAGTAAAGCAATTACATGGCGATTGCATTTCATACAATAAAGCGACAACCATATGGCTCCTACCAGTTGCCGATAACTCTTTTACAAACCATGATCATCTCATAGAATAAAATTTAGCATCATGTCTTGACCATATCACATCACAACATGCCCTGCAAAAACAAGTTAGACGTCCTCTACTTTGTTGTCGCAAGTTTTACGTGGCTGCTACGGGCTTAGCAAGAACCGTTCTTACCTATGCATCAAAACCACAACGATATTTTGTCAAGTATGTGTTGTTTTAACCTTCACAAGGACCAGGCGTAGCCATACTTGATTCAACTAAAGTTGGAGAAACTGACACCCGCCAGCCACCTGTGTGCGAAGCACGTCGGTAGAACCAGTCTCGCGTAAGTGTACACGTAATCTCGGTCCGGGCCGCTTCATCCAACAATACCGCCGAATCATAGTATGACATGCTGGTAAGAAGTATGACTAGTATCCCCCACAACTCACTTGTGTTCTACTCGTGCATATAACATCTACGGATAAACCTGGCTCATGATGCCACTATTGGGGAACGTAGTATTTCAAAAAAAAATCTACGCACACGCAAGATCATGGTGATGCATAGCAACGAGAGGGGAGAGTATCGTCCATGTATCCTCGTAGACCATAAGCGGAGGAGTTGTGACAACGCGGTTGATGTAGTCGCATGTCTTCACGATCGATCGATCCTAGTACCGAATGTATGGCACCTCCGCGATCTGCACATGTTCAGCTCGGTGACGTCCCACAAACTCACGATCCACTAGAGCTTTGAGGACGAGTTCTGTCAGCATGACGGCGTGATGACGGTGATGATGAAGATACCGACGCAGGGCTTCGCCTAAGCACTGCAATGATATGACCGAGGTGTGTTTCTGTGGAGGGGGGCACCGCACACGGCTAAAAGATCAATGATCAACTTGTGTGTCTATGGGGTGCCCCCACCCCCGTATATAAAGGAGTGGAGGAGGGGGAGGGGACGGCCCTCTATGGCACGCCCTAGGAGGAGTCCTACTCCCACCGGGAGTAGGATTCCCCCCTTCCAATAGTAGGAGTAGGAGGGAAGGAAGGAGGGGAGAGGAGGAAGGAAAGGGGGCGCCGGAAGGAGGGGAGAGGAGGAAGGAAAAGGGGGCGCCGCCCCCCTTCCTTGTCCAATTCAGACTAGAGGGGGAGGGGGTGCGCGGCCAGCCCTGGCTGCCCCTTCCTCTCTCTCCCAAGGCCCATGAGGCCCACTTCACTCCCCGGGGGGTTCCGGTAGCCCCACGGTACTTCGGTAAATGCTCGAACTCATCTGGAACCTTTCCGATGTCCAAACATAGGCTTCCAATATATCGATCTTTATGTCTCGGACATTCCGAGACTCCTCGTCATGTCCGTGATCATATCCGGGACTCCGAACTACCTTCGGTACATCAAAACTCATAAACTCATAATACCGATCGTCACCGAACGTTAAGCGTGCGGACCCTACGGGTTCGAGAACTATGTAGACATGACCGAGACTCATCTCCAGTCAATAACCAACAGCGGAACCTAGATGCTCATATTGGTTCCTGCATTTTCTACGAAGATCTTTATCGGTCAAAACCGCATAACAATATACGTTGTTCCCTTTGTCATCGGTATGTTATTTGCCCGAGATTCGATCGTCGGTATCTCAATACCTAGTTCAATCTCATTACCGGCAAGTATCTTTACTGGTTCCGTAATGCATCATCTCATGACTAACTAATTAGTCATTTGCTTGCAAGGCTTATAGTGATGTGCATTACCGAGAGGGCCCAGAGATACCTCTCTGACACTCGGAGTGACAAATCCTATTCTCGACCTATGCCAACACCACAAGCACCTTCGGAGACACCTGTAGAGCATCTTTATAATCACCCAGTTACGTTGTGATGTTTGATAGCACACAAGGTGTTCCTCCGGTATTCGAGAGTTGCATAATCTCATAGTCATGGGAACATGTATAAGTCATGAAGAAAGCAATAGTAGTAAAACTAAACGATCAAGTGCTAAGCTAACGGAATGGGTCAAGTCAATCGCATCATTCACCAATGATGTGATCCCGTTAATAAAATGACAACTCATGTCTATGGCTTGGAAACATAACCATCTTTGATTCAACGAGCTAGTCAAGTAGAGGCATACTAGTGACACTTTGTATGTCTATATATTCACACATGTATTATGTTTCTGGTTAATACAATTCTAGCATGAATAATAAACATGTATCATGATATAAGGAAATATAAATAACAACTTTATTATTGCCTCTAGGGCATATTTCCTTCAGCTTCTCTCTTGATATCATATATTACGGTGGGTGAACAAATTACTGTCAAGCAATTGATAGAAAAGTGCATAGTTATGAGAACATCTAGGTACGATCATGAACATAGGCATCACGTCCGTGTCAAGTAGACCGAAACGATTCTGCATCTACTAATATTACTCCACACATCGGCCGCTATCCAGCATGCATCTAGAGTATTAAGTTCATAAGAACGGAGTAACGCCTTAAGCAAGATGACATGATGTAGAGGGATAAACTCAAGCAATATGATATAAACCCTATATTTTTATCCTCGATGGCAACAATACAATACGTGCCTTGCTACCCCTGCTGTCACTGGGAAAGTACACCACAAGATTGAACCCAAAGCTAAGCACTTCTCCTATTGCAAGAAATATCAATCTAGTAGGCCAAACCAAACTGATAATTCGAAGAGACTTGCAAAGATATTAAATCATGCATTTAAGAATTCAGAGAAGAACCAAATATTGTTCATAGATAATCTTGATCATAAACCCACAATTCATCGGATCTCAACAAACAGACCGCAAAAAGAATTACATCGAATAGATCTCCAAGAACATCGAGGAGAACTTTGTATTGAGAACCAAAGAGAGAGACGAAGCCATCTAGCTAATAACTATGGACCCGAAGGTATGTGGTTAAATACTCACACATTATCGGAGAGGCTATGGTGTTGATGTAGAAGCCCTCAGTGATCGATTTCCCCTCCGGTGGAGCACCGGAAAAGGCCCCAAGATGGGATCTCACGGGTACAGAAGGTTTTGGTGGTGGAAAAGTGGTTTCGTTGCTCTCCTGGATGTTTTCAGGGTATAAGAGTATATATAGGCGAAAGAAGTAGGTCGGTGGGGCTACGAGGGGCCCACGAGGGTGGGGGTCCGCCTACCCCCCTGGGCGCGCCCTCCTGCCTTGTGGCCACCTCGTTGCTTTCTTGACTTCCACTCCAAGTCTCCTGGAATGCGTTTGTTCCAAGAAAGATCCTCGCGAAGGTTTCATTTCGTTTGGACTCCGTTTGATACTCCTTTTCTACGAAACATTGAAATAAGCACAAAAAAAGCGATTGGCACTAGGCCTCCGGTTAATAGGTTAGTCGCAAAACTAATATAAAAGTGTATATTAAAGCACATTAAACATCCAAAACAGATAATATAATAGCATGGAACAATAAAAAAGTATAGATACGTTGGAGACGTATCACGCATCCCCAAGCTGAGTTGGTTGCTCATTTTTGGATAATAGCTCGGGATGCACTACAAAGAAAATACACTTCCGTGATGATACGTGTTTGTCACAGTAGGTCACGTTTTCTGTCTTGCATGTACATCAATGACAAATTTATGACAAAATGAAGACAGTCATACCTGTGCTGTCGTAGAAGTGTTCCATGACATTACCAAAATTATCATCGCGGAAGTGTCTACTTCCATGACGATAAATCGCGCGTCACAGAAGTGCTTTCGTCAAGGGTGACCGACAGGTGGCATCCACCATAACGGAACGCCATTAAGCTATCGGGTTCGATTTTGGATCCGATAACCCGTTAACAGCCCGGACCAATGGGGATTTTCCACGTGTAAAATTCTGATTGGTTGACGGAAACACGTGTCAGCTCCGTGTTAGTACATGTGTCACTCATCCAATGGGCGAGATGCACCTATGATATGTTGACATGTGGACCGTCCCAAATGTGGCCCATAAAGTTTAAATGGGCCGGCCCAACTAAAGGCCCACAAGATTTTGTGGTCCATAATGAGCTAGCCCAGCAAAAGGCCCACGAGATTTTGCGGTCCATAATGGGTCGGCCCAGCAAAAGGCCCACGAGATTTTGCGTATCATAATGGGCCGGCCCAGCTAAAGGCCCACAATATTTTGCGGGCCATAATGGTCCGACCCAGCTAAAGGCCCGCGAGATTTTTGCGGACCATAATGGGCCGGCCCAGCTAAAGGCTCAACATTCTTAGTTAAGGCCCGTACGGCTGGTGTCAAATCGGCCCATCAACAGCCTGTCCTAAACTTGTCATCATCGTGGCCATGGTCACCTTTGGCCCGTTAACAGTCCGCTAAGTATATGGGCCAAATTACGACCCGCTGTATTTCCGGCCTGTTAAAGGACCTGCTTCATTTGGGCCCATTTACAGGCCATTGAAACTTTCGGCCCATAAACGACCGTGAAGGATTTGGGTCATATTCAGCCATGTCTGACATTCGGCCTGTTAGAGGCCCACTACAGATTTGGGCCACTTTCGGCCTGTTGTGATTTTCGGCCTGTTAACGTCGGACGAAATCCATGGGCCATATGTGGCCCAACGTCACATCGGGCCCATTAATGGCCCATATAAAAATGACGATAATCTAGCCCGACCGAACTTCTGGCCTGTTAAAGGCCCGTGTATTAGGTCGGCACATTTACGGCCCGTCTGAATTTCGGCATGTGAAAGATCTGCATCGTAAATGGACCCAATCTCACTTTTGGTCTTTTAAAGGCCCATGTTTTTATGGGCTCGAGATATTTACACCTGTAAACGGCCTATTGTTACTTAGGGCCCAAATTATTCTTAGGCCTGTTAAAGGCCCACTATGGGCACATGCCTACCAGAAAAATATGAAATCTTATGCTGATTTAGGCCCAGATATTTTTAGTGGGCTACATGCAAATTTCGGCCCATAATCGTTTTTAGCCCAATTGGAATGGGCCCGACGAATGTTAGCATGTTGGGCTCCTACGAAGCTTTCGGCCGAATACATTACTAAGATAAACCTACACTATACAAAAATAGCGTTGTAATTATTGCAGCCTTTGGCAGCATCATAAATGTTGTATCACAACGAAAGGCCTGTTGGCATAAAGTTTACAGTCCTTGCAAATAAAAGCACCATCGGATGTATAGAAGCACAGATCATTTGACCTGAGTGCTAATGTTTCAGGCTGTAAAATCTTATGGAGCAGCACGATCTTCACCTTTTTTCCGCCATTGCTCCAACAAAGTGAATGTCTGGTAGTCTGGTTTCAAAACTATTCATATCTTGACGACATTTGTCAACCTCTATTCTTGTTTCCAAAACGATGTCCATTAGGGATTGGACTTGTTTCTGGAGCACAAATATATCACTCTGTCTAGCAGGAAGATTTTGTTCAGTAGGCAATTTGGACGAGGTTACCTTGACAACCAACCCAGAATTACGCAGGAAGGTGCTTTTTGCACTGTTAGTGGAGAGATACTGACGCACTGCAACAAGAGGTGACATTGTGCCTGTGGTAGCCTCGTCACCTTCAGGTGGTTGTGGCTGTTCAATCATTTTTTTTCCATAGCTTCATGAAAGTTTGAACTTGTAGATTAGTGTACCAGATAAGTTACTAATGAGACGAAAACAAACAAAGTAGGTTACACGTTTATACATAACTTATTTTGGTGAACTACTGTAATACATTAGCATGTATTGTAGTGCCAACTACATAATAAAATCAGTTTCGGAACATATGTCCATGTAGCATGCCTACTGTATTGTCTATTTCCTCACATTCGTTGACATCTAAGGATAAAGATACATGGATTAAAGTAGGATGAACATAGTATGACATCATTCATATCATGGGCAAACAGATATAAAACAAACAGGCTTGTGTGCGCACGTGAACATAACAACTAGAATACAGATCAAGACCAAAAGAATATCCTTCATCTCTTTTAAACCATGTAAGGTGAAATGATACGTTAAGACAACTGTGCCTAAAAGTGAACAGAGTAACTGACATTGGCTGCAAACCAAGTAGTTAAATGAACACATCACAGTACCAATCAGTTCAAAGGCGGGAGGAGTAAGGACTTACAACAACGGCTTGAACTGGTGTGCTAATGCCCTTCATCTTGCTTGTGTGGCAATCCTTGAAGATTTACACTGCATTCGGTTCAGGTTCTTTTTGGTCCGCACAGGCTTTCCTCTGTATTTGGAACAAGTCAATATAGATACGATAATATGGAACAGAAAAAAGAAGGAAGTAGCATCTATTTACAGGAGCATCGCAGTGTGCAATATAGCTACGAGATCATGTTGTCTGTTGGAATTTCACTTTAGAACGGTTGGTCTTGTTCTTCAAACGGTTAGCCTAGAAGAAGATACACTTGTAAGGCACATACATAAATACAAGTTCAATATGTGGTCTGATCAAATACATATAGCCTACCCGATACTTTGGATCAGACCAGTGTTTAACGAGGGTTGTCCAGTCTTCATCTATAATATATTCCACTGGAGATGTTTGGGCGATTTCATTGTTAGCCTTGCCTTCAAAGTGAGATTTTCTAAGGTGGTACCGATACTGTCACAGAGCAGACTTAAAAACATGAGTGCATGCTTGTTTAGTTGCATCATCTTTCGGATCCAACTTGAACCTCATCTGTTGAAAAAAATGTGAGTCTTATAGGAGGAAGCTAGAAAGTATGGGACAGAGCAAGACAATATTACTAATTGCGATGAATAACATTACTTACGGATAAATGGTCAAGGAAGGTGTTAAACTGGGTATTGTCTTTCTCATTTGTATACTGGTCCACGTTGAGAGGATACGTGCATGACACCTAACGGCGACGGCTGCCTCTGATGCTAACTTGGCTGACTCTGTAGCATCACGTGGCCTTTTTAAACCTGCCTCAACATGGATCTCCATTCTTCCTCCTTTAGATTTTGTTAATCTATCAAGCATTATCCCTGATGTCTGTTTCCGCTTGCGTCGTGGTGCTAGTTCAAAAACGAATATGGAACGTGTTAGTGTACATCAAACTGTGAGAGTACATATAAAGGAGCATGCAACTGCAACTTGACTTGGTCAGGTACCGTCTTGGTGTTGATGCTCATGAGGTTCATCTGATCTTGCCAAGTCCTGTTGTGTCAGCAGTGCTTCGGAAGTAGTGTTAGATGTGAAGGCAGCTTGGGAACTGGCCAGTTCCGGAGCAAACGAACGAGTAACTCGTTGAGATGCTGGTACAGTTGAAGCGGATGCTGTAGCTGGTGGAGCAGGTGATACTGTGTTTGTAGATTTAGCCGTTGACTTGGACCTTCTACTGCACTATAAGTACCAGCAGAATCTGGACGGCAGATCCTTTTCCATTTCACCCGACGAGTAACACCACTCCCTACTATATTATTTTCCTTGCTCTTTTTTGACTTTGCCATGTCAAGCCGTACCCACAACACAAAAGAATAAAATTGCTCTTCAGAACTCATTGATGCATGATACAGACAAGCAATACTTTGATGTAAGACAACCATATGAGCATGGAATATGTAAGAAAAACAGGACGGCATGACATATTCACAGCTACGATGTGTAAACTAAGCAGAAGGATTTTCAAGAAAATAGAAGTAATGCAAGCTAGACACCATATGAAAGATGCAACCAATATTACTCTGCCAAGTTAAAAGTGTCTTGTCATAAGTGGCAATTCGAAAAATTAGAAGCAGTACAACGTAGAAATCAATGCAAGATGCAACCACTATCAAACTGCCATGTTAAAAGTGTCCAATCATGAGTGACTGATGCGGGATACACAACAACAGTACTTTGATGTAAGAACATGGTATGATAAATAGATGCAGTGTATTCTAGACACAGAACGCCATGTCATATGCACATGTATAACGTATGAAGTCAGCAGGTGCAATTTAATCAAAATAGAAGAAATACAGGCTAGACAACATATGCAACATGAAACCAATTATCACACTATCAACTTAGAGCAAGCACCTGTGATGGTGGAGTACGGGAGATGAACTCATCATGTAGACTTGGGACTTCAACTTCATTAGTAGTAGCAGTGGCAAATCTAGAGAGTCTCTGTTTGCGTTGGTGCGGAGGACCACCAACATCCCCTAACTTACTCTTTTCCTTCCTATTTTCTGATATTGCCTTATGAAGTCAAAACCACAAGAAGATGAATAAAATTAGCTCTGCACAACTAGTTGATGCATGATACAGACGAACACTACTTTGATGTAAGGCAAGCGCAGGATAGCAGGATGGAATATATACAAAAAAAGACAGCATTTCATATTCACACGTACGATAGGAGGATGGAATATGTATGAAAAAACAGTAAGCGGAAGGCATTTCAACAAAATTAGAAGAAATGAAAGCTAGGCACCAGATGAACATGAAACCAATATCACTCTATCAGGTAAAAAGTGTCTCGTCGTAACTGCCATTTCAAGAAATTAGAAGCAATACAAGCTAGAAGACAATGCAAGATGCAACCTACATCACAGTCCCAAGTTAAATGTGTCTTATGGGTAAGTGATTGTTGCAGGTATAAGTTGTAAGCTACGCAGATGCAATTCAACATAATCAGAAGCAATACAAACTAGACATCATACGGAAAATACAACCACATATAACAGTTCCAAGTTAGAGCAAGCACCTGTGATGGTGGAGTAGGGGAGATGTGCTCATCATGTACATGTATGTTCTAGAAATAGGAACACGTGTCATATTCATAGGCATTATGTGTAAAGTAAGCAGATGCAATTCCACAAAGTTAGAAGCAATACAAGCTAGACATCGTACGCAACATGCAACCACATATAATAGTGCCAAGTTAGAGCAAGCACCTATGATGGTGGAGTAGGGGAGATGTGCTCATCATGTACACGTATGTTCTAGAAACAGGAACACGTGTCATATTCACAAGCATTATGTGTAAAGTAAGCAGATGCAATTCAACAAAGTTAGAAGCAATACAAACTAGACATCATACGCAACATGCAACCACATATAATAGTGCCAAGTTAGAGCAAGCACCTGTGATGGTGGAGTAGGGGAGATGTGCTCATCATCTACACATCTATGTTGACTGTCTAGCCTTGCGTTGTCTTGCGAATCTTGTTGGGAGGATGGCGGAGTAGAATCTGTAGAGAACCTCGGTTTCAGTTGCTCGGAAAGACCACCATCATCCAATGCCTTGCCAATTTCCTTCAGCTTTATTGATTTTGCATTGTGAGGTCAAACCGACATGAAAAAGGAATATAATTCGCTCTTCAGAACTCACTGATGCATGATACTGACGAACACTACTCTGATGAAAGGAAAAGTCATGATACGAGGATGGAATATGTACGAAAAAATGGACGGCTTGACATATTCACAGCTATGATGTGGTAACTAAGCAGAAGGCATTCAACAAATTAGAAGCACTGCAAACTAGACACCATATGAAAGGTGCAATCAATATCACTCTGCCAAGTTAAAACTGTCTCGTCATAGGTGGTGTTCATCAAACTAGAAGCAATACATGCTAGAAATCATATTCAAGACGCAAACCAATATCACACTGCCAACTTAAAGGTGTTCCATCATAAGTGACTGATGCAGGATACGCAAGAAGAGTAGTTTCATTTAAGATCATGGTGTGATAGAGAGATATAGTATGTACCAAAAACAGGAAAGCGTGTCACATTCACACGTATCATGTGTAAGCTAAGCAGATGCAATTTACACTAATTAGGATCAATACAAGCTAGACACCATATGCAACATGCAACCATATATCACACTGCCAAGTTAGAGTAAGCACCTTGGATGGTGGAGTAGGGGAGCGGAGACTTGGACCTTGTAATGCACTATCAGTACAAGGAGAATCGGTACAGATGCTCCGTTTACGTTGCTGCAGAGGACCACCATCATCGCCTTCCTTACTCT
The DNA here is from genome assembly GCA_902687465.1 of Secale cereale. NCBI lineage: Eukaryota > Viridiplantae > Streptophyta > Magnoliopsida > Poales > Poaceae > Secale > Secale cereale. The sequence goes on from LR738711.1 coordinate 729,468,315, forward strand.
TTTCCTTCCTCTATCTTGATTTTGCCTTGTCAAGTCAAACCCACAAGAAAAAGGAATAAAATTTGCTCTTCAGAACTCATTGATGCATGATACTGACGAACACTATTTCATGTAAGGCAACCGCATGATAGGAGGACGGAATATGTATGAAAAACAGGACGGCGTGACATATTAACATGTATGATGTATAAAGTGTAAACTAAGCACAAGGTGCTTGAACTTGTTAGAATCAATGCAAGCTAGAAACCATATGAAAGATGAAACCTATATCACTCTGCCAAATTAAAAGGGTGCCATAACAAATGTATTTGACCAAATTAGAAGCGATACATGGCAACAGGCTAGAAATAATATGCAATATGCAACGAATAAAGGTGACTCATCGTAAGTAATTGATGCAGGATATAGAAGAGAGGTAGTTTCATGTAAGAACAAGGTTAACACATAGATGTAGTGTGTACCAAAAATAGGAAGGCATGTCATATTCATAGGTATAATGTGTAAACTAAGCAGATGCAATTTACCCTAATTAGAAGCATTACAAGCTAGACACCGTATGCAACATGCAACCACATATCACACTACGAAGTTAGAGCAAGCACCTGTGATGGTGGTGTGGGGAAATTGCAGTCATCAACTAGAGAGCTACGTTGACTATCTTCATTTAGCCTTGCCGTTTCTTGAGAATCATGTGGGGAGGATGACACTGCACTCTTTAAACGAGTATGGCGTCTCACAGTAACCCACCCGGGTGACTGTCTCATCATAAGTGATTGACGAGGGATACAAAAGAGCATTAGTTTGATGTGCGAATATGGTTAATAGACATATGTAGTATGTATCAAAAATAGGAAGGCATGTCATTATCAAAGGTATAATGTGTAAAGTAAGCAGATGCAATTTAACCAAATTGGAAGCAATATAAGCTAGACACCATATGCAACATGCAAGCACATTTGACAATGCGAAGTTAAAGAAAGCACCTGGGATGGTTGTGTGTGGCAATTGAGATCATCAATTGCAGAGCTACGTTTACTGTCTCCAACTGCTGACACTACATCCTTTAGAGCGTTGAAACGCTTAGTGCTTACCTTCGAATTACACAGGAGAGACTTCTGTCTTTTCTTTTCAGCATTCATCAACACTGCGTCAGAGTCTGAAATACCCATGCATAAAAAACAATAGTGTGAGTATGGGTGAAGTGTGTGCACAATTAGTAGAGTGTAAAGGTAGCAGATAACAGGTCGGTGAGAAATAAATGACGGGAGACATATGATAACTCCACAACATGCATGGCACACTAAATTACTACAGGATTCTATGAAAATAACATTCGTCTGAAAACAAATAGGTCAGTTCATTTTTTCTGCACCGTCCGATGTACAAAGAATGGGCAGATTGCCTTCATCTACCTCCAGCCAGTCAGTGTTGATGATCTTCCTCGAAACGGCAACGACCACTGGCCTAGTCCCCTGCCTGCGCCCTCCCCTTGACATCATCGCACCACCGTGCTTGGCACCGCCCCCCGGCAATCCATTCAAGCCCCGCCGACCTCCAGATCGGGCGCAAGCAGCTCCTGCGCCCCACACCCCTATGATAGACACCGATGCGCCGCTTCCTCGGCGAACAGGCGGACTAGGTGCTCCACGCGCCTAAGAGGATGCTGCTTCTTTCAATTGCGGTTCGACTGACCCTGAATTGAAATCCAAGCGGGCTACTAACCTCTAGCAAAGGTGAAATAGTAAAGGGAGGAAACCTTGTGCATTTAGTATCACGAAGAAGATGCAGTGAGAAGTGCTCAACTAGTTTCTTTCGTGGGATGAATACGGTGTGAGCAGAGACGTAAGGTTTGCACGAATAAGGGAAGAGGAGTACCTCTTTCTGCTGGCAGTGTTGTGTCCTCCTTCTATTTTTCCAACGATCTTCTTGTGGTTCGCTGGAAACGAGAAGTTGTGGAGGATGGTGCAGCCTTGGACGAACCCATGGCCAAGTTGTTGAGTGTGGTGCGGTGGCCGTCTATCGGCGGCGGGGAAGCAGATCCGAGGCGGAAAACGACGGCGTAGCGGGAACAGCTCCGGTGCGGTGGACGGTTGCGACAGTGGAGCGGCAGCAGTGAGGCGCGGTACGGCGTGGTCGGAGTGGTTCTGGTACGGTGCACGTCGGCGTCGGCATCGTGGAGGCAGCTCTACCTCGGCTTCAGCTGCTAAGTCCTTGAGGGCGTTGCGGTTGCGTTGGACGACGACGTTGGGGTACCGGCTCCGGCGTGATGGAGTTGGGCGGCGGTGGATTGGGCGCTATGGGGTGGAGGACGGAGGAGGCTGGGGTTTCGCGGCTGGTGGAGAGGATGTTTTGGCGCCCACGGAGTATGAATGGGGAAATGGAAGGAGGCGGGGAACTAAGGAGGAACAATGTTTCGGTTTGGGATGCGCTTGTTTGAAATTTGGGGAAAGTTACAAACTTTACCCCCATCTAAAATTTCGGACATATTGCGGGTTGGGGGTAGGTCAGTAATCTTAGGTGTCCCAAAATGTGGGCGGGATAGATTTCGGCCGAGCGCATGGGTGTTTAGGCGCCCACGGAGTATGAATGCTTCTCGGAGGCGGTTGAGACTGGCGTCTTGGTGAAGTTACAAACCTACCCCGTTTTAGACCTTTGGACTTCGGGCCGATAGGCTACACAGGCCAGAGTCAGGACAGTAATTTCCTACCACCAAACATTAGTCTCGCGCGGTTTCGGGTGACCAGTGGCCTATTTGGCGCTTCGTTCAATATTTGGAGCAGAAGCATTAACGTTTTCGGTTCTCTTGAATTGAACATTCATGATTTTTCAAACTTCACAAATCTTTACTCTTGAAAATCCTAAAGCTACGATTACTTTGGAATGGAGGTGGTACATTTGAATATACATTGTACACGAGTATATATTAAAAAAATATGCAACTTACCTCAGTTCATGCATGATTCCAGATATAATCTCCTTGGTTGCAAAAAAAAGTTAGACATGCGTATGAATATATATAGCATGCTCAAATGCACAACAAAGATTGATGCCCCCTTTTACATCTGATTTACAAATGCCATTATCTCGGGTTCAAATAGATGAATGCACTTCCTATGAATTCGAATCTTCGAAACCCCCTTATGCTGAATTCGACATGTATTCTATTTTGTAGCTAGCAATTTGGAATGTATCCATGCAAGTGACAAATGTATAAAGTTCTTCACACTAACAACATGGAGTGCACTAATTAATGTTTATATATGAATTGCAAAAGCATCCATTGCCTGTATTTCAAACCGCTCTCACTCTATGGATCGATAATATGAAATAAACACATGCACATGCTAGAATTCAATAGAGTATGGGTGTCTGATAGACCGATTTTCGTCCATACGCAATTTGCAAAATTCATGATCTCATCCAAAAATAATAATGCCATTTATATTTTATTTTAATGCGTAGAACCGCCTTTTACACGTAGATGCACTATGCCTCGGCTCATTCTCACAAACGCGCTATATATCTCTCTATCTACCACATAAGTGCACACACTTTATAGGCATCGGCATTTCTCTTTCACACATGCTCACAATCTCACTCGGGGTGTCGGGGAGTCTCATGCACATGTTCTCTCTATCTCTCTCTCTCTCTCTCTCTCTCTCTCTCTCTCTCTTTCTCTCTCTTTCTGACTACTATGTACCACTCTTTTCACTAATCTCAGTTGGAAAACACTATTTCTCTCACATGCATATATACACACGCACGGTCTCTACTAGCCCTCTATACGCACATATATGTGCCTACGTGTCTCCCGCACGCACATTATCTTTAGGCCTATCTCGCACACATTGCCCCC
>LR738711.1:729472254-729578364 GCA_902687465.1 Secale cereale
CCCCCCCCAGACACACCTCTCTCTTAGTAGTTGGCAGATATGATTCCATCATATCATTCGGTAAGATATCCCTGACTGTTAGGCTGGATGGTAATACGAGGCAAAGTTTTACCCTAGTTCAGACCCTTGCAGTTGAGGAAAAAGGCTACTCCTGGTACTGTATATTAGTGATAGGGGTGTGTACAAAGTACACGTGAATACCAGGCATTGTGCGTGTGTGTATACTATCGACGAACTAGCCCCCAAGCTTCTATAACATACTGGGGGCCTAGGGTTACAAATCATATATAGTCGGCTTATCACCAGTGGGGATAGAGTCCTCCGCGACTCTGGTAGCTAGCTTCGTGTTGTACGCCGATTCCTCCACATGGGTCTTCGTATAACGCGTCTCGATCCAACCTATGTGGCGCAGGATGGAACCGACCCATGAGTCCTCATGTTGACCCACCACATCTAGAAATGATGTGCCCACCACACCACACACGCAAGCGGCCACTAAGAAAATAAGCATATACAATAGTACAATGTTATACATGAAAGTTAATTGCATGGTGCATCCAATAATATTTGTTCTGCATTGTGAATGTTTATATATTCTCCTAAAATATTAGTCACGGGAAAGAGAAACGAAGGGCGTATCTCTCCTTGTCTCCACCGGACATCCCCTCTTTCTACACCACTTTCACGTACACACACATACTATCTCTCAGCCCTCTAAAAGTTTGCATGCCCATGACACATTCACGCATGACGGTCACTGTATTTTAAGCTAAAGCACTATACGGTCACCGGAGTTCAGAATATGCTCATTACGGTCACCGTATACATTCTCGTGGTGATCATACAGTATCTAGCTCATGATACATCTCCGTATATTCTTGATGACACTGACGGACTTTGCATTTGATGCGTGCTCCGTATTTTGTTGACGACACTTACGGTCATAGCATTTGAAGCGAAAGCACGATATGGTTAGTGGACTTCAGAATAAGCTCATCAAGGTCACCACATACATTTTGTCGTGCTAACCAACATGTGGTTGGATGGTTAGGAGGATAGTGGTTTTTCGAGCCCAACAGGGTTAAAGTCCCGGTGCTCGCATTTATCCTGGGTTAATTTCAGTATTTTTCGGTGATATGTGTTCAGTGGGAGGAGATGTTCCACTCAACTACGAGGCACCTATGGTGACTTCATAAAATCTCAAGATCATATGCTGGCCCACTCTCTCGAAGGTGCTCACAGGGGTAGGGTCTGCGTGTGTGCGCTTATAGCGGTGAGTGCTTGCGCGTATATATGAGCCCTTGCGTCTGTACCGTGTTAAAAAAATACATGTCATGATTATACGGTCACTGGCTCACCCGTACAACTCCGTATTTTGTTGATGACACAATCAATTGACCAGTCAAACGTTCCATGTGGCGCAACTAGTGTTGCACCATCGGGGCGCGTAACCGTGGGGCTCACCTGTCAGCCCGTATATGAAAGAAAGAAATGGTAGTTTGAGTCTGTGCTGTGTTAATAAAATACATTTTAGGGTGATCATACGGTCACTGTCTCACCATACACCTCCGTAATTTGTTGATGACACAATCAATTGACCAGTCAAATGGTCCACATTTAGCAGCACACATTACCATAGAGCCCACCCGTCAGTGTGTATATGAAGGACAGAAATGGTAATAAATTAGTGGTTGATGGGTACTCGAAGTCGTGAGACCTCTGGTTGGCAGTCGCCGGCAGTGGGGGGCATTGATTGGGCGATGGGGTGGGGATCACCGGAGAAAAAGCTCGGCGCGGGGGGCCCTAGAGTGATGGCCGGTGCGGCAGCGGACTGGCGGTGAGGAGTGGTTTCGGGGCGGGCGGGGCGTCGCGGGCCGGCCGCGGGCGGCGGGTGCCGGCGGTTCGGCCGGTGGTGGCTGGCGGCTTAGGGGGGGTGGAGTTTGATGATAAACTACAGGCCCTTGATTTCGTATCCAACGGCTGGAAAATCTAATGACCAGAGATGAAAAAGCCAGTCGACTCATGTGTAGCCTCACCCCGCACGTACACATGCATGCACGCAAGACACGCACGCATGCAGGCGTGCAACACTGACACGTACACATAACGAACACACACACGCATGCAGGCGTGGAACACTTACGCGTACACATGCGCCCACGAACACACGCACGTACGCACACATGCATGCAACACTGAAACGTACCCTTGCACACACGCAACACTCGCACGCCTGCATGCACACAGCACACGACGCAAGACACACGCTCAACCTATACGTACATGCACCCTTTGTTAAGGACATGGATTGTTACAGGTATTAATCAATCTTATCTGTGATAAGCAGAACATTGATGTTTGTAGCGGTCTTTATGAATCACAACGTATCGAACGGGCTATCAACATACTAGGCTTATTTACATGAAAAGGATGATGTCACACTCAATGAACAATCATCGGTTTATGAAATGCCTGCTTCTGACCGCCCTCGCCCACCAAAGGTTCCTCTGATGTGCGCTGCCTGCGTTGGGTCACTGACATGTAGGCCATGTACCCAAAGAGCCCACACGTCAGTGGAAGAACGGTGCGTTGTCCTACGTCCGAGTCGAGGGCGCCACTCGTTGCACGCCCGGTTGAACACGCCTCCTTGCCGCATTCAAACGCCTCCATGAAACCCGCCCGTGTGGAAGCCGAGAAACCCACTCTGGACACATGTCCCTTCATGACCGGGCTGGCATTAAACGGAACGCCGGCCGAGCTCCTCCCGTCCACCGTCTATTTAATCTCCTATTTAAACGAGGCCAAACACCGATCAAGAATCACACACCTCCGCCACTCACCTATCTCCTCCTTCATCATTTTGTCCACTCTTACAATGGCTTACGAAGAATAGTTATTCCCTATCCAAGCCGGTTGGGTGGCCCGCCGAGCCCGCTGGATACGAGCTATGCAGCTCGCTGATCCACCTCCCTCCCCTCGCCCGCCGGAGCCAGTTGTCGCCCCAAGCCGGTGCGCGGTTCAGCAACTCGCCGCTCCAGGCCAGCTCGACGAGGAGCACCACACGGGCGTCATTGCTGCCATCCACACCGCCGCCTCGTACCGTGTCTCCCGTTTCTGTGGCCAAGAATGCCATGCCGGCGGCCGCGCCATGCAAGCAGCGACAGAAGCCGGGTGCACGGAGAGCGACGAGTTGGTGGCCAGCGCATCCGCGTCCGCCGCCATCATCGAGGAGAAGTAGAACACGGGAGGCCACCGCCGCTTGGGTCCCATGAAGGCCACCACAAAGGCGACGTCGGCGTAAACAGTAGGTGTCTTGACGGATCCTTTTGTTGCGAGGACCTTCATCGACCCCGCATATACCTCCGGGGCTCCCGGCAGTCCGGTGATCGTGCTGCCAGACATGAGGAACACAAATCGATCGACCGGCGACCATTTAGGCCAGGTATTATATACTTGTGCTGTCTAAAACTAGCACCCCGTAGTTCATTTGAATGTAATGAAATCCGTCATGTTTGTATGAAAATCCGGTATCTTACATGATTTCCGTCGTTGTTTATATGAAATATTGCCGTGTTTGCGTGAATTTCATCCGGTTGGTTGACTTGCTATCATAATGTGTGCGGCTACGGTTGGATGGCATAATTTGCGGGTCGTCGGTCGGTCTGCGGGCGGCTCGAGCGGCGTGGTGGGACAAAAAGAACACAATTCGTGCAAGCTCATCTCCAATGTGCGTGCTAGAGGATGCATGAGAACCCGAGCCATTCCTCGTTCATCGGTGGCAAAGGCACCGGTGGACAAAAGGGTCGCCAATATTTTGGCTACCCCGGGCAAGATCCAAACAGCCCCTCCCAACAGATTCAAATCCCTCGTTTGCCATGGAATTTTGGTTGTGTTCATGGACTAGCAAGATGCCCGTGCATTGCATGGAACATCAAGATGCATTTTTTTTACAAAACACCTGTTGTGATTGACCCATGCAGGAGTAATCCCATTTTGTAAAAACTAATGATTGCTCAAGAATTTTATCGGATAAATGGTATCTCGAGAATTTTATCGGACTCCATTTTTGTATACAAGGCCACAAACCCATATTACAGGTACCAAGGCAAAAATTAATGTCTTCTAACTCAATGTTGCAAGCCACCTTGTTTCCTTGTTTGCCATGTAAATTAATGTGTATTGTTCTCTTTCATCCACATCAAGCCAATGCTCACACTCCTGCGTGCATGCAAGGGATAATTAATGTCCTCCTTTGCTAGTAGTACTACGAGGCAAACACCATTAATATTGCATCGATTAGTGTTAGTGGCCTTGTATATCTGCAAATTGTAATTTTGATAGTGGCCTTGTATATAAAAATGGAGGGAGAAAGATGAGAGATAAGGTGAGGAGGAGTGGGGCGTGGTGGTGACTGGTGGTCGGACTGGGTGGAGGCATGGGGATGGATGGTGCATTATGTCTAGGTTTATATCTCTATAGTCCCTCTCACACACACCCACATAGGTGGGGGCGTGCACGAAGAGAAGAGGTGCACGCACGGCGCACGTATTCCCGTCTCTTTCCCAACCACACCTGCGCGGGTATGAGGTGGAGCTCATTTCTGTACGAAAAGGCAGCCCACGTGGTAACTTGACATGTGTACTGGTTGTCCACTAGATGGAGGGAGGATCGTCTACCATGGGTGAACAAACAAATTGCGACTTGACGCATTATGTTAAAAAAGAGGCAAACCATCTGGGGCCTACCTTAGAGGTAAGGCTCTAAAGACTGGAGTACTTTTGATGTGTCCCGTCAACTCATAGAACGAGGAGAAGCTTGCTTAGTAATCCGTCTCCCCCGCCCACGGGCGCGGTGGCTCGCAGGATGAGGTGAAGCTTGCTTACTACGCCTTATGCCCACTTCCTCGCCCACGCGCGCGGTGGCTCGCAGGACGAGGAGAAAATTTTACTACTCCCTCCGTTTACTCCTCGTCTCTACTACCTTGGTTAGAGATATTATCATATTGTTTGGAATATATATGTCCTTTAGTACTCCCTCCATTTACTTGTACAAGGCCACTATTAAAAAATACATGTTAGTCTACCTTGGTTAGAGAGAAAATTTTACTACTCCCTCCGTTTACTCCTCGTCCCTACTACCTTGGTTAGAGAGTTTTCTCTTGACACTGCTTGCATCGGGTGATCTAACGCACCTCGAAATCCAACATGTGATGGTACTACTACTAGTAGTAGAATTGAGACTTATAAAACGGAAAAACGAATGTTTGTTAGATGATCCCTATAAACCCTAGTGGGTACGTACTCCGTAAAATCAGATTTTTCCAAAACTAAGTTGCTCAACCTTTATTTGCTTGTTTCCCTTCTTGCCTCCTTGCCTCGAACAGACTATGCCAAACTCCCCTGCCTGCCGCACGGGAAAAGACCCGCCCTCGCCTTTTTTAGTCCAGGTTTGTATCGATGGATCGCGCGAAGCAGCAAAAACCCAAGCCGTGTCTTATACTCCTCCGTCGACGCTCGCTTTCATGAATTATGTACTTCCTCTGGCCGACATGTGGGACATATAGCAACCGGGTCGACATGTCAAGCACCAAATAATAGTGCAGAACAGCAGGGGGACGCACCCCAGTCGTACTGCCCCAGTAGTAGTAGTAATGAGCAATGAGACGTCAAATCACAATGCCGCACCTTCCCAGACGGATGAAGCAACCATTATTTCACACTTTGGTTCGCCATCATCTCAAACCACATAGTATTGCTTCTGCCTCAAGAGGGACACGCGCATCACCTTGGTACATCATGACACGTGGGACCGCATGATAGGCCATGCTCCCCTGCCGATCACTCGGTAAAATCACCTCATTTTTACTACTATACTTCCTCCGTATCGGTTTACATGGCATGCACGTCGTTCTAGGTTGAAAATTTAACTGGCTATATATGTGATGAATAGTATATGTTTAGAAACTACATCCGCTTAATAATCCAATGATATACTTTTTGTGACATGGTAACTCAGATTTAGTTAGTCAAATGGATGACCTAGAACTACGTGCACGCCCTATAACCCGAGAAGTCTAAAAAAATGAGACGGAGAGGGTAGTTCAGTATGTATCTTTTTAGATCATATAGTCGGGATTCACCAAGGAGCAAAACCAAGTGGTAGGCTGCACCTGTCATGTTGGCATAGCGACTCAAGCAGGGTCAGTCCGCACACGAAATGGCGACACACTTAACAGGACCCCTTTGGCCGACATGTGGCTCATCCACCGTCTTGTTCCACGTGGGATGCACCAATTTACAGTTCGGAGCAGCGGTTGGAATTGGAGGCACCCCGGTCGTAGCGCCGCAGTAGTAGAAAATGAGCGATGCGGGGTCAAATCACAAAGCCCCACCTTTCCCGCATTAAGCTGGACAGACGAAGCAACCGTCATTTCACTCTAGGGCGCAAGAGCGTAAAGAAAAGAGAAAACCAGTGATGCATGCGGCAGCTACCTATGGCACCCTAGGGTAGGGGTCTCCACTACAGATCATTTTTTAAAGCGCCTCCACTACAAATCGGCTTCTCCCTCGTCCCCTTGAAGAAAACCGATGATGCGTGCGGCGGTAGGGTTTGTAGGAGTACTACTAGGGCGTTCGGGGCCACGTCGTAGTAAACGGGAGAGGGATTGAGTTTGAGTCGACGCCTTAAATATGTGTGGGCCGCTTGGTTTTAGGGGGACGAGGCAGCGTTTTGGGTTCGAGGATCAGTGGAGATATAGTACGTACAAAAAATTGTGGACGTAGGTTCGACTGAAAGGAAATGATGCATGGGCCCTGCATTTTGATATACCCGGGGCCGCGTGAAATTTGCTACTCTACTCAAAACTACTAAGGTACACATGCATTGAACGCATGAGATTTTGAAACCAAATTATGAATAAATACACACTATAGCATGTAAAGCGTTGAGTCATATATGCATGATGTAGATGTTCGTTTAGTTCTTATAGTTCATCTCTTTCAAAATCGATTAGTTTTATAAAAATGTTAAGATTCATGGGGTTGTGCATTGTAAAGCATAAATTAAAAAACTAATAATGGCAATTCATTTAGAAAAAAATCAATTATGATACGGAAGATTCTAGAACAAAGGGGGAGTGCTTATGTTTTGAGGTTTGTGCATTATGCTTAAGTTCAACCATGGAGTCTTCTAAATTGTACATGTGGCAGATCTGATGGAATGTTGATGATATCAGATGGCCAGTAGTGCTCGGATTTGCAATCTCTGCACTGTCGGATTAGCTTCATCCAGCGACCATCTTTCAAGTTATTCGCACACTATATAGTTCTTGTGCCGTAGTTGCATGTCTTGGAAAAAAGCTACTAGTGGGTTGTACTAGCTATTTAGGATTAGAAGATGTATACATGGAAGTTGTAGGGAAAGAGATGACATGGAGTATCTCAATTCCTATGAGTAGGGATTGGAAAAGAGATGTCATTTGGTTGACATCATAGGAACTTTTCTATTGAATCTAGAGATGACATGCATCTCAATTCCTATGAGGAGGGATTAGAAAAGAGATGTAATTTGGTTCATAGCATAGGAACTTTTCTATTGAATATACGGTAATGTTTATTTTCCTTTGAAATTATGGGAGTATAGGAATCCATTCATATGAACCAAGTGGCTCTAAAGCTATAGAAATGATATCATGTTTATTTCCTTTGAAATGTGGAGTATATGAATCTATTCCTATGAACTAATTGGCTCTAAAGGAAAAATCCTATAAAAATCATATCATATAGAGTTCCTATGATATTCCTCCACACCAAAGGATGGTTGAAATTGCTGCAGGTGATACGATGGTCTTTCTTTGTAGACTCCTCCCCCGTCTTTATAGTTACCTCTCGAAGATCAATGAAATGATATATACAGGGTATTCTACATGTGCAATTTGGTACACGAAAACTCGGTAAAAGTTTGCGAGGTTCGAATTTTCAATAAAGCTATATGCACTGCATTTTGGAACAGAGGGAGCATACGGCAGTTGCTTACACTCACGTGGAAGATTTGTGTGTAGGAGGAGTGGTTGTTCTGTTAATTGACATGGCAAAACTGACACTATCGGATGCCGATCTAACGGTTCTTATGGCGTTCGCCAGGAAAAGGCTTGTGGCGAACGTTTGTCGGGTAATGATTTACGGACACATGCATTGCATTGATATGTGCCCCCTCTCTCTCACGCACACGCACCCTCCCGAGTCCTCTCGCACCCATCGTCTATCTGCAGGTAGACGTCACACACATATGTGCTCTTCACACCTTACCCTCGGAACTTCTAAAAAACAAAAGATGTCGCGCACATTTTACTTCAGCTCACACGTCACACACTTATACTATTATTCTTGTGGCAAATGTTCTTTGGGCATAGTATATTGTACTTTCACGAAGATAAGCGGTGCACACACGCACTATTTCTCTCACACCCACTCGTGGGTACACGTAGGAGCGCATTTTTTTGAAGCTAGTACAACAAAATCACTCCACTATATATATAAGCAGGAGCCTTAATGCTTGCTTTACTAGGGTTCCTCTGATTCACTCTCTCATGCTCTCCAGACCTAAGCAAGACATAGGTGGCCACACTCTCTCTCAGCTCACGGCTGGTCACAAATCCGGCCGAACAACCTCGACCGGGGCAGGGGTGTAGGTGCATCGTTCACGCTGTCGTCGGTGGTGAGGGAGGAGACCAATGGCTACCCGCGCGTCTCGATCGGCGGCCGTGTCATTCTCTCTAAGAGAGCGCCGGCTCCGGAGGGCCTCCGACCCCTTCTTCCTCCCTGCGGTATTGTGTCCAAGATGCGGCCTCCCGACGCCATCTTTGCCACATGCCGACGACCCTCAGGTATATATTCCTTCGAAACCTGCCTTGCTCTACTGCCCCAGCTCCCCACTTGGCTTCGTGTGGATCTTTTTCTACTTCCGTCCGCTGTTCCAAAGCCACCTAGACTTTTACTATTATTAGAGGTAAAGCTAGTTCATACAGTCGACTCTAAGAGTTGGTTCAAACAGGGAAGAAAGTGGGAAAGCTGTAGCATGAATCTAGGACTTGGTTCTAAGAGGAAATGGGGGAAAGTAGTAGATACTAGCTACCCAATCGGTCTCTTGGTTGAAAAGATGAAGAAAGCATGGTGGATGGTGAAGGGTGGGGGGAAGTGGACCTATCTCTTGGTTGAAAAAGGAAAGAAAGTGACGGGTGTTGGGGGACAACGCAAATGAGAATGAGCAGGTCTAGATTTCCTGTGCTCACATAGAAAAATGTCATCGAGGAGATAAAAAATGGGACAAATGCAGACATGCTGCCTGAGTGTTTGCCGCTCTCGGCAACCACATCTGCCTCACCACTTTATGCCTCTGCTATCCCTACGCCAATATCGCTACCGTTAATGTAAAATCACATGAAGCATTAAGTAATGCCACCTAATGTCACTATAAGTAATGGTCTAGTGCCGTCGATAAATTGAAGCAATGTCACCACCATTTTATGAAGTGCTTCCGTCTTGCTTTATTTCCCATGAATTGTGTTTTGCAGTTACACTTAAATCTCACACCGCTAACATTGCTTCATCCCAGTGGAACTTCACAAATTTGATTGCACATTTACTGACCATGTGCTACTCTCATGACAGTAATACTAATGCTATTGTTCTGCATGTTAATCTAGTGGCAGTGTTGATGTGATGTGATGCTACTTACTTAAGGACACTTTCATACTGTCAATCTAGTGCCAATTATAACACAATAGATGCTGCTATTAACCATACACCATTGCAAATATTTGTCATTGTTTAAATAACCGTATTTCGTATTTGCACAAATAGGGATGTCTGTCTCCATATCGTTTCGAGATGTCTGTCTCCGTATCGTTTCTATACGCACAATCAAAAGCACACACCTTAGTTTTAGTAGAACTGTGCAAAATGAGATGGCTATCCCTCGTTGTCGTCGTCTAACCACTCGTCTTCCAGGTATTCCTACATTGGTAGTTACTAGGTAGAATGACCAACGCAATATAAAAGAAGTTGATTCGTACTTTTTACTTCCTGATTGTAGTGTAGGGACGAGCGAAAACAACTGCATCCTAGTCCGGAATGCACTTTCTACCAGTTCATCCATGGACTGAGGACTAGCTGGCACGGCTGCACGGCGGTTTTTTGGACAGGTGCGCGGACAAGAGGCATTGTGGTTTGCTTATTTCTGCAAATAGTGGTGCTTAAATTAGTGGAATGCACAAGAATTTCAGCTGGTCAGTACACTACATGGTTCAGTTCAGCATTCCAGCTAAGAACACAATTATAATTGGTAATTCTGGAATGAGAGAACCTAACCCTGGATGGTGGCAACAAGAAAAAACCAGAGTGAACTCCAGGAAATTTAAGCCTGTCGGGAGGCCCTTTGCTCAGAGAAGCCTTGCTTGTTTTTTCCTGATTTGTATACCTTCTCACAACTTTGTCTTTTGCTGTGAACTAGTATATGTTTGTTATGTTCTATAAATCATTGAGATGTATAAAATTGCTTAACTTATGTTTTCAAGTTTTTTATGAAGCCGAGTTTAATGTGAGTGTTCCACATGAACACTGGACTAGCGTGTGAACGTTTGGAATTTACATTGTGGCCTTAGTTAACTGCATGAACCACTGTAAAAAGATACATAGTTGCTTATATGTCAGACAATAGATTGTTGATTGTTAGCTGGTCAATAGCCTAGTGTTGAAGCGAGCTGAGCCAATGTGCCGTGTTTTGCACAACTGCTTACAAGTGGGGTAGCACCAATAGTGTTTACAAGTACTTATGTATACGTCAGCACATAGTTCTCAAACGAGTACTCTATTTCATCAAAACACACACTGCTCGTATGATAAAACTAGCGAGGATGCATCTGTTTCGGCAACAATTAATGATGATTCACGGGCACACAAAAGTAGCAGGAGTTCCCATAGACGGATTCAAACAGAGTACTAGCCCCAGAGGGTCGATAACAGGCAAGGTTCAGATAATTAGACAGAATCCAAACTACTATTAAACACTAGCCGGGGCAAGTATTTCATGCCTCGATCTAATTTGGGCTGGACACAAGACGGACCTTGCCATGAACATAATCGAGGACGTCCGGCAGCAGCTCAATCATGTGAACCTTCATGAAGACAACCTTGTGGCCTTGCCACTCATAAACTTGTTTGTGGAGGCATGCCACGTCATCTTCCTGCCTAAGCTTGACAAGAATAGTATATGCCTCACAAACGAAGGAGTGGTTTTGTACTTCTTGTGATTCAGTACACCCTGGACAACATGCCTGACACCATTGAGGCTGGAATACAACTCTTCATTGGTATAAGCGCAAATGGCTTCCAGGATCCAACAGCCTAAAAACTATGTTTTCCCAGTGCGTATATTCAGGTCATCCGCCTCATAGCGAGTGACATGTACAACCACACAATCCTTGTCTACATCAGGGCTCTAATTGAAACAGAAGCAAATTCTGAATTACTTTCTAGTATAAGAAACATAAATTATTTAAACCACTATGTATAGCATGGCATCGAAGCTAATAAAATTTTGCATTATTCATCACCACATACTTAGATGAAAAACCACAATCGAGATCGGCAAAGAAGAAAATCACCTTGGGCAGCTCAGCGGGGGGGGGGCACATCCCCGAAGGGGGAAAACTGCTCCTCCAGTGCCACGGGGGCTGTAACCTCAAACGGGGTGTTGACCATCTCAGTAGTGGCCGTGAGCGTATCTGGGGTCGGCTCGGTGGCTGCCTCCATCTTCTTGGAGCTCTCTGTCTCGTGGGGATCAGCCTCCCACGTCTGCTCCAATATCGACAGATCTTTGCCTGGTTCTCCTTGGTCCATCATGAAACTGACGAATACTAGGAGACCACTGAAAGGAAAACATAATCGAGTGAAATAATGATTGCTTCGTCCGTCAAACTTAGACTGCGGGGAGGTGGGGTTTTGTGATACGACGTCTTGTTATTGCCGCGCTACGACCGGGGTGACTCTCCGCCTAGATACTGCCTTCTAATTTGGTGGATGGCATTTGGGCCCGCGCGCTGCATGGCCCGCATGTCGGTGAACAAAACTATAATGGCATTCAGTAGAGGGAGATGTTTCGATGACCTAGGAGGAGTCAGAAGCGGTATTGTATCCACTATACTAGTAGTAATTGTTTTTTTGGGTAGCTGTAGAGTGTCTCACGTTACTACTAGTAATTGTTTCTGTGGGCCCAAGACAAAACAACCCATCCACCCTAGTAAATAGTAACAACGGGACAGTGCGGGGGTTGTGGCCCGTCTAGCCAGGGTTTTATTTATGTTTACCACATCATGAGCCCAGTTGTATTTTTTTCTTGCTGAAAATGGCTAGCCCAGTTCTAATTTTTAAAAGAAATGCCCAAACGAAGCCTACTTGCTTTTCAGCCCTGCTGGGCTGCGAATCTTTCAAGACGAGGAGAGTTTCATTCGGTTTGCCCAGAAATGAGCTGTACATTTTTAAACACATCAAACCGGGAATTAGTTTCAATTTTTTTTCATTACAAGATTTTAAATTCCATTGATTTTTATGTGTGGACAATTATTTGGATTTTATATTTATATAAATTGTTTTTTCAAAATAGTTTGAATGTGAATCGATATTTCGGGATTAAAAATAGTTAACGCACCGAAATATGCAAAAAATTCGTATACTTTTTAACCATGGCCATAATATGGGGTGTAATGCTAACAAAAAGAAGATGGGCTCCAAAAAAGTTCTTAAGAATTAGCAAATGGGATGTACATTATTAGAAATAATGCACACGAGAGCAGTGACTGTTGGATGTCCATCCAACGACTGTCGTGCTTCTTCAATCTCTGCTTTTCCTGCTCCAGCCGATCAAACAAGCGCCGGCGAGACTGCCTGCTCCCTCCTCCCGTGGCCGGCTATGCTGCCGCGCAGGCCTCACCGCCCCACCGTACTCCCATCGCTAGCCTAGCCATCCCTCTACTCACCCACACCTGCTGTTATTCTCCGGGGAAGGCAGACGAACCAGTAAACCCTCGCACTCCTTCGCGTGGGAAACAACTGCCGAGTCTTCACTGGCTCTGTGTCGTTCCCTTCCTAGGCCTCGCCATCGTCCAACGCCCTGGTGTTCTCGGCGCGGCCTGGTCAACGTGGTCAATGAACGACATCCATCGGAAGTGGACCGTACATGGAGAGGCTGATAGCTGGGTCCACGGCCACACGCAAGGAAATGCCTCCTTATTACGCGCAAAATAATGATTCCTCCACCTGACAACTAGGACCCATGGGAAGGGCTTCTGTATTTCGCGAAAAAAACGTCCCCCCCCCCCGCTGACAGGTCGGACCCACCAGCTATATCTTCGCACGCAAGGAAGTGCCTCCTTATGACGCACAAAAAAATGAATACCCCCTGCTAGCTGCGACCCACCATAGTGGGTGGCTGACTTGTGGGCCTACTAAGTTGACGGGGATAGAGGGTTGTGTCAAGTTAGTCAATATGAACGATTCTAGCTCCAGTGATCGTACGATGTCCATCCAACGGCCATAGTGCTTCTTCAACCTCTGGTCTTCTTGCTCTAGCCGCCCAAAGCAGCGCCGGTCGTGCCGCCGGCTCCTGCCTCCCGTGGCCGGCTGTGCTGCCTCGGAGGCCTCATCGCCCCCATACTACTCCCACCGCTAGCCAGACCATCCCTCCACTCACCCACACCCTATGTTATTCTGCGGCGACGGTAGCCTCACACCGCAGCCGAACCAGTGAACCCTCGTACTCCTCTCCACGTGGGCATCCACTGCCGCGTCTTCCCCGGCTCCGCGTCGTCCCCTTCCTAGGCCTTGCCGTCGTCCACCACCTTGGTGCTCTCGGCGCGGTGTGGTCAATGTGGTCAACGACCGACTTCCATCGAAAGAGTACTGTACGTGGAGAGGCTGACAGCTGGGTCCACGGTCAGAACCCAGTTTTTTTGTGATTTGCCACGTGAGTCGCTTTGTGAGGCCTGTTGGGCTGCAAATCTTTCAAGACGAGGAGAGCTTCATTCGGCTAGCCGAGAAAATGGCCTATCAGTAATGAGAAATGGGCTGTCCATTTTTAAAACACATCAAACCGACAGTTAGTTTCAAATTTCTTTTTTTTCATTTCGAGATTTTAAATTGTATTGATTTTTATGTGTGGACAATTTGTTGGATTTTATATTGATATACATGTATTTTTAAAATCAGTTTGAATGTGACTCAAAATTTCGGGATTAAAAACAGTTCGGACCGCACCGAAATATGCAAAATTTCGTATAATTTTTTAACCATGGCCACAATATGGGATGTACTGCTAACAAAAATAATATGGGCTCCAAAAAAACCCTTAAGATTAGCAAATGGGCAGTAAATTATTAGAAATAATGGCAGATGGGTTGTATGATGTTTTCCAGAGATTTGAGGCTTTCCTAAAAAAAGGTTGACACACAAGCAGTGACTGTTGGATGTCCATCCAACGGCCATCGTGCTTCTTCAATCTCTGCTCTTCCTGCTCCAGCCGCTCAAACAAGTGCCGGCGGGACTACCTACTCTCTCCTCCCTGCGGCCAGCTGTGCTACCGCGCAGGCCTCACCGCCCTACCGTACTCCCATCGCTGGTCTAGCCATCCCTCTACTCACCCACACCTGCTGTTATTCTCCGGGGACGGCAGACGAACCAGTAAACCCTCGTACTCCTCCGCGTGGGAAACAACTGCCGAGTCTTCCCTGGCTCCGTGTCGTTCCCTTCCTAGGCCTCGCCGTCGTCCACCGCCCTAGTGCTCTCGGCGCGGCCTGGTCAACATGGTCAGTGAATGACATCCATCGGAAGTGGACTGTACATGGAGAGGCTGACAGCTGGGTCCACGTCCGCACGCAAGAAAATGCATCCTTATTACGCGCAAAATAATGATTCCTCCACCTGACAGCTAGGACCCATGGGAAGGGCTTTTGTATTTCACGAAAAAATGTCTCCCCCTCTTACAGGTCGGACCCACCAGCTATATCTTCGCACGCAAGGGAGTGCCTCCTTATGACGCACAAAAAAATGAATACCCCCTGCTAGCTGGGACCCACCATAGTGGGTGGCTGACTTGTGGGCCTACTAAGTTGACGGGGACAGATGGCTTTGTCAAGTTAGTCAATATGAACGATTCTAGCTCCAGTGACCGTACGATGTCCATCCAATGGCCATAGTGCTTCTTCAACCTCTGGTCTTCTTGCTCCAGCCGCCCAAAGCAGCGCCGGTCGTGCCGCCTGCTCCTGCCTCCCGTGGCCGGCTGTGCTGCCGCGGAGGCCTCACCGCCCCCATACTACTCCCATCGCTGGCCAGGCCATCCCTTCACTCACCCACACCCCCTGTTATTCTGCGGTGACCACAGCCTCACACCGCGGTCGAACCAGTGAACCCTCGTACTCCTCTCCGCGTGGGCATCCACTGTCGAGTCTTCCCCGGCTCCGCGTCGTCTCCTTCCTAGGCCTCGCCGTCATCCACCGCCTTGGTGCTCTCGGCGCGGCGTGGTCAATGTGGTCAACGACCGACTTCCATCGGAAGAGTATTGTACGTGGAGAGGCAGATAGTTGGGTCCACGGCCGCAGCTGGGTCCACGGCCACATCCCAGTTTTTTTGTGATTCGCCGTAAGTCGCTTTGTCACGCCTGTTGGGCTGCAAATCTTTCAAGACGAGGAGAGCTTCATTCGGTTGGCCGAGAAAATGGCCTATCAGTAATGAGAAATGGGATGTACATTTTTAAAACACATCAAACCGGCAATTAGTTTCAAATTTCCTTTTTTTTCATTTCGAGATTTTAAATTGCATTGATTTCTATGCGTGGAAAATTTGTTGGATTTTATATTGATATACATTTATTTTTAAAATCAGTTTGAATGTGACTCAAAATTTAGGGATTAAAAACAGTTCGGACCGCACAGAAATATGCAAAATTTCGTATAATTTTTTAACCATGGCCACAATATGGGCTGTAATGCTAACAAAAAGAATATGGGCTCCAAAAAAACCTTAAGAATTAGCAAATGGGTTGTAAATTATTAGAAATAATGGTAGATGGGTTGTATGATGTTTTCCACAGATTTGAGGCTTTCCAAAAAAAAGGTTGATGCACAAGCAGTGACTGTTGGATGTCCATCCAACGGCCGTCGTGCTTCTTCAATCTCTGCTCTTCCTGCTCCAGCCGCTCAAACAAGCGCCGGCGGGTCTGCCTGCTCTCTCCTCCCCATGGCCAGCTGTGCTGCCGCGCAGGCCTCACCACCCCATCATACTCCCATCGCTGGCCTAGCCATCCCTCTACTCACCCACACCTGCTGTTATTCTCCGGCGACGGCAGACGAATCAGTAAACCATCGTACAGTCGTACTCCCCTCCGTGTGGGAAACAACTGCCGAGTCTTGCATGCTTCCGTGTCGTTCCCTTCCTAAGCCTCGCCGTCGTCCAGCGCCTTGGTGCTCTCGGCGCGGCCTGGTCAACATGGTCAACGACCGACATGCATCTGAAGTGGACTGTACGTGGAGAGGCTGACAACTGGGTCCACGGTCGCACGTAAGGAATGCCTCCTTATTACGCGCAAAATAATGATTCCCCCACATGACATATGGGACCCACCGAAAGGGCCTCTGTATTTCGCGAAAAAAAACGTTACTGCCACAGACAGCTCGGACCCACCAGCTATATCTTCGCACGCAAGGAAGTGCCTCCTTTTTACGCACAAAAAAATGAATACTCCCCCTGTTAGCTGGGATCCAGTATAGTGACAGGCTGACTTGTGGGCCTACTAAGTTGATGGGGACGGAGGGCTTTGTCAACTTAGTCAATATGCAGGATTTTAGCTCCAATGACCGTACGATGTCCATCCAATGGCCGTAGTGCTTCTTCAACCTCTGGTCTTCTTGCTCCAGCCGCCCGAACCAGCTAGCAAACCAGCGCCGGTCGTGCCTCGTGCTCCTGCTTCCCGTGGCTGGCTGTGCTGCCGTGAAGGCCTCACCGCCCCCTACTACTCCCACTGCTGGCCAGGCCATTCCTCCACTCACCCACGCCCCCTGTTATTCTGCGGCGACGGCAACCTCACACCGCAGCCGAACCAGTGAACCCTCGTACTCCTCTCCGCGCGGGCTTCCACTGCCGCGTCTTCTCGGCTCCGCATCATCCCCTTCCTAGGCCTCGTCGTCGTCTACCGTCCTGGTGCTCTCGGCGCGGCGTGGTCAACGTGGTCAAGGAACGGCTTTGCATCGGACGTGGACTATACTTGGAGAGGCTGACAGCTGGGTCCACGGCCGCAGCAAGGAAGTGCCTCCTTATTACGCGCCAAATAATTATTCCTCCACCTGGCAGCGGGGACCCACCAGAAGAGCCACCATATTTCATGAAAAAACGTTTCCCCCTGACTGCTGGGACCCACCAGCTACATCTTCGCACGCAAGGAAGTGCGTCCGGGCAAAAAAATAATGATTCGCCCCCCTGACTGCTGGGACCCACCAGCTACATCTTCGTAGGCAAGGAAGTGCCTGATAGTCGGGACCCACCTTGTCGAAGCATACGTAGAGTTATCATTCTGGTCGCGAACGTGTACGTACATACTGGTCGATGTAGAGGCGCGCATGTGTCGTAGTAGAGGCGAGCACGTAGCATGTACACGTACGTACAACGGCCAGTGTGCAAGAAAGAAAATACGGCCACGTACGTACATACGGGCAGGGTCTCGAACGTCTACTCGCGCATATGTAGGGCCAGGGCTCGTGTACATGGCTGGGTCGGAATGGAGAAACTGAGTCGTCGTCGTGTTCATGGGGAGGCAACGGAATGCGTCGTGTTCATCGGGAGGCAACAGAACGCGTGGGAGCCAACCGGCTTGGAAGGAATAGCCGATGGAAACGAGGCATGGCGTACCGCAGAACGGAGGAAACGGCCTTGTGTTCGACCGGCCACGGTCGAAACGGGATCCTGTTAATCAGGAGGGGTCTGGCGTACCGCAAAACGGAGGAAACAGAGCTCCTACGGTCGAAACGAGGGTCCTGTTGATCGGGATGGGTGTGGCTACCGCAAAACGGAGGAAACAGACTTGTGTTGGAGCGCTACGGTCGAAACGGGTGTCCTGTTCATTGGGAGGGGTGTGATGTACCGCAAAACGGTACTCCACGGGATACTGTTCATCTCCACCGTCGACCCCCTCCAGCCTCCACGGGCTACTGTTCATCCACCGTCGACCTCCTCCAGCCTCCACCTGCGACTGTTCATCTACGGGCTCGTGTTCATCCAGCCTCCACCACGCGCTACTCCACCGGCTACTGTTCAACCAGCCCTCTCCACGGGCTCCTATTCAACCACCCCTCCACGAGCTACTGTTCATCCAGCCCTCCACCGTTTACCATTCATCCAGCCCTCCACGGGGTGGTCCTGTTCATCCAGCCCTCCACGGGGTCCTATTCATCCAGCCCCAACCGGCTCGATCGATCGGGGTCCTGTTCATCAAGAGGCAACACCACGGGGTCCTCTTCTTCCACCCCAACTGGGAACTGTTCATCCAAACCTCCCCCAGCAACGCTCACTGTTCATCTAGAGGCAGCATCGATCGGCTTCAGTTAGCAGCAGTAGCGAAGGAATCGCTCGATCGGGTTCAGTTAACAGCCATCGATCGATCGCTCGGGTTCAGTAACACGTAGCCTGCACTGCAATCGCTCGGGTTCAGTTAGAGCCCAACGCCTCGCTTGGGTTCAGTTAGAGCCCAACGCCTCGCACCCACGCGTGTGCGTGTACGAGAGAAACGGGCATCGCTCAGCCCCGACCACCCACCGTAACCGGGAACACCCCGATATTTTCCTCGCCCTCGCTTCTACCATGGTTTTTCCGTCATGGACGGCCCAAAGAATGTCATGCAGCTGTGTCTCCGACCCTCCCAGGACGAAAAGCCCATTTTTGTCATGATTTTTTCTCGTAGAAGTAGGACCCCACCACATCTATGATGATACCGGGTTTTGTCACAATTATCGTCATAGAGGTGTCATAAGTATGACAGAATTTTTTCCCGTTTGGCCCAAAATGTCATGGATGTGTCTTTTTTTGTAGTGATGCCGGGGCATCCCCAAGCTTAGGCTCTTCCATCCTTCCTTCATCCATCGTAAGATAACCCAAAACTTGAAAACTTCAATCACACAAAACTCAACAAAACCTTTGTGAGATCCGTTAGTATAAGAAAGCAAATCAGTACCATAAGTACTGTATCAAACCAATTCATATTTTGTTTTTGTATTATATCTATTGTATTCCAACTTTTCTATGGCAAAAACTCATCAAAGAAAACCATAGAGCCATCAAAATAAGCACACAACACAAAGAAAACAGAATCTGTCAAAAACAGAACATTTTGTAGTAATCTGAAAGTTTCGAATACTTCTGGAACTCTAAAAATCTTGAAACAATAGTGTCACATGGGAAATTTGTATATTAATCTTTTGCAAAAAGAATCAACTAAAAAGCACTTTTCTGTTAAAATGAGAATTTTTCTCGTGAGCGCAAAAGTTTCTGTTTTTTCATCAAGATCAAATCTACTAACACCCAACGTGTTCCTAAGGCTTTACTTGGCTCAAACCTTTATTCAAACCACAAAAACACATCTCAACAGAGATATTAAAGATTTCTTTATTGAAAACATCAAGGAAATAAAAAATAAAAAAGATACAAGTTGGGTTGCCTCCCAACAAGCGCTATGTTTTACGCCCTTAGCTAGGCATAAGGCAAGGATCTAAGTTTTCTCATCCTTGTCCAACTCTTCAATCAAACACTTAGAATCCTTCAAAGATTTAGTATAAATACCTTCAATAGCAATACTTCTAGGAGTGAATTTAAATATTTCATTCATGCAAAAAGGATCTCTTATCACTTCAACAAAATCCGGGTGAATACTAATCATTTTAAGATCTCCTTTATTGCTATCAATAGAAGTTGCACCCTTGTTCTTATTGGCTCTTCTACTTTTTATGGGAGTTTTCTCGATAGTACTAGCAGAAAAAGTCGTGCTTAGATTACTAAAGATTTCTTCCAATTTATCAATCCGAGAAGGGCTTTCTTCTATTCTTTCATGGATTATAGTACCTTTCTCTTTTAACAACTCAAAAATATCTCCCGCTTTTGACCCAATATTAGTGGAAAAATTATGCATCCTTTTATCTATAATTTCCATATAATCTTTGGTTAGCATATTCTTTTCAATAGCGTCTAATCTTTCCATAACATGCTCAAGAGTTAAAGTTGTTTCATTGATCATAAGAGGGGGTGAGCCAGCTAAATTTCCCATAGCATTAAAAGCATCAAGAGAAGGACACATCAAGAAATTTCCACCGCTAATCGTATCAAGGACAAATCTATACCAAGTGGTGATGCCAACATAGAAACAACGAAGGAGAACAACGGTAGATTGCTTACGGATAAATCTATTATGAGCATTCCAAATCCTATACCAAGAATCCTATAAATTTTCTCCTCCCCTTTGTTTAAAGTTGAGAACCTCGTTCTCGGGAGTATAACCAATAGAAGAAGTACTGTCCATGATGACAACGGCAAACAAGATTCACTCAAAAACAGATCCGACAAGAGAAACTGCGAACGAGAAAGAGAGGCGAATAAAACGGCAAATGTTTGTGAAGTGGGGGAGATGAAAAAGAGAGGCAAATGGAAAATAATATAAATTGCGAGGAGATGAGATTTGTGATTAGGAACCTGGTGTATGTTGAAGGTGCTCCCCGGCAACGGCGCCAAAAAATTCCTTTTGATGTCGCTTAAAGCTACGTCGGTATTTCCCCAAAGAGGAAGGGATGATGCAGCACAGCGGCAATAGGTATGTCCCTCATATGTCAAACCAAGGTTATCAAACCAGTAGGAGAACCAAGCAACACAACGTAAACATCACTTGCACAAAAATAACAACTTCTCGCAACCCGACGTGTAAAAGGGGTTGTCAATTCCTACCTCTTGAGCTTGCGTTGTATTCCCTCGAAGAGGAAAGGGAGATGCAGCACAGTAGCGTAAGTATTTCCCTCAATTTTTGAGAACCAAGGTATCAATCCAGTAGGAGACCACGCTCGAGTCCCTCGCACCTGCACAAAAAAATAAGAACTTCGCAGCCAACACGATAAGGGGTTTTCAATCCCTTTACGGTCACTTACGAAAGTGAGATCTGATAGAGATAATAGTTTATATATTTGGTATTTTTAGTTTATAAGAACAGCAAATAAAAGCGATGAAAGTAAAGTAGATGTAGATTGATATGTTGAGAATAGACCCGGGGGCCATAGTTACCTCTAGTGGCTTCTCTCATGATAGCGATATTCTACGACGGGTAAACAAATTACTGTCGAGCAATTGATAGAAAAGCGAATAATTATGAGACTATCTAGGCATGATCATTGTATATAGGCATCACGTCCGAGACAGGTAGACCGACTCCTGCCTGCATCTACTACTATTACTCCACACATCGACCGTTATCCAGCATGCATCTAGTGTATTGAGTTCATACAAACAGAGTAACGCCTTAAGCAAGATGACATGATGTAGATGGATAAACTCAAGCAATATGATATAAACCCCATCTTTTTATCCTCGATAGCAACAATACAATACGTGCCTTGCTGCCCCTACTGTCACTGGGAAAGGACACCGCAAGATTGAACCCAAAGCCAAGCACTTCTCCCATTGCAAGAACTATAGATCTAGTAGGCCAAACCAAACCAATAATTCGAAGAGACTTGCAGGGATATTATCAGCACACATAAAGAGTTCAGAGAAGAACCAAATATCTTTCATAGATAACCTTGATCATAAACTCACAATCCATCGGATCTCGACAAACACACCGCAAAAAGAGATTACATCGAATAGATCTCCTCGAAGACCGAGGAGAACTTTGTATTGAGATCCAGAGAGAGAGAAGAAGCCATCTAGATACTAGCTATGGACCCGAAGGTCTATGGTAAACTACTCACAACTCACGGTGAGGGCGATGATGATGATGATGAAGGCCTCCGTGATGGATCCCCCTCCGGTGGAACTCCGGAACAGGCTCCAAGATGGGATCTCCATGGGAACATAAGGTACGGCGGTGGAATTAGGGATTTCTCTCTGTTCACGGAGTTTCTGGGGTACGTAGACTTATATAGGAAGAAGGAGGGCACCGGGGGAGTCACGGGGGCTCCACGAGGCACGGGGCGCAACCTGGGAAGGGGGGCGCGCCCCCACCCTCGTGGGCCCCATGTGGCTCTTCTAACATGGTTCTCAAGTTCATCGTGCGTGATTTCCTCCAAAAATATCTCTCGCGAAGGTTTCATTCCGTTTGGACTCCGTTTGATATTCTTTTTCTGCAAAACCCTGAAATAGGCAAAAAACAGCAATCTGGACTGGGCCTTTGGGTTAGTAGGTTAGTCCCAAAAATGATATAAAAGTGAATTATAAAGCCCATTAAACATCCAAGACTTCATAAATAATAGCATGGAACAATAAAAAATTATAGATACGTTGGAGACGTATCATCAATCCCTTTCGGGTAACAGACGTGTGAGAGATATAAATATTGGTAGATTGGTTGATGAATAATATAAATTGCAGCAAGGTATTTTTGGGTTTTTGATTTAATAGATCTGAAAATAAAAGCAAAGAAAAAGTAGATTGCAAAGTCAATTATATGAGGAAGAGACCCGGGGGCCGTAGGTTTCACTAGTGGCTTCTCTCGAGAAAAATAGCAAACGGTGGGTGAACAAATTACTGTTGGGAAATTGATAGAACTTCAAATAATTATGACGATATCTAGGCAATGGTCATTATATAGGAATCACGTCCAAGATTAGTAGACCGACTCCTGCCTGCATCTACTAATATTACTCCACACATCGACCGCTATCCAGCATGCATCTAGTGTATTAAGTTCATGGAAAAATGGAGTAATGCATTAAGAATGATGACATGATGTAGACAAGAGCCATTTATCTATGGCAAAATATGGATCTCGTTGTTTTATCCTTAGTAGCAACAATACATACATGTCGGTTCCCTTTCTGTCACTGGGATCAAGCACCGTAAGATCGAACCCACTACATAGCACCTCTTCTCATTGCAAGATAAATAGATCAAGTTGGCCAAACAAAACCCAAATACTGGAGAAGAAATATGAGGCTATAAGCAATCATGCATAAAAGAGATCAAGAAACTCAAATACTTTCATGGATATAAAAAGATAGATCTGATCATAAACTCAAAGTTCATCGGATCCCAACAAACACACCGCAAAAAGAGTTACATCATATGGATCTCCAAGAGACCATTGTATTGATAATCGAGAGAGAGAGAGAGAGAGAGAGGAAGCCATCTAGCTACTAACTACGGACCCGTAGTTCTCCAAAGAACTACTCACGCATCATCGGAGAGGCACCAATGGAGGTGGTGAACCCCATTCGAGATGGTGTCTAGATTGGATCTGGTGATTCTGGACTCTGCGGTGGATAGATGAATATTTCGTCGACTACCCTAGGGTTTCTAAAATATTTAAGTATTTATAGAGAAAAGGGGCGGTGCGGGAGGCCACCGAGATGGGCACAACCTACTTGGGCGCGCCAGGGGGCCTGGCGCGCCCTGGTGGGTTGTGCCCCGCTCGGGGCACCCCCCAGGTGTAGCTTTGGCCCATCAAGTGTCTTCTGGCCCATAAAAATTCTCCGAAAAGTATCACGGTGTTTGCGCTCCATTTTATATGGATTTCCCGCAATGTAAAAAACATGCAGAAAACAGCAACTTGCAGTTGGCACTATGTCAATAGGTTAGTACCAAAAAAATGATATAAAATGACTATAAAATGATTGTAAAAGATCCAAGAATGATAATATAACAGCATGGAACAATCAAAAATTATAGAAACGTCGGAGACATATCAGTCAACGATGGGGGAAGAACACGAGCTCAAGAGAAGATATCCATTTGGGAAGAAGACCTCCTTTTATAGGAGGGGAAAGAATCCAACCATTATCCTGTCTCACAGCCCGCGCAGCACGGTACTACCGCACACAGCTGCGGTACTACCGCACAAGGTTGCGGTACTACCGCTTGCGCGGTAGTGACCAGATGAGGGCCTGTAGCACAGGGAAACGAGCGGTAGAACCGCCAAAGCGGTACTAGCGCGCGCCCTTACGGTACTACCGTAAGGCAGGTATCAACAAGTACTGGAAAAGCACGGAAGTAATAAATTACATCTGCGCCTACTTCTGCTGAGGTTGGAACAGTACAAAAGTCTGGCACGGTAGTACCGGACCAAAGGCGCGGTACTACCGCGTAAGGGCAGATGTAAAAAATTACATCCGCGCCTACTTTCGCATGCATCAGCGTCACGGCTGGAGGCTGC
The DNA here is from genome assembly GCA_902687465.1 of Secale cereale. Lineage (NCBI taxonomy): Eukaryota > Viridiplantae > Streptophyta > Magnoliopsida > Poales > Poaceae > Secale > Secale cereale. The sequence continues at coordinate 729,496,696 of LR738711.1, forward strand.
GGTACTACCGCTCACCAGGAGCGGTACTACTGCTAGCCCCTGCGGTACTACCGCTCCCTAGAGCGGTACTACCGCACGCCACATAGGCTTTAACACTTGGCTGCCTTCATATCGTAGCTAAAGACAATAGAAGGATATAATAAAACCATAACTGCCATAAATTCTGCATATGAGCTCCGAATTGAGCAAACTCAAGCTCGTTGGTTATAGTAAGAAGAGGCACTGAGGTAAAACTAAGATATATAGGAATGAACCATCCATCAGAGAAGAACCGGCAAACCTCCAACATCGAAAACATCATAGAAGATGCATGTGAACTCCGTTTTTGATGAACTCGAGCTTGTCATCAAGATGAGCATAAGCTTTGAGACTTCTTGATAACCCACAAGTGTAGGGGATCAGTTGTAGCCTCTTTCGATAAGTAAGAGTGTCGAACCCAACGAGGAGCTAAAGGCAGAACAAATATTCCCTCAAGTTCTATCGACCACCGATACAACTCTACGCACGCTTGACGTTTACTTTACCTAGAACAAGTATGAAACTAGAAGTACTTTGTAGTTTTTGTGGGATAGGTTTGCAAGAATAAAAAGAGCACGCAAATATGAACTAGGGGCTGCTAAGATAAAGTTAATGATAGCTAGTGTGGAAAAGTGGTGGTAGGAGTTGCGAAATTGCCCCTAAGCAGTTGACTACGTTACTAGACCGATAGCAAGTTTTATGTGGGAGAGGCCACTGCTAGCATGTCATCCCTTACTTGGAATTCTATGCACTTATGATTGGAACTATTAGCAAGCATCCGCAACTACTAACGTTCATTAAGGTAAAGCCCAACCATAGCATTAAGATATATTGGTCCCCCTTCAATCCCATATGCATCAATTTCTATGCTAGGTTGAAGCTTCTGTCACTCTTGCCCTCCAATACGTAGTCCTATCAACATACAACTAACCCTATGGTGTGATCCACGCGCGCGCTCATATGATGGGCACCAAAGGACAGCAACATAACCACAAGCAATTTAAATCAATCATAGCAATTCACCAATCACCGATAGGACAACGATAATCTACTCAGACATCATAGGATGGCAACACATCATTGGATAATAATATGAAGCATAAAGCACCATGTTCAAGTAGAGGGTACAACGGGTTGCGGGAGAGTGGACCGCTGTGGATAGATGGGGGAAGGTGATGGAGATGTTGGTGAAGATGACGGAGGTGTTGGTGTAGATCACTGTCACACGATGATGGCCCCGGTGGCACTCCGGTGCCACCGGAAGCGAGGGGGAGAGAGCCCCCTCCTTCTTCTTCTTCCTTGACCTTCTCCCTAGGTGGGAGAAGGATTTCCCCTCTGGTCCATGGCCTCCATGGCGGGGGAGGGGCGAGAGCCCCTCCAAGATTGGATTTGTCTCTCTGTCTCTCTCTGTTTCTGCGTTCCCATATTCTGGCCCTTCACCGTTTCTTAAATCCCCGGAGATCCGTAACTCTGATTGGGCTCATCTTTTGACACAATTTTTATCCGGAAATTAGCTTTCTTGCGGCGAAAGAAGGGCATCAACCGCCTTACGGTGTGGCCACGAGGGCCCAGGGCGCACCCTGGGCAGGGGGGGCGCCCCCACCCTCGTGGCCCACTCGGGCATCGTCTCGTGTTAGTTTCGCTTCCTAAAAATCACATATATTCCAAAAAAAATCTGCGAAACAAAAAACATGCAACAAACAGGAACTGGCACTGGGCACTGGATCAATATGTTAGTCCCAAAAATAGTATAAAAAGTTGCCAAAAGTATATGAAAGTTGTAGAATGTTGGCATGGAACAATCAAAAATTATAGATACGATGGAGACGTATCAGCATCCCCAAGCTTAATTCCTGCTCGACCTCGAGTAGGTAAATGATAAAAAAAGATAATTTTTGATGTGGAATGCTACCTAGCATAATCTTGATCATGTAATCTAATCATGGCATGAATATTAAGACACGAGTGATTCAAAGCAATAGTCTATCATTTGACATTAGGACGATAATACTTCAAGCATACTAATAAAGCAATCATGTCTCTTCAAAATAACATGGCCAAAGAAAGTTATCCCTACAAAATCATATGGTCTGGCTATGCTCCATCTTCACCACACAAAGTATTTAAATCATGCACAACCTCGGTTTTAGCCAAGCAATTGTTTCATACTTTAGTATTCTCAAACCTTTTCAACTTTCACGCAATACATGAGTGTGAGCCATGGACATAACACTATGGGTGGAATAGAAGGTGGTGATAGACAAAAGGTGGGAGAAAGTCTCACATCAATTAGGCAAATAAATGGACTATGGAGATGTCCATCAATCGATATCAATGTGAGTGAGTAGGGATTGCCATGTAACGGATGCACTAGAGCTATAAGTGTATGAAAACTCGAAAGAAAACTAGTGGGTGTGCATCAACTTGCTTGCGCATGAAGACCTATGGCATTTGAGGAAGCCCGTCGTTGGGATATACAAGCCAAGTTCTATAATGAAAATTCCCACTAGTATATGGAAGTGACAAAACAAGAGACTCTCTATTATGAAGATCATGGTGCTACTTTGAAGCACAAGTGTGGAAAAGGATAGTAGCATTGTCCCTTCTCTCTTTTCTCTCATTTTTTGTCTTTTTTTTGGAGGGGCTTTCTCTTTTTTTTAGCCCCTCTATATATTATTTAGGCCATCTCCTTTCTTTTTGGCCTTTCCTCACATGGGACAATGCTCTAATAATAAAGATCATCACACTTTTATTTACATACAACTCAAAGATTACAACTCGAAGCTAGAACAAAATATGACTCTATGTGAATGCCTCGAGGCAGTGTACCGGGATGTGCAATGATCTAGCGTAGCAATGACATCAAAAACGGACAAGCCGTGGAAACATCATGCTAGCTATCTTACGATCATGCAAGGCAATATGATAATGATGGTGCGTGTCATAATAAATGGAACGGTGGAGTTACATGGAAATATATCTCGAAATGGCTAAGGAAATGCCATAATAGGTAGGTATGGTGGCTGTTTTGAGGAAGGTATATGGTGGGTGTATGGTACCGACGAAAGTTGCACGGTACAAGAAAGGCTAGCAATGGTGGAAGGGTGAGAGTGCGTATAATCCATGGACTCAACATTAGTCATAAAGAACTCACATACTTATTGCAAAAATTTATTAGCCATCGAAACCAAGTACTACACGCATGCTCCTAGGGGGGGGGGGGTTGGTAGGAGTTAACCATCACGCGCCCCCGACCTCCACACAAAGGATGACACTCAATAAATAAATCATGCTCCAACTTCGTCACATAACGGTTCACCATACGTGCATGCTACGGGAATCACAAACCTCAACACAAGTATTTCTACAATCTACAACTACCCACTAGCATGACTCTAATATCACCATCTTTATATCGCAAAACTATTGCAAGGAATCAAACATATCATATTCAGCGATCTACATGTTTGTGTAGGATTTTATGACTAACCATGTGAATGACCAATTCCTGTCAACTCTCTAAATAGATATAAGTGAAGCAAGAGAGTTTTAATTCTTTCTAAAAAAGTTATGCCCACGCTCTAACAATTATAAGTGAAGCAAAAGAGCATTCTACAAATGGCGGTTTTCTATGTGAAGAGAAACAGGCAATCCAAACTTCAAATGATGTAAGTGAAGCACATGAAGTATTCTATAAAGCCATACTCAAAAGATATAAGTGAAGTGCAAAGAGCATTCTATAAATCAACCAAGGACTATCTCATACCAGCATGGTGTATTTATTAAAAGGAAAAATAGAAAGCACACGACGCTCCAAGAGTTGCACATATCACATTAACGAAACGAATCCAAAAACATACTGATACTTGTTGAAGAAAGAGGGGATGCCTTCCGGGGCATCCCCAAGCTTAGACGCTTGAGTCTCCTTGAATATTTACTTGGGGTGCCTTGGGCATCCCTAAGCTTGAGCTCTTGCCTCTCCTTCTTCTCCTTACATCGAGACCTCCTCGATCTTCGAACACTTCATCCACACAAAACTTCAACAGAAAACTCGGTAAGATCCGTTAGTATAATAAAGCAAATCACTACTCTAAGTACTGTTGCCAATTCATATTTTGTTTTTGCATTGTAGCTACTGTAATATAACTTTTCCATGGCTTAATCCACTGATAGAAATTGATAGCTTCATCAAAACAAGCAAACTATGCATCAAAAACAGAATCTGTCTAAAATAGAACAGTCTGTAATAATATGAACATTAACCATACTTATGATACTTAAAAAATTCTTCCAAAATTAGAAAAAATCAACAATTTATATAGAAATACAGTGCAAAAAGTTTCAGAACCATTTGACATTCTGGCAAAAAATGTAAAATCGCGCACTACGGCCAAAGTTTCTATCCTACACCTCATAAACCAACAAGCATTGTAAACATCCTAAAGGCAAACCTTGGCACATTATTTTTATAATACAATGGAATTGTACAAGGGTATAACTATTTTTGATGAAAATTTTCTATAATTCAAGATTTGCAAAGTTTCCATGGGCATGAACAAAGTTCAAGGAGCTCCCCCATTTCAACGATGCTCGTCCTTCTTACTTTCACTTTTCTTTTTGAAAAAGTTTTAGGTTCCCCTCTTTATTTTTTTTGGTTTTTAAACTTTATAAAAGCACACAAAAGAAATAAATGACTCTCTAAAACTTCCGGGTTGTCTCCCTGGCAGCGCTTTCTTTAAAGCCATTATGCTAGGCATATAGTGCTCAAGTAATGGATACGCCCGGATCCCAAGGTATATCAAAGCCAATTTTAATTAGCAATGATTTGACATTTAGTAGTGAGCACAAAGTGATATGTGTCATGAAACAACAAAGTCTAACTCTCTTCCTATGCATAGGCATGTCATACAAGAACAATTCATGCACATCAATTAAAGGCCAATGCATAGTATAAGCAGTTTCTTGCAATTTTATCATGTTGGAAACATAGAGAGGCGGAGATGTAGTTCCTCTCTCATAATAATTGCAAGTAGGAGCAGCAAGCACATGCATATTATATTCATCAAAATCATCATGTGTAACGGAAAAAGGCAACCCATCAATATAATCCTTAATAAGTGCAAACTTCTCCGATATAGTGTAGTTTCGAGAATTCAAAAAGATAATAGGACTATCATGTGTGGGTGCAATAGCAACTATCTCATGTTTAACATAAGGAACTATATCAAGTTCATCTCCATAAGCATAATTCATATTGGCATCTTGGCCACAAGCATAGCAAGCATCATCAAAAAGGGATATTTCAAAAGAATCAACGGGATCATAGAAATCATCATATCATTCATCCTTCGGTAAGCACGAAGGGAAATTAAACATTATATGAGATAAAGAGTTACTCTCATTAGAAGGTGGGCACGGGTGATCAATCCGCTCTTCCTCCTTTTGTTCTTCGCTCTCCTCCTCATCTTTTTCATCCAATGAACTCACAATGTCATTAATTTCTTCTTCCATAGTCTCCTACAAAATATTAGTCTCTTCTTGGACAGCGAAGGAGTCCTCAATATATGGTTTAACATAGGCATTAGAAGCATAATTATCATAACAATATTTAAATATGGCAAAATTTTCAGATTTGTAAAGATTAGCATCATACTTTTCAATCAAAGAAGCAACTTCATAAGCACCCTTAAAAGCAACAAATTCTTCAATTTGTTGAACAGCATAGTAACTATAAACACCCTTAGCATACGAAGATACTATTCCATTATCGCTAAACTCACATTGGTAGGGAAGGTGTTTCTTAGGGTCTTCAGAACAACAAGTAAAATCATATATTTCACATAAATTGCAAGCATAGCATTGCAAACGATGAATTTGATCCAGTAAAAGTTTCCCTTTTTCAGATATGCGGTGTCGCACATAAGAAGCATGCTCATCTAAAGATTTGCCCTCAACTAAGCAAGTTGCGGTTTCAGCACGAGCACATAGGGATCGAAGATGATCCAAGTAAAAAGCTTCAGGAGTGTGATAGATTTTGAGTGGTTCTTCAACCATTGGTTCAGCAGGTACCACTATTTTTTTGGTATTTTGCGTTTCCTACCCATAACTAAAGATAGGAAACAACTTAGAACAACAAATAAAATCTACTTGGTGATAAAGCAAACAAGCACACACGAGAATATTCACCCCACGCTATTGCTCCCCGGCAACGGCGCCAGAAAAAGGTCTTGATAACCCACAAGTGTAGGGGATCAGTTGTAGCCTCTTTCGATAAGTAAGAATGTCGAACCCAACGAGGAGCTAAAGGCAGAACAAATATTCCCTCAAGTTCTATCGACCACCGATACAACTCTACGCACGCTTGACGTTTACTTTATCTAGAACAAGTATGAAACTAGAAGTACTTTGTAGTTTTTGTGGGATAGGTTTGCAAGAATAAAAAGAGCACGCAAATATGAACTAGGGGTTGTTAAGATAAAGTTAATGATAGCGAGTGTGGAAAAGTGGTGGTAGGAGTTGCGAAATTGCCCCAAAGCAATTGACTACGTTACTAGACCGATAACAAGTTTTATGTGGGAGAGGCCACTGCTAGCATGTCATCCCTTACTTGGAATTCTATGCACTTATGATTGGAACTATTAGCAAGCATCCGCAACTACTAACGTTCATTAAGTTAAAACCCAACCATAGCATTAATATATATTGGTCCCCCTTCAATCCCGTATGCATCAATTTCTACGCTAAGTTGAACCTTCTGTCACTCTTGCCCTCCAATATGTAGTCCTATCAACATACAACTAACCCTATGGTGTGATCCACGCGCGCGCTCATATGATGGGCACCAAGGACAGCAACATAGCCACAAGCAATTTAAATCAATCATAGCAATTCACCAATCACCGATAGGACAACGATAATCTACTCAGACATCATAGGATGGCAACACATCATTGGATAATAATATGAAGAATAAAGCACCATGTTCAAGTAGAGGGTACAGCAGGTTGCGGGAGAGTGGACCGCTGTAGATAGATAGGGGAAGGTGATGGAGATGTTGGTGAAGATGACGGAGGTGTTGGTGTAGATCGCTGTCACACGATGATGGCCCCGGTGGCACTCCGGTGCCACCGAAAGCGAGGGGGAGAGAGCCCCCTCCTTCTTCTTCTTCCTTGTCCTTCTCCCTAGGTGGGGGAAGGGTTTCCCCTCTGGTCCATGGCCTCCATGGCGGCGGAGGGGCGAGAGCCCCTCCAAGATTGGATATGTCTCTCTGTCTCTCTCTGTTTCTGCGTTCCTAGATTCTGGCCCTTCACCGTTTCTTAAATTCCCGGAGATCCGTAACTCCGATTGGGCTCATCTTTTGACACGATTTTTATCCGGAAATTAGCTTTCTTGCAGCGAAATAAGGGCATCAACCACCTTACGGTGCGGCCACGAGGGCCCAGGGCGCGCCCTGGGCAGGGGGCGCGCCCCCACCCTCGTGGCCCACTCGGGCATCGTCTCGTGTTAGTTTCGCTTCCCAAAATTCACATATATTCCAAAAACAATCTCCGCCCGTTTTTATTCCGTTTGGACTCCGTTTGATATGGATATTCTGCAAAACAAAAAACATGCAACAAACAGGAACTGGCACTGGGCACTGGATCAATATGTTAGTCCCAAAAAATAGTATAAAAAATTGCCAAAAGTATATGAAAGTTGTAGAATATTGGCATGGAACAATCAAAAATTATAGATACGACGGAGACGTATCAAGACTCACAAAGAGAACCGACAAAAACCCCCAACATCGAAAACATCATAGGAGATGCATGTGAACTATGTTTCGATGAACTCGAGTTTGTCATGAAAATGACCATAAGCTCCAAATCTCACAAAGGGAAGAACCAAACAAGAACCAATAAAGATGATGCAAGGATGCAATGGTTTGAGCTCTCGATGAACGATATGATCAAGCTACTCATCAAGAGCCCCCCTTGATAGTACAGCAATCCATCCTATAACCCGGTCTCCAAATTACCACCATGAGACCGGTAAAATAGAGAATCTATCAAGTGCAAACCTTTGCCTTCCGAAAGATGTAGACGATCTTGACTTCTTCAAGTTGGACCACCTTCCTTGACTGTGTTGGCTCGGTGAAGACTAGTATATTTCTTCCCCCATACTCCACTACGGGTGAGCCACTCTTCGACATATCTTCACAAGTCCATTGTCACCACAATGGATGGCAAGCTTCAAGCACTTGATCTCTTCATGATGCATCACTTGAACTTGCACACCGCAACCTAACCCCACAAAGAACTCTCGCAAAGACTATGTGTTAGTACACAAAGCGTAATTGACAATGCTTACCATACCATGGGATCACTTGATCCCTCTCGGTACATCTTCTACGCTTTGTGTGTTGATCAACTTGATTCACTCTTTGACTAAGTCTTGATCAACCTCTCACATGACCAAACTTTAGGTAATTCATTGAATAGCACCTTGGTCATCACAAACTCTCCTTGAAACCAACAAATAGACTCCAAGAAAAGCCTATGGACAAATCCTTCAAGTATAACTCAAGGCAACCATTAGTCCATAGATATTTTCATCAATTACCAAAACCAAACATGGGGGCACCGCATGTTCCTTTAGTCATTGTCTAACAACATGACTTCCAGGACAGAGTTACCGTACCACTCTGGTGCGGTACGTGTTCTGGTCGACCTTCGAGGTTCGGTAGCAACTTGATCCAAAGTTTCATGATCATTATCATTAGCTTCTTCTCTTGTTGGTGTAGTCATCTCATGAACAGTTTTCTCTGATGATCTACTTTCCAATTCGAGCGAAGGTACAATTACCTCATCAAGTTATACTTTCCTCCCACTCACTTTATTTTTAGAGAAACTCCTTCTCTAGAAATGATCCGTCCTTAGCAACAAAGATCTTGCCTGCAGATCTGTGGTAGAAGGTGTACCCAACAGTTTCTTTTGGGTATCCTATGAAGACACACTTCTTCGATTTGGGTTTGAGCTTATCAGGATAAAGCTTTATCTAATAAAGAATCGTAACCCCAAACTTTAAGAAACGACAACTTTGGTTTCTTGCCAAACCACAGTTCACACGGTGACATCTCAACAGAATTAGACGGTGCCCTATTTAACATGAATGTATCTGTCTCTAATGCATAACCCTAAAATGATAAAGACAAATCGGTAAGAGACATCATAGAACGCACCATATCTAATAAAGTACGGTTACCATGTTCGGACACACCATTATGCTGTGGTGTTCCAGGTAGCGTGAGCTGTGAAACTATTCCATGCCATTTCAAATGAAGACCAAACTTGTCACTCAAATATTTGCTTCCGCGATCAGATCGTAGAAACTTTATTTTCTTGTTATGACGAGTCTCTACTTCACTCTGAAATTCTTTGAACTTTTCAAATGTGTTAGACTTATGTTTCATCATGTAGATATACCCATATCTGCCCAAATCATTTGTGAAGGTGAGAAAATAACGATACCCGCCGCGTGCTTCAACACTCATCAGACCGCATACATCGATATGTATTATTTCCAATAAGTATTTAGCTCGCTCCTTTGTTCCACAGAATGGAGTTTTAGTCATCTTGCCCATGTGGCATGGTTCATAAATATCAAATGATTCATAATCAAGTGATTCCAAAAGTCCATCCGCATGGAGTTTCTTCATGCGCTTTACACCAATATGACCTAAATGGCAGTGCCACAAATATGTTGCACTATCATTATCAACTCTGCATCTTTTGGCTTCAACATTATGAATATGTGTATTACTATGATCGAGATTCAATAAACCATTCTACTTGGGTGTATGACCATAGAAAGTTTTATTCATGTAAACAAAATAACAATTATTTCCTGACTTAAATGAATAACAGTATTGCAATAAACACGATCCAATCTTGTTCATGCTCAACGCAAACACTAAATAACATTTATTTAGGTTTAACACTAATCCCGATAGTATAGGGAGTGTGCGATGATGATCATATAAATATTGGAACTACTTCCAACACACATCGTCACCTCACCCTCAACTAGTCTTAGTTTATTCTGCAAGTCCCATTTCGAGTTACTAATCTTAGCAACCGAACAAGTCTCAAATACACAGGGGCTACTACGAGCACTAGTAAGGCACACATCAATAACATGTATATCAAATATACCTTCGTTCACTTTTCCATCCTTCTTATCCGCCAAATATTTGGGGTAGTTCCGCTTCCAGTGACCATTTCCTTTGTAGTAGAAGCACTCAGTTTTAGGCTTAGGTCTAACTTTAGGCTTCTTCACGGGAGTGACAACTTGCTTGACAGTCTTCTTGAAGTTTCCTTTCTTTCCCTTGCCCTTTTTCTTGAAACTAGTGGTCTTGTTAGCCATCAACATTTGATGCTCTTTCTTGATTTCTACCCCTTCGCCGATTTCAGTATCGCGAAGAGCTCGGGAATCGTTTTCATCATCCCTTGCATATTATAGTTCATCACGAAGTTCTAGTAGCTTGCTGATAGTGACTAAACACCTTTGTCAATCACTATCTTATCTGGAAGATTAACTCCCACTTGATTCAAGTGATTGTAGCACCCAGACATTCTAAGCACATGCTCACTAGCTGAGCTATTCTCCTCCATCTTGTAGGCAAAGTACTTGTCAGAGGTCTCATACCTCTCGACATGGGCATGATTTTGATATACCAATTTCAGATCTTGAAGTATCTCATATGCTCTACGGCGTTCAAAAGTTTTTTGAAGTCCCGGTTCTAAGTCGTAAAGCATGGCACACTAAACTATTAAGTAGTCATCATAGCGAGCTTTGCCAAACGTTCATAACATCCGCATCTGCTCCTGCAATAGGTTTGTCACCTAGCGGTGCATCAAGGACATAATTCTTTTGTGCAGCAATGAGGATAATCCTTAGATCACGGACCCAGTCCACATCATTGCTACTAACATCTTTCAACTCAGTTTTATCTAGGAGCATATCAAAAACATAGGGGAGCTTTAACGCGAGCTATTGATCTACAACATAATTTGCAAATACTATCAGGACTTAGTTCATGATAAATTAAGTTCAATTAATCAAATTACTAAAGAACTCCCACTTAGATAGACATCCCTCAATTCATCTAAATGATACGCGGTCCAAATCAACTAAACCATGTCCGATTATCATGTGAGATGGAATAGTTATCAAAGATGAACATATCTATGTTGATCATATCTACTATATGATTCACGTTCGACCTTTCGGTCTCCCGTGTTCCGAGGCCATGTCTGTACATGCTAGACTCGTCAAGTTTAACTTGAGTATTCTGCCTGTGCAAAACTGTCTTGCACCCGTTGTATGTGAACATAGTCTATCACACCCGATCATCACGTGGTGTCTCAACACGACGAACTGTAGCAATGGTGCATGCTTAGGTAGAACACTTTTACCTTGAAATTTAGTTAATGGATCATCTTATAATGCTATCGCCGTACTAAGCAAATAAGATGCATAAGAGATAAACATCACATGCAATCAAAATATGTGACATGATATGGCCATCATCATCTTGTGCTTTTGATCTCCATCTCCAAAGCATCATCAAGATCTCCATCGTCACCGGCTTGACACCTTGATCTCCATCGTAGCGTCGTGGTCATCTTGCCAACTATTGCTTCTATGACTATCGCTAACTCATGGTGATAAAGTAAATCAATTACATGGCGTATGCATTTCATACAGTATAGAGACAACCATAAGGCTCCTACCGGTTGTCAGATATCTTACAAAACATGATCATCTCATACAATAACGTATAACTCATCACGTCTTGACCATATCACATCACAACATGCCCTGCAAAAACAAGTTAGATGTCCTCTACTTTGTTGTTGCAAGTTTTACGTGGCTGCTACGGGCTTCTAGCAAGAACCGTTCTTACCTATGGCACAAAACCACAATGGTGTTTCGTCAAGTTTGTTGTTTTAACCTTCATCAAGGACCGGCCGCAGTCAAATTCGATTCAACTAAAGTAGGAGAAACAGACACCTGCCGGCCACCTTTATGCAAAACTAGTTACATGTCTGTCGGTGGAACCGGTCTCATGAACGTGGTCATGTAAGGTTGGTCCGGGCCGCTTCATCCCACAATACCGCTGAATCAAAATAAGATGTTGGTGGTAAGCAGTATGACTATCACCGCCCACAACTCTTTGTGTTCTACTCATGCATACATCTACGCATAGACCTGGATCTGGTACCACTGTTGGGGAACGTAGCATGCAATTTCAAAATTTTCCGACGCTCACATAAGATCTATCTAGAAGATGCATAGCAACAAGGGGGGAAGAGTGTGTCCATGTACCCTCATAGACCGAAAGCGGAAGCATTTGACAACACGGTTGATGTAGTCAAACTTCTTTTAGCTCCGACCGATCGAGCACCGAACGTACGACACCTTCGAGTTCTGCACACGTTCGGCTCGATGATGTCGCTCGTTCTTTTGATCCAGCAAAGGTGTTGAGGAAGTAGATGAGTTCCGTCAACCCGATGGCATGATGACGGTGATGGTGAAGTGATCTGCGTAGGGCTTCGCCTAAGCACTAGGAGAATTTAACGGGAGGCGTAAACTGTGGAGGGGGGGCGCCGCACACGGCTAACAATTGTTGGTGTGTGTTCTAGGCGCCCCCTCCCCATGTATATATAGGTTGGAGGGGAGGAGATGCAGCCAAGGGGGCGCCCCAAGTAGGAGGAATCTTACTTGGGGTCCTCTCCAATTCTGCCAAACTGAAAGCACAAGTGCTCCCTGTGTGATTTTGGTAATTAATGTCAACATATCTCTTGTTGGACTAGTGTTTTCATCTAGTATATTTCAGACAAATTCAACAGATGGAGTGTCATGGACTAGAGGATGTGGAAACCCTTCAAGATGATAAGGACAAAAGGATTGGCTCAAGCTCAAAGCTCAGGACTCTACATTTTCTATTTTAGTGATCCAATATCACATTGAGTCCATAGGGAAGCCAATACTATTAAAAGGGGATGAGGTGCTGCTTAATGGCTTGCCCCACCGAAAGTCAAACTCGGCCCCACCGAAAAGATCTATTCGGCGCCACCGAGTTCATATGACATAGCAACTGCCAGAAACCCTAATCATTTCAGTCTCACCGAAAGGGCTCGGTCTCACCGAGATGGTATTGCAAACTCTCTATTTCTTGTTGCAATATTTTCGGTCTAAACGAGATGTGCAATCGGTCCCACCGAGTTTGCAATGCAAACTCTCTGTTGTCTCTTCGTAACGTTTTGGTCTCACCAAAATGAGCGAATCGGTCCCACTGAGTTTGCCTGAACAACTCTCTGTAAGCTCATTACCAAAATCGGTCCCACCGAGTTTGTGTAATCGGTCTCACCGAGATTACGTTATGCCCTAACCCTAATGAAATCGGTCCCACTGACTTGATCATATCGGTCCCACCGAAATGCCTAACAGTCACATTATGAACTAAATCGGTCTGACCGAGTTCTCTGAATCGGTCCCACTGAGTTTAGTAAATTGTGTGTAACAGTTAGATTTTGTGTGGAGGCTATATATACCCCTCCACCCACTCTTCACTCGTGGAGAGAGCCATCAAAACATACCTACACTTTCATCATTCATGTTCTGAGAGAGAACCACTTACTCAAGTGTTGAGATCAAGATATTCCATTCCTACCATATGAATCTTGTTCTCTAGCCTTCCCCAAGTTGCTTTCCACTCAAATCTTTCTTCCACCATATCCAAATCTATGAGGAGCTGTTTGAGTGTTGGGGAGACTATCATTTGAAGCATTTGAGCAAGGAGTTCATCATCAACACACCATCTATTACCTTTTGGAGAGTGGTGTCTCCTACATTGGTTAGGTGTCACTTGGGAGCCTCCGACAAGATTGTGGAGTTGAACCAAGGAGTTTGTAAGGGCAAGGAGATCGCCTACTTCATGAAGATCTACCCCTAGTGAGGCAAGTCCTTCATGGGCGATGGCTATGGTGGGATAGACAAGGTTGCTTCTTCGTGGACCCTTCGTGGGTGGAGCCCTCCGTGGACTCACGCAGTCGTTACCCTTCGTGGGTTGAAGTCTCCATCAACTTGGATGTACGATAGCACCACCTATCGGAACCAAGACAAAAACATCCTTATCTTCACTTGCGTTTGCTCCTTCAAACTCCTCCCTTTACCTTCATATGCAATTTCTTTACATTCCGCCGCTACACTCTTAGAATTGCATGTGTAGGTTGATTGCTTGACTTGTGCTAAGTTGCTAAAATCTGCCAAGAACTAAAATTGGGAAAAGGCTAGATTTTGCTTTAGTCAAGTGGTCAAAGTTGCATGCTTTACTTCACAATACATATATACTCTTGTTATGCATGCTTGTTGTGTATTGTGAAAGTTAAACATGTGCTAAATCTCCATTCTAGTATCAAGCATGTAAAAAGCTGCCACTTTTCTTGCTAGAGTCTATTCACCCCCCCCCCTCTAGACACATACTCTTCTCGATCCTTTCACAAACCCCCTCTCTTATTCCTATTCGGAGTAGGAAGGGAAGAGGGGGAAGGGGCAATCCTATCCCCTTTTTCCTTTCCTCCTTCCCATTTCCTTCTCTAATTTGGCCAGCTCATATGGGGGGCATCAACCGCTTTGTGGCTGGTGCGTTTACCCTCTTGGCCCATAAGGCCTATATCTTTTATCGGGGGTGCCCGTAACCCCTTCCGGTGACCCGATAAGTACCCAGTACCCCCGGAACACTTCCGGTGTCCGAATACCATCATCTTATATCTCAATCTTTACCTCTCGATCATTTCGAGACTCCTCGTCATGTCCGTGATCTCATCCGGGATTCCAAACAACATTCGGTCGCCAACTCATATAATACAATTTCATCATCAAACGTTAAGCATGTGGACCCTACAAGTTTGAGAACTATGTAGACATGACCGAGACACCTCTCCGGTCAATAACCAATAGCGGAACCTGGATGCTCATATTGGCTCCTACACATTCTACAAAGATCTTTATCGGTCGAACCGTTATGACAACATATGTAAATCCCTTTGTCCATCGATATGTTAGTTGTCCAAGATTCGATCGTCGGTATCTTCATACCTAGTTCAACCTCGTTACCGACAACTCTTTCCTCATTCCATAATACATCATCCCGAGACTAACTTATTAGTCATTTGCTTGCAAGGCTTATTATGGCGTGTATTACCGAGAGGGCCCAGAGATACCTCTCCAATACTCGGAGTGACAAATCCTAATCTTGATCTATGCCAACTCAACAAACACATTCGGAGATACCTGTAGAGCATCTTTATAATCACCCAGTTATATTGTGACGTTTGATAGCACACAAGGCGCTCCTCCAGTATTCGGGAGTTCCATAATCTCATAGTCGAAGGAATATGTATTTGACATGAAGAAAGCAATAGCAATAAAACTGAACAATCATTATGCTAAGCTAACGGATGGGTCTTGTCCATCAAATCATTCTCCTAATGATGTGATCCCGTTATCAAATGACAACTCATGTCTATGGTTAGGAAACCTTAACCATCTTTGATCAACGTGCTAGTCAAGTAGAGGCTCACTAGGGACACCGTGTTTGTGTGTGTATTCACACATGTATTAAGGTTTCTGATCAATACTATTCTAGCATGAATAATAAACATTTACCATGAATAAGGAAATATAATAATAACCATTTTATTATTGCCTCTAGGGCATATTTCCATCAATACATGCCTACATTGAATTGATGAATTGGAGCTATTATGTATCGCTCTAGGTTGTGACCATTACATGATGAATGCCATCCATACAAATATCCATCGTTGATCCAATGCATACGATTTTCTCATATTTTGTTTGCTAAGTTACTACTCCTGTTGTTGCCACTGCTTTAATGTGATAGGCTCGCTTATTAGGGATGATAGACTACTCATATCAATAAGGAATTACTTCTTTTCCGGAAGCCCATTCAGACAGAACTCCAAGTTAAGCGTGCTCAGCTTGGAGTAATGTCAGGATGGGTGACCGACCGGGAAGTTGCTCCTGGGTGCGCACGAGTGAGGACAAAGTGCGCAGATAAGACTAGTATTGATCTGTGGAGCCAGTCTAGATCCCACCAGGAGTAACGACCACCAACGGGTGTGTCCGCGATGTTACAAGTTGGTATCAGAGCCGACCCTCACGGTTACACGGATGTTTGCGGACAAGTGCACGTTCATGTTGTTCATGACGTTTGTGACCCATCGTGGCGCACGACATGGCACATGTATCGACTTGGATGCGCAAACGTATGTGCCAAGAGGGAACGTTCATGTGGCCCGACAAGGATGTCGGTTCCTATGAGTGAGGGTGTATGTGATAGCTTGGCTTATTAGGGATGATAGACTACTCATATCAATAAGGAATTCCTTCTTTTCCGAAAGCCCATTCGGACAAAACTTCAAAGTTAAGCGTGCTCAGCTTGGAGTAATTTCAGGATGGGTGACCGACCTGGAAGTTGTTCCCGGGTGCGCACAAGTGAGGGAAAGGTGCGCAGAAAAGACTAGTATTGATTTGTGGGACCAGTCTAGATCCTGCCAGGAGTAACGACCACCGACGGATGTGTCCGGGGCGTTACATTCAATTACTAAACAACTACTACTATCATTGTCACTGTTGTTATTGCTACTATCAAAACTATCATACTATTGTTCTAATAAATTTTTTTCTGCAGAGAAATAACTCTCGGGTATGGTTGAATTGACAACTCAACTGCTAAGGCTCATAAATATTTTTTGGCTTCTCTTTTGTTGAATTAATAAATTTGGAAATACTACCCTCGAAGAGTTGGTCATCATGCGTCCGTATTGAAGCGGCGCAACCCTCCTGTCCGGTCATGTCGGTCTGACCGGTAGCATCTAGTCGGGTTCACTCTGGAGCGGCATGAATGCACGGAGGACGTTCATGGGTGGGATGCACATCCATGACTTTGTGTGGGACAGTGTAGCCATATGTGTATGCTGTGTTTTGAGTTTCGGTTTGAGATTTTTCTCGCCCCAGGCCGAGATGGCCGAATTTCGGCCATTTTCAAAAATTTCGACCAAAATTTGACCAATTTCGGCCAAACAAAGATTTCGCCCCAGGCCGAGATGGCCGAAATTCGGCCGAAATCCTTTTTTTCGGCCGAAATTCAAAACACAGTGCGTATGTGGCACGAGTCTGGATGCGGCTAACCTCCCCTTGGTTTGGTTCTGATTTGTGGGGATTCAGACGCACATACCTTTCTATGGACATTTTTTGAAAGACGTTGGATGGCAAAAATCGTGCTATGAAAGATTAGGGGCAAATTGGTGTACACCGTTGGAGATGCCCTTAGCTTTCTTTTACGATGAAACCAACCCACTCGAATTCAAGTCATATACTAGGCTTGATATTAATTTTATTTATTTAGGACTTTCCGGTGATGGTCCTTCGTTCTCAAGACTTACCGGTTTAGTCTCTCAGAGATGCTCATATGGTATTGGGTGTGCGTGTATGTGTTTATAGAGTTGAATGTACGTATGTGTATGTGAATATTTGTGTTTGTGTTATGCTTACAAATAAAAAAAGGCACATCAGGTATGTTACTAAGCCCTCCGCTCCATAATATAGTGCATACCAATTTTTCTAAAAGTCAAAACCTGTTGCACTTTCACCAATTTTGTAGAGAAAATCATATATACTTACAATTTTTTTAGAGAAAGGGCTGTGACAAGCCGACTTTGAATTAACAAATGCATCAACTGACCAAGGATTATAAAGTTCAATAAGCAACAATGATTGAAAGCATGAAGCAATAGAGCAGCTTACAACGCAACACACACAGACAAGCACATAAAAGAAGAGAGAGTATAACTAGCAAATGTCACTACCCACTACATTCGGGGCCAAGAAAAACGAAGCAGAGGATTAACACACTGCTACATGGAAGATCAATACCATGGCTGCTCCATCGAGCTAAGAAGAGGCAACTCACTCCTTCCTTCTGTAATGCCGAAGAGGGACCCTACCCTATCGTCCTGGCTCAAAGGACGTCGCACCGCTGGCAAGAAGAGGTGCTCAACGGAGACCTAGGAGAGGAATTGGCTTCACGACCACACAGAGATAACACCACAACTCAACCTGCTTGCAGCAAGAAGCACACCACGTCAACTACATTGCTGCCACCCACAGACACCCAATTGAAGATGGAAAGCTACCACAGACAGTCAAAGGCGAAGAAATAGCACCAAGGCCGCACCACGACAATGAGCATCTGGAGGAAAAATTTAGATGTCATAGAGAGGGACTTGGTACTCGACATCGCAGCCATACCACTGCCTCCACGAAGGGGAACCATGTCCCCTTCCACCCAGGGTTGAGGACGTCTACCCCCTGTGGCAGAATGGCGAGTGTCGCGCTTGAGAGCACCAACTTTGGGGATGTCGAATCTGTAGGACAAAGCAACTCTCACCACAATCATACGAACTATACAACCATGCCTTTGCACCATGGCAGCACTCTCCCAAGACCGACGACTTACCCCAACGCCATCTCCATAAAGAATGCAACACACACAACGAGATATCACCCAACCCAAAAACGGATTTTGAGCTTGCTCAGGAACTGGGCCCGGGGTGGGAAGAGGGTCCTCAACGACGCCTCAAATGAGGAAAGTGGCACCCTTTGGCGTCGGCGTCGCTGTGGCCGAGCTAGTGGGCCACGGCCCAGATCTGAATTTGTGTGACCAACACCTCACCATCAAGTGATCCGACGACTGAGGCCGCCATAATCCGGGGTGGGAGTGAATCAAAGAGGGAGGAGGGGAAGGGTAGGAGTTGTACCTTTAGATATGAGGTCAGAGCCGAAGAAGCCCTCATGCCGTGACCACCGCTTGTCGTCGCCTCACTGCCCGAGTGATTGAAGGAGTCAGGCACCTACACCTACGGGCGTTGCCTGCTGCCAAGACGCTGACGCGTCACCACCGCCACGGTGATAGTTGTCATCCGTGAGAGAAACAGTTCACGAGCAACCTCCTCGGGTGACGACAAGGGTGAGAAGGAGAAGAAGGGGTGACAACATTGGGGAACCCTAGTTGTCTCCCGTGTCGCACGAGCGGACGACCATGGTAGGATGTGTGAGGGATCTATGGTATCAAAACATATCTAATGATATACGTAAGAGACAGTTTTAGGATGCTTCGTCTTACCCCATTTTTTCACATGAGAGGTAAGAGTATATGTTAAATACGAGCCATTGATCTCATTAATTTATGGTCGGGATTAACTCTTACCTTCGTACCTCACGTTTAGAAAGAAAAAAAGGTAAGAGAGGACATGTTAAAATTCGCTGTGTGTGAATGTCCGAACCAAAATTACACTAACGCCGTCGGTTTGCATCCATACCGGTCCGCGGTGACCAGAGTGCGCGCACTCCTGCCGCGGCATACGCCACTAGGCACGGAGTCTGACCTCACGCCGCAACAGAATCGACCAATTGCCTGCCCGAACCTGACCTGTCGCGCATCGTTGCAAACGGAGTCCGATTCCACCTATCCCCTCGTCGGCCTCCTTCCGCCCCGGCCCTTAAATCCCACGAGCAGCCCTCCCTCCCTCCCACGGCGCCCAAACCCGCCAATCCCCTCCGTGCCTCGCCTCGCCTCCTCCACGCTTCATCCATGGCAGCCACGCAACGGGTCTCCGCCGTGATCTTCGACCTCGACGGCACCCTCTTGGACACAGGTACGCGGATCCGCTCGCTCTCAAGCTCACACCGCCGTCCCGTGCCGTTCGATGCTCCGCCTAGTTCGGTCGATGTGCACTATGCTGGAGTAGTTACACGAGGATTTGTTTTTTCTGTTCGTTGCGGGGTGTTTGGTCATCTTCTCCAAACCTACGTCCTGCATTCCAGAACCACGATTTGCTGTGCCGAGGCGCTGCCTTTCCATCCAATAATAAAGCAGAGTAAAAGTGCAATATGAAATAAGTAGCTTAAAAAAAAGTTGAATATGGAGTCTGTGAAGTGTGGTGTGTCTTGGTGCAGAGAGGGCAACAAGGGACGTCCTGAAAGAGTTCTTGGGGACCTACGGGAAGGTCCCAGATGCGGCCAAGGAGGCGAAGCGATTGGGGCAGATGCACAGGGAGTCCACAACCGGGATCATCGCAGACTATGGGTTGCCGATCACGGTCGAGGAGTATTCAGAGGCAATATACCCTCTGTATATCAAAAGGTTTGATTCGTTTTACTCAGCTGATCAAGTGTCGGTCACGATTAACGGAAGCGCTGAACTTGGCCTCACTTGTTCTCCAGGTGGCAAAGGGCAAGCCCACTTCCAGGGGTTAACAGGCTTCTCAAGCACCTCCACAAGAATGGAATACTGCTGGCGCTCGCTTCTAATTCCATCAGGAGAAATATTGATCACAAAATTTTGAAACTAGGAGGTCTGAACTTTACTTCAATCTACAATACATCATGTGTTTCCCCCCAGAAAAATATAGTGCCGCATGGGATGACTTGCCACCCCTTTTGGTATTTCCACAAGTGTCATATGGAACGCAACAGGTAGTTTTTGTTTTCCGAAAGGAAAGAATAAGTCCGTTGATATAGTACATGTAAATCATTAATTTGGTGAAAGAAATTGTGGCTTTGCTTGATCTGTCATGACTATCTTCTGAGTTCCCTATGCTCACAGTTTGGGTGCACTGACCATTGTTAATTCTGTTTTTTCAGTACCTAGACATTCCCTTACACAAATTAAAAAGTTATAGCAGTAATGGAAGTTTTATAAGTGCTAGATTTATTTATGTTATGAATTGCATGCTGATCTATTAAAATCATTCCTTGTTTTCCAGAACTGAAAGACTGCTTTTCGGTGGTTCTTGGTGGTGATCAGGTCCCTCATGGAAAACCTTGCCCCGACATGTGCGTACTTACACAATTTTACAGAATGTTTATTGCATGTTCGCGAATAGGTTGTACAAACTGTGCTATTTCCATTCAACATCATAAGGTGTAACTTGCAGTGAAATTACCTGTGTCTACCAGGATATAACATCGTATAATATCATCTTATTTGACCATATAAAACAACTACTTTTGTTGAAAACACGATTTAAATCATCTTTAGCTTCGTGCATACATTGCTGATTCTGTCTTTTGTAGATTTCTAGAGGCAGCAAAGAGACTTGGTGTAAATCCGTCGTCATGTTTGGTGATAGAAGATTCTCTGTAAGTATAGCAAATGCTACTCCTACAGGCCTTCACCAATGATGGTTTGTTTTCCCTTTGAAAGGAAAATGAAAGAATGTTCAGGTTTCATACAAGATTTAGCTTATCCAACAATAGACAACTTGTGAATGTGCATCATAGTACTGGTAGCAGCCTTAAATAGCACAACACAGGCATAGTGGCGAAATAGTTGTGCTAAGAAAACCGAATTTAGAAGCTAGTTCTTATCTGCTTTTATTTTATTTTTCAAATATGTTTTTCCAAGTGTTGTCACTTCCAAAACAATTGCACTTTACAGTAGGTACAATTCCAAATTTCTGCACTCAGAAATGAAGATCTAATCACAGAGATATTAACGTTGCTTTTGACAAAAAACAATGTCTGTTTTGTATTTAGTTGAACTCACTGCTTTGTTGGCAAAATGTTCTCAGTGTTGGAGTTCAGGCTGCCAAGGCTTCTGGGGCGAAGGTAGTTGCTGTTCCATCACTGCAAAGTCAAAGGCATTGTTACTCAATTGCTGATCTCATCCTCTATTCACTGCTAGACTTTCATCCTGAGATGTGGGGTCTTCCCCCATTTGACGATCGTAATTCTTTCTCCATTAACCACTGGTTTTTATTTTAGTTGATTTATTTCAATTATTTAAGTCTGCTGGCTGCCATTTATGTTGCAGACATTCAAGGTGCTTTGTCGATGGAACCATTACTCTCAAATGCTCAGATAGGTGATGCGGTTCTAAACAATACTCGTACAATTATAGCAGGTCGGACACCTTACTACGCTCTTCTAATATGTCAATACTTGACAATATTACACTTCTTAGCACACAGTGGTTTGCAAAATACTGTAACGGCGCATTTTTTTAACCCAAAACATTATTAACAACAGGTGAGCGTACCTACGATTCTATTCCTGATCAAATATCAGGAATTTTCTTTGGTTGGGCCAAGTCAGAAACTTATGGAGTCTTTAAAGCGGTGGTCAGCGTTGGGTGGGACCTTTCACCGGGAAAATTCGAAAGAGTAATGGTTGGTATTTTAAGTTTATAGTCTTATCTCTTGCCTATTCTGCACCTTTTAGATCTGTAAAGTGCCCATTATCATTTACAAATTTGAAGGGATGTATTTGGATGGGAGTTCTTCTGTTGTACGTTAACACATGCAAAATATTCCAGAGTTCGTTGTGGCATTTCTTGCCAAAGAATTGGAGAGCGAAATAATTGGCCAGCCTTGATATGTGGTTGTCCTTTTCAGCACATACGTCTTCTTGATTCTCATTACAAGGCCAAAATGGAGGATCCCTTGGAGCTTCTATTAATTGGTTACATCCGGAAGCTCCAAAGCTCGGTAATGACCTTATCATGTAAATAATTATAAATTCATGAAGTTCAGACCTGAGACTTTGGATTCTGTTATGCTGTGTATTTTAATTCTTTCTTTACAATATTTTCATTTGGTACTCTACTATGGACCCTCCTTGCCATGCAACGCAGAAGTCCCCTAGACACAACCGATCATATTTTAAATTACAACTCTGTGATATGACCATTGTCAAAACCTTGAATGCAAGCCCAAGCATGATTATAACCTTTGTTGCAGGAAAATATATCTCAGGCAATGAGCATAACTGATGAAGACCAGGCCACTGCAAGAGATGCACTAGAACTCCCAGCTTTCTCTGAATATGCAAAGACAAGGGGTGCATTGGACCTCCCAGCCTTACCTGAATACGCAGAGCCACGAAACGGCCTTCTTCTTGCCTGATGTCTGACGTGTCACTACAAACTATCTAATATTATTGACAAGATTGGGGGTATCACTTATTTTCCTGAAAGACATGTAGGGATTGCGGGAGAGTTGTAAGAGCTGCCGGGAATGTAGCTTGCCTGGAATCTCTCGATATTGTCAATTTCTTGGTATCTTTTGACACTCACATCAGAAGATACACTGTAAAATTTTATTTATCATTGTGTGTGCCTTTTCGCGTTGATAAAATGTGTGCAGACAATGAAGTGGCAGTAGAAAGTGATTATTTACGGGCCGATAGTTTTGAGCATTTGTCATCTATACTCTTGGAAGGAGTTCGTTTTGTGCCTGTGTTGGTCTCGGCAGGGATGCTAATTCCTGCAATCGCCGGTGGCAGGATGAGAAATGCAGGGGATGTTCCATGTCCATCTTGACCATCCAAAATGTTAGTTTGTTCACAAATATAGATGTTTTGGGTATTTTAATGTAGGGTAACTATATACAGACTGAAATGTTGAACAAACACGCTAAAATGTATCTTTATACACAGGAAAAAAATAGAACATCTTATATTTGTGAACAGAGGTAGTATGTATATCAAATTAATAAGTATTCTGACACCTGTCAAATAATGTTCCAGGAGAGAGTCATGTTCTTGCACATCAGCTAAAGTACTCATGTAAGCATACATGTATGCAAATTATTCTTTGTATGAAACGCGATCGAGCAGCCGGCTAATTTCGCAAGCATTTGGAAACTCCAAAATGTGTGAACAATCTTTTACCAAAACAACAAGATGTAACGTGTTTTGATCTTTTTTTTAAAACATCATAAAATTTATTCCTCAAGCAATTAACATATCGTTTACAATGTGGGGAAGAATAAAGTCGGGTTCAGACGAACTAGAAACAAAAGAAAGTTTAGCTAAGGAGTAGGCACGTCGTGAACCCAGGGGCATTTGCACCCATTTTTGACAAAATGCATTTTAAACATATTTTACAATGTCAAAAAAAAATGCAGTGCAATCAAACTGGCCTTTTGGTGGGATAACTCGGTCAGACTCGCTGGGCTCCCGCGACGACGGGTGAGCGTCCCTGGCGGCGGCGCCCGATCTCCTCCCTCCGGCATCCCCTGCTGCCGTCGGGACCAGATCCGAAATCTCCACCGCCCCCTCTCTCTTCGGCCCCTCAAAGCCCTCGATATGGATGCTCCCCAGCCCGCGGCGGCCCCCTTGCCGCGACGTACGCCGTCGTCCACACCGGCCGCCGCGTCGACCGCTCCGGCCCCTTCCCTCACCGCCCCCGCCCTGGCTGCCGCGCTCGCCGCGGCCTTCCTCGCGGACCGCAAGGCCGGCCCGACCGTTCGAGGACGTCTCGAGTCCTGCAAGCTCCGCTCGACGACTACGGCGCCCACCAGCCAATCTTCGCCAACCACCGCCCGCGGCCACCTTACCGGCGCCTCCTCCGGCTGTCTGCCGGTGCCCTCCGGCCTCCTAGGCTCGTCGGCGTCGTCGCCTGGAGCCACAGCTCCCGCGTCAAGCACCCATCCGCCCTGGTCAAATCTGGATCAGGGACATGTTCCTCCGCCGCCAGTGCCACGTCTGCGTCCTGCCGTCCCTGTGACCCCTCCGAAGATGTCGGCTGCGCTGCCTTGCCTTAATGGCGACCATATCCGCCCGCTTGTTGAGCCGATGGGCCCCTGCTGCCTCACCTCTACTGTGAATGCCGGTCAGCTCAACACCGGCGGGCACGAGGCGGAGGCGACCGGAGGCTGGCAGCTCGTCAACTCGCGCCGCTGCCCGAGCCACCTGGATTTGGCCGCCCAAGCTTTCAAGCCCTCCTCCATCCCGAGCTGGCTTAAAGGCCGTTGTTGTCGCTGCCTGGCCCCTGGTCACCGCGCCTTCATCTGCCGCGACCCCGTTCGATGCGCGCGTTGCTTGGAAAACGGCCACCGGGCCCGCGGCTGTTGCAACAAGTGGATGCCTCTTAGCTCCCTCGCAAGCCTCGTCGTACCGCCACCGCTTCCTCGCCCTCGTCTTGCTGCTGTGACGGTCCAAGATCCTGCTCCTCGGTTCGGTCCAGGAAGGGGCTGGCCTCTTCCCCAACTTGGCCAGCCACTGCTATCAGACTCCGCCGAACTTGATGACTTTGTAATCGTCCCGACCACACCGGAGAGGCAGGCCGAGTCGGCGCCGCTCATTGTGGGGCAGACTGAGCTCCTCCACGCTGAGCTTCGTGAGTGCATTGCGCGTGTTGGGGTTGTTTTGGCAAGTGCAGAGGCCGCTCTCGCCAAACTCCATGCTATGCTCGTTGTGACCTCGCTTCCCGAGATTCAGGTTGATTTTGTCAATGGGGAGGCAGGAATGTATGGAGATCTATCCCCTCGTGCTACATCCTGCCCGTTGTCGCTGCCTGTCATGCCGATTGCTTTTGGGGGTGAAGCTGTTGTCGAGGTCATGGCTCCGGTGCTGCAGATTATGCCTGAGTTGCAGAAGCTCTGTGGGGTGGCCACTTCGCCTATTTCGATGGTGCTTCCTAAGGAGTTAGGGTTGCTTGGAGGTGCGATGCCAACCGTGACCTCACCGCAGTCGTGTCAGCCCAGTCACCCGCTCGCCTTTGTGGACCGTGAGGTTGTTGGCCCGGTGGCGGCTGTTGGTGCTGAGGTTGACGAGGTAGGTGCTTTGGCACCTGCTTCTGAGGCGCCGAAGCCCGCTCGGTTTCCCATCTTTGACCGTGACGCTAGGTTGGCACGTATTGACGAGGTGGTCTTTGCGAAAAAGCTTGGCCGCTTGCTCACCGGCTTGGATGCAGCTTGTCCTGGGTCTGCCAAGACGATTGCTTGCCTCCTAGCGGAGGAGGTTTCTGCGGGCAAAATGAAGAAGGTGAAGAAAGCTATCAGGAGCATAGGCAAGAAGGGTGACGTCATTAGGAAGGCTTCCGCGGCTGCTTAATGGAGGATGCTCAGTCTTTTCATCATCCATCTTCGATTGATTCGCCTCGGTGATTTTGGTGGTGTTCGGTGGTTCCGTTGAGGGTTTCGTTGTGACGTCATTCTGCGAGGGTTTGTGGTTGTTGCATGTTATGTATGTTTGTTGGGTTGACCGTGGTGACATTGAGTTTCTTTCTTAGCGAGTAGTCCGCATGTGGTCTATATGTATCGGTTTTCGCCCGGTTTTCCGGTAATTAACTGGACAATTCTCTTCTTCTCAGTTAATCGATGAGGCAAATTTTTTGCCTCTGTTTCGGAAAAAAATGTCAAAAAATATAAAAGAAAATTTCATGCATACATGTTGGCAAATGTGTGTGCGCGGCACAAAGTTTTGTGAAGAAATGTCTTTTTGGTTTGCCTCCGCCAAAAAGACAAATTTCAGTGCTTCTAAATAGCGTTTCACGACATAATTTTTTGTCTTTTTTGCACATGCCACAAAAAAGTTATTTTTCCGTGAAACTTTATGCACACACTTGGAACATAAAAACATACCCGTGCAACCTTTTTCCGATTTTTTAAGCATTTAAAATATGTTTTTCAAGTGGGTTCATCCATGCACTTCCCTTTAGCTAAGCTATCAGCAACCACATTAGCTTCTCTGCAACAATAAGCGTAGTTAATACTGGCGAAATCCATAGCGACCTGAATACATTCGGCTATTACTGCCACATCAGGACCCATATAATCATGTGCTCGTGTAACAACCTGCACCGCAATTATGCTATCTGATTCGATGTATACCCTATTGCATCCTATTCTCCTTGATAGGTATAGGCCATTCCGAATAGCACTCAGCTCTGCTGGTTCTGCACCGCGAACATGGGGTAGAGCCCAAGTTGCTGCCGAAAGTTTCTTTTATGGTCTCTCGTCACCGCTCCACTGGAGCCTGAGAGTGTTTCCTGATGAAACGATGCATTCACATTAACCATAATAGTACCTTTGATCGGTTTCTTCCATGTATGAATCTCCTTTCGAACTATTTGTTTTGGTGTTGCAGCTCTGATGATTGCCAAAACTTTGATTGAAACAACCAAGTGATCTAGCTCATGTATCATCTCTCATTTGCCTACTTGGTGTCGCTGCCACCATATGAACAACATAGCAATCGAGATTAGTTCAGCCGTGGGGATGTCACCAATGGATGGGCGATTTTTCAGCAGATTTCTAAAGTAACCGATCCCAACATGTCTTGCGCTACTGCCTCATCTATAGCAGTTTTTAGCCCAAGCTCGGCCCAAACCTTACGCGCCTGAAGACATTGGAAAAGAACATGTTGAATGTCGGGACATTGCGGAGACTGGAATGTGCCTTCCGGCTAAGACTCCCAGGCATGGTAGTACACCCATGAGCACCTTCCACCCGAAGTGTTTTATTTTCCCTGAAGTACGTAGTTGCCAAAGTTGTTTCCATATGGAGTTCATCTAAACGCTATCTTATCCGTCCGACCTGGTTATTTGGCTCCCAAACTGATGGTTAAACTCCGCGTGGTACGCCGACTGGACCGAGAAGGTTCCTGGCCTTGTGTACTGCCACGCCACAAAATCTTCCACAACTTCCGTCCGGAGTGGAATTTTAAATTATTCTAGCAGCGTCAACTCGTGAAAAGACAGACCTAAAAGGTCCAGATCCCACTATCCCATGTGAGGGTCTATAATTTCCTCCACTAGTGTTAACATTGTCCATACTCTAGGTGTTATAACCTTGCTTGATGCACTAGAAGGAATCCACCGATCATCCCAAATATTTGTTTGCGAGCCCATTCCAACTCGCCATATATAGCCTCCACTAGTATAAAACGGGTCTTTAGTCCCGGTTCGTAAGGGTCTTTAGTCCCGGTTTCCCATGCGGGAGGCCGGAGGCAACCGGGACTAAAGGCTATAACGGCTCCACCATTTTTTTAAATGATTTTTTTTCTGATTTTTAAATCTTTGAATTATTTGATAATTTAATCTCTAATCACCCCTCCTCACTGCTCCAGCGTGAAGCACTCATTCCAAATCATCTAACTTGCCGGCTTGTCAACCATCCTCTCACTACTCCAGCCCGAGCACGCTTAACTTCTCAGTTTTATTTCCCCTAGTTTCCAAGTCTGCATTTGTTGTTTTTCTGACAATAGTAAGCTATCAATCCTATTAACCCTTAGGTCTTGATGTCACATGATTTAATTTTTTGAATTCCAAACAATTATTAAAATAAAATAAATAATAATAATATTGAATTTCAATGAAAAAAATAAGTAATAATATTATTCATTTTTTCCGATTTATTCATTTAATATGGCATAATTAATATCTTTAAATTTGTAAATCAAAATTCAACAAATAATATATCCATCATTATAAGAAAAATGTGAGGAATCCGAATATGACACCATTTTTTTAAATAAAATTAATTTTTAAAATTATTTCTCATATGTTGGAATCAATTGCTTCTTGGTGATGTGATTACGATGAGAAGTAATAAGATTTCTATGTTTGGCTAAGCACAAGTGCCTGATCTGGATTCATTGATAAAATGGTAACAATTTGTTGATTTGTTACTAGCACAGGTATGAAATGGTGAATCCCTGAATCACTATATACAATGTCTGTCCAGTTGTAGCATCTGCTGCTGTTTGAGTTTAGGAGTTGAACTTGAGCATGATGTCACACGTTTGAGTTTGAAACTATTATTCTAAAAAACAATAGTTATTTTTAACACCAATATTTATTGAATAAGTAGTTTGACCAAATATTTGAAAAACTTAAATTTGAGGACAACAGTTTTCCTTTCAGAATTTGAGAATTCTAAAAATTTGCAAAACGGCCTACGGCGGTTGAAATCAGAACCGGCTTCTCGTGCTGAACATTTTGATACATTATACATTTTTTGTCGACATTGTATGCAAAAGTTATAGCCGTTTTATTTTTTCATAACATTTTTTTGCAAAGCATGTTGAAATTTATGTTTTTTTAATATTCATAACTCGTAGATGTAAGTAACATAACTACATCTCGGAGGATTTTAATTTCTGAAGTTTTTATCATTTTCTTTTGTTTTTTATTCAAAACTGAAATGGCCACCAGGGGGAGGGGGGTAGAGTTTGAAAATTAAAAACAACTAACATAGCAATAAAGCAATATGAACTAATTACAAAAACTAAATTATTGTCAAACAACAGAAACTGAAATTAATTATATCGTAGTGGCAAACAGAATTACTTTTTAATATAGCAAAACTAATTGTACAAACTATAATTAAAGGCTAAACAACTATTAATACAAAATAATAGAAAAATAATATTAATTAATTTTAAAAATTTATCTATTGTTGTCTAACAGAAGCATACTATAACATGTTAAAATCTACAGAAATAACTAACTAAAAATAATTAAAAACAACAATTAAATGACTAAAACAACTATATAAGCAAAACAATATTGTTTTAATTAAAAAAATTTAAATTATTCTAAAAATAACCAAATAAATTTACTGCAACAACAATCTAACATGTGACTAGGAGAATAAATAATTAAATTTAAAACTATTTTTAAACTCAAGTTATTCACAATCCAGTGTTAATGGCACAAATAGAAACTAGACAAAATTTCGAATCTAATGCAAAAAGAATCACTCAAAAACATCAAATATCCTAAAAGATATAAGCAATTTAAAACAGAAACTAAAAACAGAAAACAAATGAAATAACTGAAAAGAAACTGTCAAAACCCTTTAGTCCTTGTTGGTGTATCCAACCGGGACTAAAGGGGTTGCGCAGGATGCGGCCGGTGCAAACCCCTTTAGTCCCGATTGCTGTCTCCAACCGGGACTAAAGGTATTAGTCTCGGTTGGAGACAACAACCGCGACTAAAGGGGTTTGCACCGGCCGCATCCTGCGCAACTCCTTTAGTCCCGGTTGGTATCTCCAACCGGGACTAAAGGTTGCGTTTGACCCGGGACTAAAGCTAGCCGAGCCCCGTCCGACGTCCTAGCCGCTCGAACCGGGACTAATGCTCACATTAGTCCCGGTTCATAACGCGACCGGGACTATTGATCCTTTCCGGCTAGAACGAAAGCCCTGTTTTTTACTAATGCTCTCTTGAAAGTCTGAATTCCAGCCACAATACTTTGCCAAGTAAACAACGACCCTTTCTTCGGTGCAGCCTTTAATATGTCTCCATTGGGGTAATATTTAGCACTTAATGCACGTGCACACAACGAGTCTGGATTTTGGAAAAGATGCCAACACTGCTTTCCCAACATAGCAAAATTAAAGCCGTGAAAGTCCTTGAACCCCAATCCACCCTTTGTAACATGTTTTGATCTTAATAAAGCTAGATATAATGGCCTTCCATCAAAAGGAAAACTCGGCAAAGACATATATGGTCCCCACCTCATCTTGAGTCATCTTTGGCTGAACAAAAGACTTGCTCTGACCTGCAGACTTATCATGCTTTTTCCGTTCCCTTTCTCCTCAAAGTTTGACAATAGAGAAAAGCAATTCAATCATGGAAGTGCGTAAAACAAGGAAACAAAATTCCAATAAACTAACACATTTCATATACAAGCCCAAAATGTTGAGTTCTTCATTGCCAAGATGAAAATTTCAAGGAGAAATTGCTTTCTAGTACAAAAGAGGATATCATACAATTAACCTCATTCCAACAGGCAATTTCGTAGGAACAAAAGAGGCATACTTGTCAAAAGAAAAAGTATAGAAGCAACTCACGACATTTAGGCAATTATGATCACTAAAGATGGGCAATACCTAACCAAATCTGAGGCAAATACATGTTAAAGTAGAAGTGACTAGATGATCATGTGTGCTAGGTAGCAATAAAATGGGAGATCTGGGCAACTTTGGATGCGACAAGTCTTCGTTGTCCGTCGGCAACAACAAGCGGAATCAGCTGGGGGCGAACCAAACAAGCAAGGATCTCCCTGTGCTGCTCCCAGATAGACTCATGCACTGAATCAGCTCGGCCCCGTGCAACCAGCGGTGCGGCTATGTCTCACTCACTGCGAGACAGTAGCAGGCCTCGCCTTAGCAAACGTGTTAGTGGGTTGGCACATTACCTTTCGTTAGTCCAATGTCATGATGATGCCATGCACATTTTTTTTATTTTGATAAAATGTTCCTGACTAAATTTAAAAAATGTGGTCATATTTTTAATACATATATTAAAAACTGAGATTTGATTATTTCAAAAAATCATGATTTTTTTAAAAATGCTAGTGCGGTGTACAAAATTGTTGCCATACTTTAGAAAAAATGTTAACACAGTTAGGAAATGTTTTTAACAAAAAAATCATGCGTTCACGAAATGAAATTGACATTATATTTTTTTTTATTATTGAAGTATTTAAAAAATGTATAATATGTATATATTTTCCTGCTGTATACAACAAATGAACAATGTGGACGGAAAACGTAGACAATAAAACCTATATTTTACAAAAATCTCAATCATGTACTTCAGAATATTAAACGTGTCTAAAAATGTTACTGATGTATACGAAAAATATAAACATAAATGGAAAAAATAGACATCAAAACATATATTTGGAAAATGTTGAAAATGCATAAATAAATATTCTTGATGTATACGTAAAATGTATAACATGTATCAAAAATTACATACTAAAACATATATTGAAAAAATGTTAGACATGTATTAAATTTTTAAATTAGAATTTGTTTTACAGATGTATATGGAAAATTTACTTTGTGCATGAGAAAAAGTAGACATTAAAAATATATTGAAAAAATGTTAATTGTGTATTTAAAAATATTAAATGTGTATAAGAAATGTTACTGATGTATACAAAAATTTAAAACAAACATGAAAAATATATACAACAAAACATGTATTTAGAAATATGTTAGTTATGTATTTGGAAAATATTAAACTGTATAAAAATATCATTGATGTATATGGAAAATGTATAATGTGTATAAAAAGTAGATATTTAAAACCTATATTTAAAAATTAATCATCTATTTAGAAAATATTGCATGCTTATAAAAATGTCCCTGGTGTATATGAAAAATGTACGTCGTGAGTAAGAAAAAGTAGACACGTGTTAAAAAAAGAAAACCCAAACATATTAGTTTTTTCAAAAAAAAAAACCCAGATAAAACCTGTAAGATAAATAAAATCAATAAAAGAACAAAGAAACCCGAAGAGAGAAAAAGTAAAAGTGGAGAACACAAGAAAAAGACGGCTACTATTGTGGAAAAGAAAAAAACACAATGCTACAATGTTGGGTTGGCGCAACATCACCCCCTTCCCCGGGCGAGTCCTAATAGGAATCAGTACGGACGATGCATATTATTTGTGGGCAACCGGGGCCATGGCCCGGGGCGTGCCATTTTTTTCAGTCCTAAAGTATAGAGATTTTAGACTCAGCCGGAGCTGTAGTCATGCAGGCCCAGCAAGGCTGAGGTACGTCAGGGCTCGTTTGTTTCGCACTCTTTGTATCTCCATATTGTCTTTTGTATTCTACATATATATTTTTAGGTGTGGCTAGATGTGAGAGTCTAGCTTATTAGGGACAATAGACTATTCATATCAATAAGAATTTTTTTTCTTTTTCAAAAAAAGAAAAGAGCTTCAAAGTCAAGCGTGCTCAGCTTGGAACAATTTCTGGATGGGTGATCAACTGAGAAGTTGGCCCCAAGTGCGCGCCAGTGAGAAGAAAGTGTGCAGAAAAGACTAGTGTTGACCTTTTGAGTCAGTTTAGATCCCACCAAGAGTAACGGTCAGTAATCAACAGGTGTGTCCAGAGCGTTACACTAGATCTTAGTCAACTGAAACTTAATGAAGTCTTAGTCAAATGACATAACATATAAAAAGAAAAAAAAGAAATTTATACGGAGCTCCACGCAAGATCTCACGAATATAGCACAGCTGAGACTTGATTAAGTCTCAATCGACTAAGATTTAGCAATCTATATTTTGGGTTGGACCGTTAAGGATTTACTTTAAATTCTAGACTCACTGTGCAATTAAGCCGTTTTATCACGGCGTGGTCATGAGGTATCTTTGGGAACTTATATATACGCGCAATTTTTTTTGGCCCCGGTCTTGCTTCAATCCTGGGACCGTCATTGCCCTCCTCCCAACGTTGATGTGATAGCCGCACGACCCTACTCCATCAGTATCACAACCTCGATTTTTTGTCCAAAAAGACCACCTGACGAATCGAATTGCTAGAACAGACCCCCTCTAAAACAAATTGACAAAAAAGACCAGCTGCACCGTGGGTCCGTGGCGGCAGATGCGACAGCCGACACGTGGCACCTGCCGCCACAGGCGCCGGCGGCAGCCCCGGCCGCCACGGGAGCAGGCGGCAGCTCGGGCTTAACAGGTTAATTCATCCGGGAAGCAGCTGCAACGGAACGGACTGGATTAGTGGGCCCTGCCGCCACGCAGCCAGACGGCATCAACTCGCGCGCGCAGGCCAGGTGGGCCCGGCCGCCACGGTCCGAGGCGGCAGCCGCTGCGTGGCAGCGGCGTCGTGTACGCGGAGGTCATGCTGCTTTGTTTAATCCACACCGCTAGCGCAGATCAGAGATACCGTCTGCATCGGGCTGGTGTATTGTTTAGTGTGGCCGCGTACGTATGATGAGCTGATGAGTACTTACCAATTTTTTTTGGCCGTTTCGGAGAAACAAGCTCGTGATTAGTACTGAAATCAGTTGATCCATTAACCCAAGTACTAGTATTAGTAAGTTTCTTCCAAGTTGATATATATATATATATATATATATATATATATATATATATATATATATATATATATATATATATATATATATATATATATATATATATATATATATATATATATGCATTTAAAAGAATTTGAGCTTCCGTACGCAGCGTGTGCCGCCTTGGGCCGTGGTGGCAGGGCCCACCTGGCCTGTCGCAACACGCGCAGCAGCAGTAGCTGACGCCTCGCGGCGTGGCAGCTGGGCGCACCCCTCCGGCACGTTCTGTTGCAGCTTGTACGCGGACGAAAAAATCTGTTAAGCTTGGCCTGCCGCCTGCGCCCCGTGACGGCAGGGGCTGCCGCCAGCGCCTGTGGCGGCAGGTGCCACGTGTCGGCTGCCGGACCTGCCGTCACGGTGTAGCTGGTCCTTTCTGTCAATTTGTTTCAGAGGTAATCTTTTTCGGCAATTCAAATCGGCAGGTGGTCTTTTTGAACAAAAATTCTCACAACCTCTCCTCTCACTCTCCTCTCTGACGAGCACCTCGGTGATGCGGGCGAACCCTGCCTTGGCGACAGGAAATGAGAATGAACATCCTTAACTTTGTATAGAAACATGCTTACGTTCGACTGCTAATATTAGACTATCTTCTCTATACACGTGAATTTTCACGTGCACACTCCTAGTCACATCATTCAGCTAAAAAACCCTAAGAAAACACCATTACATGTGCCTCCGACAGTCAGACCCTGAGTGACTTGCCTACACGTTTCGAATGCTCTTTCCCAGAGTTCAGCTCTCGTACGTACGCTCCATGAGTTAACTTTTGGACGTCCGTGCAGATCCATATATTGCGTGATTTCCAGGTTTCCACGATTCAGCAATTTAGTGCGACAGTCTTGGTCTCGCACATGTTAAACCTCCACGCTGCACCCCTCGCAGCTCGCAACAACAACCACGACTGATGCTTGCCAAAGGACTCGTGTAACGTGTATGTGTTTGTACTGTTGCATGCTCTACTTGATTACGGCACGACCGTCGACTCATGCTTTCCTCGCTGAGTCTAAGAGTCTCACACTCATCACTCATGTCTAACCTCTCTACTTTCGCAAAACAGAAAATGTCCAACCTTTCTACAGCACGATTAGAGGGGATGCTTGCCAAAGCACACGGTGCATCAAAAGGACACGCCACCACTCGGTAACTACCGTGTCCATCTGCTTCACGTGATATCATGTAGAGTTCGTCTTCTAACCGTCATGATCACTTTATTTTCTCCAAAGAGGAGGATGACCACCAGCCTTTATATTTGAGGGATGCATACAATTATTTTATTAATTATTCATCAAGACCTTACAAAGTAACGTATCAATAAGTTCCAAGCCATCATCTTGGCAATATTTATCGCTACTCCTATCCATTTGATGAAGGGGTGCAGATTGTCTGAGTCGTATACTCAGGTCTCACACCAAAGCCTAACATCTAAAGTCGGATGCCCCAACCAAGACGCAATGCTAGGTCTGGGGCACCAGTCCGCGCACTCTTAGCGGGCTCCGCATACGCCCGCTGCACAGGCCGTTGCCACCATTTTCCACCGATCCAATTTCAGAGTAGGTACCGACGCATCGACCTTGCCAGGCCTGCCGTTGACACCGCCACGACGACAGATAGCACCCCCGCCCTCCGCGAGTCCATCATCTCACGTCCGTCACCCAGACTCCGCTGCGCCACGCCGCCGAGATTCGCCGGCGTCGACGCGGTAGATGTACACCGCTCCACTCCTTACGTCCTTCGTCTAGCAGCTGCTCCAAAACAATGACCTCATGAGGGAGAGCGACACCGAGAGCGTCCTCATTGTCCGGTCTAGGATACCCAGACCTGGCGTTTCCCCCGGAGCGGCGTGAGTGGGTAGAAGGTGGCTGCAATTATATTGTTTTTAGGCTTTATACAAGCACACCTTCCATATGGTTAAAAGATACAACTATGTACAATTATATAAAATTTTGAGTGACAATACAAAGGAAATTCTTGTAAAAAAGGAAATTCACAATTTGGTTCGACTCCATATGATATTCGGTATAGCAAATTCTAGAGTAAATTATATGGCCGACGCTACGCGTCTGCCAACGGGTAATTAAAAGAGATCAACCGCCTCCGTGACCACTAGATGGAGTTGCAGATGGCCGTTCGATCTACCTACGTGACGAGTCATCTTGGTAACAAATGTGTTGTTGCAGTATTTTCCGCAACAGAGGTCTTGTTACAGAACATTTTTCAACGGAGGTCTTGCGCATATTTTTTTCGCAACAAAAGTATTGTTGCGGAATCACTTTTATGAGTTTTTTCTTCAATAGAGCTCTTATTATAGAAATTCACAACAAAGGCCTTGTGGCAGAATTATTTTTATGAGTTTTTTTGTGCTGCAACTGGGCCCTTTGGCAAAGAGAGTCGTTGTAATTCCAATAGGCCTTGCAACAGGCCGTTTGTTGCAAAAAGTATATATCTTCTATCTTCTCCGGCGACGACACTGCTGTCCGCCATGGTTGGAGCTTGGGCCATGGATAATTTGGGAAGCAGATTGACAGTGTCGCTCATCATGGCTGGAGCTTGGGCCGTGGATGATTTGGGAAGCAAATCGACACCGTCGTTTGCCATGGTTGGAGCGTGGGTCGTGGATGATTTGGGAAGCAGATTGACACTATCATCCGCCATGGTTGGAGCTTGGGCCGTGGATAATCTGGGAAGCAGATTGACACCGTCGTTCGTCATAGCTGGCCCTTGGCCCTTGGACGATTTGGGAAGCAAATTGATACCACCGTACGCCATGGTTGGAGCTTCAGCCGTGGATGGGTTCGGAAGTAGATTGAAGGGAGGAAGTGCTGAAGCATCATGGGGGAGAGACACGAGATCAAGGGGATCGAAGGCGAGAAACCAGGGAGTAGATCCTAGATTCATTGAGGGGATCGGACGATTGATCGTTTCCCCCATACATGTTGTCGCGGTTGCCTGTCGTCGCGAGAGGCAAGCGTTGCGTGGTCCCATGGTGCACGTGGTGCAACCACGAGGCGGCGGACGGAACAAAGAAAACCGATCGAGTGAATAGTATTATTTCCCAAATTATATATGTAAACCATTTGTATTTGGGAAATAACAAACGATTTTATACCCCATCCTCGTTTTAAAATAGACGATTCTTTTTCAAAGGGCACATGAATTAAAAGTGTGATTAAAATATCAATATTACCCTTCAAGCGTTTGTATTCCCATATCTTTTGTATTACCAAGTCACAAAAGAAGGAATGTGATCTAGCGCGAACGTTCCCGCAACCAGACGAATGGGCGACACATGATCGATCTAGGGTGCAGTGCATCCACCCGGTCCTGCCCAACACACGCTGGATCACACACTTAGTGGCATGTCACGCTGAAGGATCTCATGCATTGTGCGAGCTATAGTTATTTGCAAGAGAGTATCTCTTTATTCTCCAAAAATTAAGTAATCCAATCACAAAATGAGTTAACTTAGGAAGTGCCCTCATGAGGACTTCGCGACAAGAGTTACCCCCGCATGTACGTTGCCCCCCATGGGACATTGCTTCCACCGGTGTTATATCTCATAGTTTAAGGGGAGAGCCCCACTATTTTTGTGCTCATGGTGGCCAAGATGGGCGAATCCGACATCGCTCAATGTGAATCTATGGGTCGTGAGGCGGTGGTATCAAACATCGTGGACTTTGCTGGTGTTTATGCTAGGGCACACAAGAAGATAGTGGAGTTGGGGTTGGCTATGGTATCCACTCAAGTGGTGCATGGCTTCAGTGTTGTTGGGTGCTTCCTCATGGCGGCATGACTAGTGAGTGGCAAGAACTAGGGAGGTGGAGGGTCTTGGGATGTCACCAAGGCAGCAATGTGAGAGCTAGAGGTCGCGAGCACGTATGTAGTGTCCTCTTGCTTGAATCTAGTGCTAGAAAATTTTGCAGATCGCAACAGTGATGGTGGCAGTGAAAGACAATTACAAGATGGTGTCATGGGCACGTACGTATTTGAAAGCTATAATAGAGGTTTTAGGTTTTGATGGTTCTATTACGATGATGGCAGAGTATGGTGGTAATGAACAGACCAGTGAGCATGGCTCTACCACTCAGGCATCAGCTGTTGGCAGCTATCGATAGCGGTCGATAGGGCAAGCACAACAGTGATAAGTTTTCATGAGCTACAAGAGAAAGCCTAGCATTGACCTATTGGAAACATGCCTCGAGGAAATAATATTGTATTATTATATTTCCATGTTCATAATTAAGAGTTTATATTTCATGTTATAACTGCTATGATCCTGGAATATGCGATTCAGTGAAAAACTCATATGCACATGTGGAATGATAAAAAATAAAGAATAGGTTCCTAGTCTTGCCTCTAAGACTGACTCAAGTGTTGTTGGTGATCATGTTTTCCGGATATTAGGACATCGTTAAGCGCAACAATAGTCCTAAAACAACATTGATAGTATGACGTTAGAAGAATGATCATATTGAATCAATCCAAACTTGTTTGTTATACTTTGAGATAATATCGTCTGAAATCAATTGTTATAACACGGAGTATTAGCATGTGTTTTTAGTTCCTTGGACCATGATAGTATCATAGTCACTTCCTACCATACGGTGGACACTGGGGTTGCTCAAACGTCAACGGTAACACGGTGATCATAATGACAACTTACGGGTTCAACGAAAAGTTTGACAAGGGACTAGATAGATCGAGAGTGGGATTTGCTCCTCCAACAATGGAGAGATATTCTTAGGGTCGTTTGTGTGTGATGACATCCATCATCATCTAGCCAGACATAGGTGACTATGTCACGGGGATGCCGGAACGCTTCAACGAGAAAGAAGAACAAAACCGGTAACAAGGGTGACGGTATAGTGAGCATGTGCATGACTGAAGAGAATACTGACACTCCCCAGGTTTTGTAGAGTATCGTGAAGAAAAGGGAACATCACATGATAACCAGAGGTTCACTCGTGTAATCATAGGGATCGATATGGGCATCCACGGTTTCGCTATCTATCATTGAACGAATGGGTTTTGTTCATGTCTATGTTTTACCGAACCTATGGGGTCACAAGCTTAAGGTATTCACGATCTGCTGAGTATTAGTAGGGTAGCAAAATCGAGGATTTATTTGTGGAGTTGTTTCATTAATATGTGGAATAGTTTCGAGAGGAACTGGAAGCACTCCAGGGTCACCGAAAGGGTTTCGGAGTTTATCGGGCAATACTGGGTATTCTGATACATCTCCAACGTATCTATAATTTTTTATTGTTCCATGTTGTTATATTATCAATCTTGGATGTTTTACATACATTTTATACTAACTTTATATCATTTTTCTGGACTAACCTATTGACATAATGCCTAGTGCCAGTTGCAGTTTTTTTTACATGTTTTTTACTTTGCAGAATATCAATACCAAACAGAGTCTAAATGGAACCAAACTTTTTGGAGATTTTTTTTGCCCATAAGAGACCCAGAGAGCCCAAGAAGTGTACCAAAGGAGGCCCGTGGAGCCAACAAGACACCAAGACGCGCCAGAGGCCCTAGGCGCACCCTTGTGCCTTGTGCGGCCCACGGTTCCCTTTTCCACCGACCTCCAGCTCTATAAATACCATAATATTCCGGAAGCCCTAGAGGAGTCAACAAAAAATTGTTTCGACCGGCGCAAGTTCCAGAACCACGAGATCCAATCTAGAGGCCTATTCCGGCACTCCGCTGGAGAGGAACACGATCACAGAGGGGTTCATCATCCTCATTGATGCTCATCCGATGATGCGTGAGTAGTTTACCACAGACTTACGGGTCCATAGTTAGTAGCTAGATGGCTCCTTCTCTCCTTTTGATCTTCAATACAATGTTCTCCTTGATGTTTGATATGTCTCCGTCGTATCTATAATTTTTTATTGTTCCATGCCAATATTCTACAACTTTAATATACTTTTGGCAACTTTTTATACTATTTTTGCGACTAACATATTGATCTAGTGCCCAGTGTCAGTTCCTGTTTGTTGCATGTTTTTTGTCTCGTAGAAAATCCATATCAAACGGAATAAAAAACTTACAGAGATTTTTTTTGGAATATATGTGATTGTTGGGGAAAAGAATCAACGCAAGACGATGCCCGAGGGGGCCACAAGGTAGGGGGCGCGCCCTGGACCCTTGTGGCCACCCCATAAGGCGGTTGGTGCCCTTCTTTTGCTGCAAGAAAGGCAATATATGGATAAAAACCGTGTTAAAATTTCAGCCCAATCGGAGTTACGGATCCCCGGGAATTTAAGAAACGGTGAAAGGCCAAAATCTGGGAGCGTAGAAACAGAAGGAAACAGATAGAGAGATCCAATCTCAGAGGGGCTCCCGCCCCTCCGCCACCATGGAGGCCATGGACCAAAGGGGAAACCCTTATCCCCTCTAGGAGGCAGGTCAAGGAAGAAGAAGAAGGAGGCGGCTCTCTCCCCCTCTCTCCCGGTGGCACCGGAATGTCGCCGGGGTCATCATCGTGACGGCGATCTACACCGACAACTTCGCCGCCTTCATCACCAACTCTCTCCCTCTCTATGCAGCGGTTCAACACCTCCTCTCCCCGCTGTAATCTCTATTTAAACATGGTGCTCACCGCTATATATTATTTCCCAATGATGTATGGCTATCCTATGATGTTTGAGTAGATCCGTTTTGTCCTATGGGTTGATTGATGACCGTGATCGGTTTGAGTTGCATGTTTTATTATTGGTGCTGTCCTATGGTGCTCTCCGTGTCGCGCAAGCATGAGGGATCCCCACTGTAGGGTTTGCAATATGTTCATGATTTGCTTGTGGTGGGTTGCTAGAGTGACAGAAGATTAAACCCGAGTAAGTAGGTTGTTTGCGTATGGGAATAAAGAGGACTTGATGCCTTATAATGCTATGGTTGGGTTTTACCTTAATGATCTTTTGTAGTTATGGATATTTGCTAGAGTTCCAATCATAAGTGCATATGATCCAAGAAGAGAAAGTATGTTAGCTTATGACTCTCCCACATATAAAATAGTAATAATGATTACCGGTCTAGTTATCGATTTCCTAGGGACAAATAACTTTCTTGTGTGACAAAACCTCTATACTAAAACCAACTTAGTTGTGTCTTTATCTAAATAGCCCCTAGTTTATATTTACGTGCTCTTTATTATCTTGCAAACCTATCCCGTTACACCTACAAAGTACCTCTAGTTTCATACTTGTTCTAGGTAAAGCGAACGTCAAGCGTGCGTAGAGTTGTATCGGTGGTCGATAGAACTTGAAGGCATATTTGTTCTACCTTTAGCTCCTCATTGGGTTCGACACTCTTACTTATCGAAAGAGGCTACAATTGATCCCCTCTACTTATGGGTTATCAACACCTTTTCCTGGCGCCGTTGTCGGGGAGAAATGGCGTGGGGTGAATATTCTCGTGTGTGCTTGTTTGCTTTATCACTAAGTAGATTTTATTTGCTGTTCTAAGTTGTTTTATATCTTTAGTTATGGGTAGGAAACGCAAAATGCCCAAAAAAATAGTTGTACCTACTACACCAATGGTTGAAGAACCACTCAAAATCCTTCACACTCCTGAAGCTTTTTACTTGGATCATCTTCTATCCATTTGTGCTCGTGCTGAAAACCCAACTAGCTTAGTTGAGGGAAAATCAATTAATGAGCATGCTTATTTTATGCGACACCGCTTATCTCAAAAAGGGAAACTTTTATTGCATCATATTAATACTTTGCAGTGTTATGCTTGGAATTTATGTGAAATACATGATTTTACTTGTTGTTCTAAAGACCCTAAGAAAGACCTTCCCTACCAATGTGAGTTTAGTGATAATGGAATCTTATCTTCGTATGTCAAGGGTGTTTACAAGTACTTTAATATTGAAAAAATTGAAGAATTTGTTGCTTTTAAGGGTGCTTATGAAATTGCTTCTTTGATTAAAAAGTATGATGCCACTCTATACAAATCTATTTTTTTTGCCATACTTAAATATTGTTAGAAAACTATGCTTCTAATGCTTATGTTAAACCATATATTGAGTACACCTCCGTTGTCCAAGAAGAGACTAATATTTTGTAGGGATCTATGGAAGAAGAAATTAATGACACCGTGAGCTCATTAGATGAAAAATATGAGGAGGAGATCGAAGAACAAAAGGAGGAAGAGCGGATTAGCTACCCGTGCCCACCTTATAATGAGAGTAACTCTTTATCCCATACATTGTTTAATTTCCCTTCGTGCCTGCCGAAGGATGATTGCTATGATAATTGCTATGGTCCCTTGGATTCGTTTGAAATATCCCTTTTTGATGAAATTGATGCTTGTGGCCATGATGTCAATATGAATTATGCTTATGGAGATGAACTTTCTATAGTTCCATATGTTAAGAATGAAATTGTTGCTATTGCACCCACGCATGATAGTCCTGTTATCTTTTTGAATTATCCCAACTACCCTATGTCGGAGAAGTTTGCGCTTATTAAGGATTATATTGATGGGTTGCGTCTTACTACTACACATGATGATTTTGATGAATATAATATGCATGTTCTTGCTGCTCCTACTTGCAATTATTATGAGAGAGGAACTACATCTCCCCCCCTCTAAGTTTCCAATACGATAAAATTGCAAGAAAATGTTTATGCTATGTATCGGCCTTTACTAATGTGCATGAATTGTTCTTTTATGACATGTCGATGCATATGAAGAGAGTGTGACGCCCCCAATTTGACCGTAAACTAATCATGCACGCAAATGTGTACGATCAAGATCAGGGACTCATGGGAAGATATCACAACACAACTCTAGACACAAATAAAATAATACAAGCTTTATATTACAAGCCAGGGGCGAGGGCTCGAATACATAAGATCGAATACACAAGAGTCAGCAGAAGCAACAATATCTGAGTATAGACATAAGTTAAACAAGTTTACCTTAAGAAGGCTAGCACAAAAGCAACATGATCAAAAAGCAAGGCCTCCTGCCTAGGAGCCTCCTAACTACTCCTAGTCGGCGGCGGCCGTCACGTAGTAGTAGGCACCCTCGGGGTAGTAGCAGTCGTCAAAGGTGGCATCTGGCTCCTTGACTCCACCATCTGGTTGCAACAACTAGAAAGAAGAAAGAAGGGCGGAAAGGGGTAGCAAAGCAACCATGAGTACTCATCCAAAGTACTCGCAAGCAAGGATCTACACTACATATGCATCGGTATCAGTGAAATGGGTAGTATCTGTGGACTGAACTACAGAAATGACAGAATAGAGGGAATGAAGCTAGTCCTATCAAAGACTAGCATCTTCTAGAAACCACCGTCTTGCAGCAACAAGAGGGAGTAAAGTAGTATAACATAAGTCATATTTATGTTGTTGTATCAACGCTTCGGGATCCTTTCTCGACTCCCGGAGCCACAAATCCATTTCATGCCTCAGCATCCAGTTCTAGTTGTATCGATTGGGATACAACTCCAAGTGTCCATTACCGTAGGATAGTCTATCAATAGATGTTTTCTTCCCTGCTGGGGTGCACCAACTTACCCACCACACTCGCTTAACTACGACCGGACACACTTGACTGGGTCATGGCCGACCTTGGCCAAAATGATACGCCGCAACCCGACCTAGGCTTAATAGAGAGGTCAGCACGTCGGACTAAACCTATGCCCCCAGGGGTCTTGGGCCATCGCCCCGAGAACTCCTGCACGTTGCGTACGCGGCCGGTGAGCAGGCCTAGCTACCTCCTTACAAAGGCAGGTGCTTACAGTCCAACCCGGCGCGCGCCGCTCAATCGCATGACGTTAATTAAGCTTCGGTTGATGCATACGACGCAAAACGCCCATACTATGCCCACGTGATGGTTAGTGCTATCAGGACAGAGGCCCCTCGGATCAAATGTCTAAACCGTTTAGTGTCTTGGGAGCGCGCGGTAACGAGCAGAGACTCACGATCATGTGACCCCATCGCCCCGTCTCATGGACTTACGGCAAGGGCCAGGAATGCCCGGCCGTGCCACGTAATTAACTCGCGGGCACCTTCCAGGACAACCCAACTCCACATCACTCGCAAATAAACTCGCGCGGGTACCCCTCAGGGCCGACCCGTCTTTAGTAACATGGTTCAGTGTAAAGTCATAGTAACCATAGTAGCTGTGTGTCTAACACCAAGGGGGAACCCTGAGGAATCACCCTCGATGGAATTCCACCTGATGTTATCGTCAAGGTGAACGAAGGAGGAATCACCCTCGAGGTCCACTCTTGAGGAGTTGCACGTAGGGATGGCAGTTTTGCCCATGGGTATGGGTACCCGCGGGTACCCTACCCGAAAATAGTGGGCATGGGTGAGACTTTCTACCACTTCATACCCATGGGTATGGGTATCCATATCCGTAAAATGCATGGGTAGGGTATGGATATGAAATTATACCCATGGGTAACCCAATGGATAGCCAAAAAATTAATAAATAAATTAAACCCTATAATATGTGAATAAACAATTATCTTGAGTTCTTAACTAGTCCACGGACCACAGGCCCATAGCTGGCCATCATCCCAGACCCCTCATATAGCTATGGTAGTTATCTTCTCTGCTTTTCCTTGACCTTGGAAGATGAAGCAATCAAGAGCCGGGTTACTGGATCCTTGTCGATTCATCCCCAACCAAGTCTATATATTGTACCCACCGGATGGATACCTGAATTTAGACCTTTTTCTCATCTTACTTTTGTTATGTCAATGCTATATATTGTACCCACCGGATACCCATTGGGTATAGAATACCTGATGGGTATGGGCATGGGTATGATACGTCTCCAACGTATCTATAATTTTTGATTGTTCCATGCTATTATATTATCCTTCTAGGATGTCTTATGGGCTTTATTATACACTTTTATATGATTTATGGGACTAACCTATTAACCCAGAGCCCAGTGCCAGTTTCGGTTTTTCTGCTGTTTTAGGGTTTTACAGAAAAGGACAATCAAACAGAGTCTAATTGATGAGCCAATTTTTGACG
Organism: Secale cereale; assembly: GCA_902687465.1. Classification (NCBI taxonomy): domain Eukaryota; kingdom Viridiplantae; phylum Streptophyta; class Magnoliopsida; order Poales; family Poaceae; genus Secale; species Secale cereale. Next base: position 729,541,479 of record LR738711.1, read on the forward strand.
ATTTTTTCTGGACCAAAAGAAGCCCCCGAAGCAAAAGAGTTGGGCCAGGAGAGCCACGGGCTGCCTTCGAGGGTGGGGGCCATGCCCTGGGCAGGAGGCGCGCCCCCCTATCTCGAGGACGGCCCGTAGCTCCCCTTTACTTGGCCCCGACTCCAAAAATTCCTATAAATACTGAAACCTTCGGAAATTAACATAGATCGGGAGTTCCGCCACCAAAAACCTCTGTAGCCACCGAAAACCAATCTACAGCCGCTCTGGAACCCTGCCGGATGGGGGGAATCTCTCTCCGGTGGCTATCTTCATCATCACGGCGCTCTCCATGACGAGGAGGGAGTAGTCCACCCTCGGGGCTGAGGGTATGTATCAGTAGCTATGTGTTTGATCTCTCTCTCTCTCTCTCTCTCTCTCTCTCTCTCTCGTGTTCTTGAGATGGCACGATCTTGATGTATCGCGAGCTTTGCTATTCTAGTTGGATCTTATGATGCTTCTCCCCCTCTACTCTCTTGTAATGGATTGAGTTTTCCCTTTGAAGTTATCTTATCGGATTGAGTCTTTAAGGATTTGAGAACACTTGATGTATGTCTTGCACGTGCTTATCTGTGGTGACAATGGGATATTATGTGATCCACTTGATGTATGTTTTGGTGATCAACTTGCAGGTTCCGTGACCTTGGGAACCTATGCATAGGGGTTGGCACATGTTTTCGTCTTGACTCTTCGGTAGAAACTTTAGGGCACTCTTTGAAGTTCTATGTGTTGGTTGAATAGATGTTTCTGAGATTGTGTGATGCATATCGTATAATCATGCCCACGGATACTTGAGGTGACAATGGAGTATCTAGGTGACATTAGGGTTTTGATTGATTTGTGTCTTAAGGTGTTTTCCTAGTACGAACTCTATGATAGATTGAACATTACTATGGACTCTTGAATAGATCGATCAGAAAGAATAGCTTTGAGGTGGTTTCGTACCCTACCATAATCTCTTCGTTTGTTCTCCGCTATTAGTGACTTTGGAGTGACTCTTTGTTGCATGTTGAGGGCTAGTAATATGATCCAATTATATTATCCTTGTTGAGAGAACTTGCACTAGTGAAAGTATGAACCCTAGGCCTTCTTTACTATCATTGCAATACCATTTATGCTCACATTTACCACATGCTACCTTGCCGTTTTTATATTTTCCTATTACAAAAAACCTATATCTACCATCCATATTGCACTTGTATCACCATCTCTTCGCCGAACTAGTGCACCTATACAATTTACCATTGTATTGGGTGTGTTGGGGAGACAAGAGACTCTTTGTTATTTGGTTGCATGGTTGCTTGAGAGAGACCATCTTCATCCTACGCCTCCCACGGATTGATAAACCTTAGGTCATCCACTTGAGGGAAATTTGTTACTATCCTACAGACCTCTGCACTTGGAGGCCCAACAACGTCTACAAGAAGAAGGGTGCGTAGTAGACATCAAGCTCTTTTCTGGCGCCGTTGCCAGGGAGGTTAGTGCTTGAAGGTATATCTGTAGATCTTGCAATCGAATCTTTTAGTTTCTTTTTTTATCACTAGTTTCGTTTATAAAAGAAAACTACAAAAAAATGGAATTAAGGTTACCTCATATGCTTCATCTTTTTAATATCTTTCGTGAAAATGATGGAAAGGAAAATTGTGCTCAAGTACTAGAAGAAGAATCTTGGCACTAAAGACTTGAATGATGAGCATGCTTGCAATGTTGTTAGTATGAATCCTTTGAATATCCATGGTACTAATGATGATTGCACTAGTCATGATGAAAATATCTCATATAAGCATGTTGATTTTTGTGGAGTATATAGAGTTTGCAAGTACATTCCAAAGAGGGAAGATAGATTTTGCAAGAGGCATAAGTATTTAGAAACTAAATGGTTGCTACAGATGCTAGATGATTGTGCTGAAAATTTAAAATATCTTAGCCGTACTTGTGAACTTTGCAATGAACGTGGTCATTTCATCACCCAATGTGAATTGTTTCATGATCGAATCGTGTCCAAAAATTGTGATGACTTGATCTCCCTTGCACATCATAATGAACTTATCTTGCTTTTGGGTTATGAAGAAATTAAATGTAGAACTAAGTTTCTTCCAGGATTTGCCATTGATAAACTTCTTGAATTTGATATAGAGGAAATATATATGTATTGTGCGGAGAATTGCATTGAAAATCCTTACATTGCCAATTACCTTAAGTCAAGAAAACAAATAGGAGATGAAGAGAATACTAATGAAATATAAGAGATTTCCCAATATCCTCCTATTATTTCTTATGATGAATCAGGTAACGAGGAGGAGCCTCCCATTCTACCAATCTCATTAACAAGGACCTCCGAAAAGAAGATTAAACCCATACTTAATGAGAAGAAGAAAAGAAAAGACGGAGAAGCAAAGACAAAAAGGTATCCCTTCCAAATGATGTTGCTTCCATTACTCATTGTGATGATGATAATTGCTATACTATCGGTGCTATCCATACTATTAACGATGAGAGTGATTATGTTTATGATATGGAAATGCCAAAGTTTGGGGATGCTATGTTTGATGAGAATGATATATTTGAGAATTTATTTGCTGCAATTAATGTTTGTCCCAAGCTTGGGGATGCTACGCTTGATGAAGATGATATTTTTAGCCTCCCAAGTCTTGATATGCAAGTCTACTATGATGAAAGCATGCCTCCTATTTATGATGATTATTGTGATGCCACTTATGCTATAAAAAGTAGTGATGATTATAGTGATAAAACTTTTCATGATTATGATTACCCTTTATCTAAACATTACTCTTTTAATGTGGAAACAATCTATAGTATTCAAGTCTCTTATGATACTCCCACTATTCCGAATGAGAAGAATTTTGCTTATGTGGAGAGTAGTAAAATTTCTATGCAAGTAGATCATGAAAAGAATGCTTTATGTGCTGGTTGTATTGTTGAATTCATTGATGATGCTACTGAAAATTATTATGAGAGAGGATCATATGCTTCTACATATTGCAATAATATCAAGTTTCCTCTATGTGCTCAAAGTTTTGAAGCTATGCTTGTTTTGCTTTCCTAAGCTAGTTGATTATTGTGCCCATAAGTTGTTTGCTCAAAAAATCCCTATGCATAGGAAGTGGGTTAGACTTAAATGTGCTAGTCATATTCTTCATGATGCTCCCTTTATGTTTCAATTCTTATCTTTTATGCGAGCATCATTGAAATCATCATGCCAAGCTAGGGGCGTAAAACGATAGCGCTTGTTGGGAGGCAACCCAACTTTATATTTTTTGTTTTTTTTCTGTTAGGGAATAAATATTGCATCTAGCCTCTGATTAGATGTGGTTTCATGTTTTGTTTAGTGTTTTTGCCAAGTAGAACCTTTGGGAAGACTTGTGTGAAGTTTATGTGATCTTGCTGTGAAAAACAGAATCGTTAGTGCTAGCTAAAGTAGTCTTCAGATTTTACTGGAGCGTGCTTTTTAGTTGATTTGTTTTGCAGATGATTGGTAGTCAAATTACGCAAATTTACCAATTTAGTTTGAATTTTTTGGAGTTCCAGAAGTAGGCAAACCCTGCAGATTACTACAGAATGTTCTGTCTTTGACAGATTCTGTTTTTCATGTGTTGTTTGCTTAGTTCGATGCATCTATGAGTAGTATTGGGAAGTATGAACCATAGAGAAGTTGGAATACAGTAGGTTTAACACCAATATAAACAAATAATGAATTCATTGCTGTACCTTTGAGTAGTGGTTTGCTTTCTTATACTAACGGAGCTCACGAGAATTTTTGTCTAAGTGTTGTGTTGTGAAGTTTTCAAGTTTTGAGTATTGCTTTGATGGACTATGGAACAAGGAGTAGCAAAGGCCTAAGCTTGGGGATTCCCATGGCACACCAAGAAAATTCAAGATAATCAAAAGCCTAAGATTGGGGATGCCCCGGGAAGGCATCCCCTCTTTCGTCTTCATCCATCGATAACTATACTTGGAGCTATATTTTTATTCGCAACATGATATGTGTTTTGCTTGGAGCGTCAATTTAGTTTATTTTGTTTTGCTTGCTGTTTGAATAATATCCCAAGATCTGAAGTTCTTAAATGTTAGAGAGTCTTCACGTAGTTACATAATTATTCAACTACTCATTGATCTTCACTTATATCTTTCGGAGTAGTTTGATATTGCTCTAGTCCTTCACTTATATCTTTTAGAGCACGGCGGTGGTTTTATTTTGAAGAAATAGATGAACTCTCATGCTTCACTTATATCCTTTTGAGAGTCTACTAAAACAGCATGGTAATGTGTTTAGGCTATAAAACTAGTCTTCACATGATAGACATCCAATATCAATGTAAAAAATAAAAATAAAAATCACACCAAGTGCATTGAATAGAATGAGATGTTGGATGCTTGATAATTGTTTTGAGACATGAGGATAGTGATATTAGAGTCATGATAGTGGAGTTATTATGAAATTTAGAAATACTTGTGTTAAGGTTAGTGATTCCCTTAGCATGCACGTATGGTGAACCGTTGTGTGACTATGTTAAAGCATGAGGTATTTGTAAAGTGTCAACCTTTGTGTGGAGGTCGGGGGCGCGTGATGGTTAACTCCTACCAACCTCCCCCCTAGGAGCATGCGTTGATTGCTTTGTTTTGATGACTCATAGATTTTTATGATAAGTATATGAGTTCTTATGACTAATGTTGAGTCCATGGATTATACGCACTCTCACCCTTCCACCATTGCTGGCCTCTCTTGTACCGCGCAACTTTCGCCGGTGCCATAAACCCACTATATATCCTTCCTCAAAACAGCCACCATACCTACCTATCATGGCATTTCCATAGCCATTCCGAGATATATTGCCATGCAACTTTCCACCGTTCCGTTCATATGACACGCATCATATTGTCATATTGCCATGCATGATCATGTAGTTGACATCGTATTTGTGGCAAAGCCACCATGCATAATCTTTTTATACATGTCACTCTTGTTTCATTGCACATACCGGTACACTGCCGGAGGCATTCATATAGAGTCATACTTTGTTGTAGTATCGAGTTGTAATATTGAGTTGTAATGAAAGTGTGATGATCATCATTATTAGAGCATTGTCCCATGGGAGGAAAGGCTAAATCTATAAAGCCCGTCCGCAAAAAAAAGAAAAAAAAGGCCAAAGGAAAAAAGGCCCAAAAAAGGAAAAAAAGAAAAAAAGAAAAGAAAAGGGGACAATTGCTACTATCTTTTTTCCACACTTGTGCTTCAAAGTAGCACCATGTTCTTCATTGTAGAGAGTCTCATGCTTAGTCACTTTCATATACTAGTGGGAATTTTCGTTATAGAACTTGGCTTGTATATTCCAACGATGGGCTTCCTCAAATGCCCTAGGTCTTCGTGAGCAAGCAAGTTGGATGCACACCCACTAGTTTCTTTTGTTGAGCTTTCATTCATACTTAGCTCTAGTGCATCCGCTGCATGGCAATCCCCACTCACTCACATTGATATCTATTGATTGGCATCTCCATAGCCCGTTGATACGCCTAGTCGATGTGAGACTATCTCCTTCCTTTTTGTCTTCTCCACAACCACCTCTATTCCACCCATAGTGCTATGTCCATGGCTCACGCTCATGTATTGCGTGAAAGTTGAAAGGTTTGAAAAGATAAGGTATCAAAACAAGTGCTTGGCTGAAATCGGGGTTGTGCATGATATGAATATTTAGTGTGATAACGAGGGAGCATAGCCAACACTATATGATTTTGTAGGGATAACTTTCTTTAGCCATGGTATTTTGAGAAGACATGATTGCTTTGTTAGTATTGCTTGAAGTATTATTATTTCTTATGTCAATATAGACTTTTGTCTTGAATCTTTCAGATCTGAACATTCATGCCACAATTAAGAGAATTATATTGAAAATTATGTTGGTTAGCATTCCACATCAAAATTTCTGTTTTTACCATTTACCTACTCGAGGACGAGCAGGAATTAAGCTTGGGGATGCTGATACGTCTCCAACGCATCTATAATTTTTGATTGTTCCATGCTATTATATTATCCTTCTAGGATGTCTTATGGGCTTTATTATACACTTTTATATGATTTTTGGGACTAACCTATTCACCCAGAGCCCAGTGCCAGTTTCTGTTTTCTCCTGTTTTAGGGTTTTACAGAAAAGGAAAATCAAACGGAGTCCAATTGACGAGCCAATTTTTGACGATATTTTCTGGACGAAAAGAAGCCCCCGAAGCAAAAGAGTTGGGCCAGGAGAGCCACGGGCTGCCCTCGAGGGTGGGGGCCATGCCCTGGGCAGGGGGCGCGCCCCCTATCTCGAGGACGGCCCGTAGCTCCCCTTTACTTGGCGCCGACTCAAAAAATTCCTATAAATACTGAAACCTTTGGAAATTAACCTAGACCGGGAGTTCCACCGCCGAAAGCCTTTGTAGCCACCGAAAACCAATCTACAGCCGCTCTGGCACCCTGCCGGAGGGGGGAATCCCTCTCCGGTGGCTATCTTCATCATCTCGGCGCTCTCCATGACGAGGAGGGAGTAGTCCACCCTCAGGGCTGAGGGTATGTATCAGTAGCTATGTGTTTGATCTCTCTCTCTCTCTCTCTCTCTCTCTCTCTCTCTCGGTTCTTGAGATGGCACGATCTTGATGTATCGCGAGCTTTGCTATTCTAGTTGGATCTTATGATGCTTCTCCCCCTCTACTCTCTTGTAATGGATTGAGATTTCCCTTTGAAGCTATCTTATCGGATTGAGTCTTTAAGGATTTGAGAACACTTGATGTATGTCTTGCACGTGCTTATCTTTGGTGACAATGGGATATCATGTGATCCACTTGATGTATGTTTTGGTGATCAACTTGCAGGTTCCGTGACCTTGGGAACCTATGCATAGGGGTTGGCACATGTTTTCGTCTTGACTCTCCGGTAGAAACTTTAGGGCACTCTTTGAAGTTCTATGTGTTGGTTGAATAGATGTTTCTGAGATTATGTGATGCATATCGTATAATCATGCCCACGGATACTTGAGGTGACAATGGAGTATCTAGGTGACATTAGGGTTTTGATTGATTTGTGTCTTAAGGTGTTTTTCTAGTACGAACTCTATGATAGATTGAACGCTACTATGGACTCTTGAATAGATCAATCAGAAAGAATAACTTTGAGGTGGTTTCGTACCCTACCATAATCTCTTCGTTTGTTCTCCGCTATTAGTGACTTTGGAGTGACTCTTTGTTGCATGTTGAGGGCTAGTAATATGATCCAATTATATTATCCTTGTTGAGAGAACTTGCACTAGTGAAAGTATGAACCCTAGGCCTTCTCTACTATCATTGCAATACCGTTTATGCTCACATTTACCACATGCTACCTTGCTGTTTTTATATTTTCCTATTACAAAAACTTATATCTACCATCCATATTGCACTTGTATCACCATCTCTTCGCCGAACTAGTGCACCTATACAATTTACCATTGTATTGGGTGTGTTGGGGACATAAGAGACTCTTTGTTATTTGGTTGCAGGGTTGCTTGAGAGAGACCATCTTCATCCTACGCCTCCCACGGATTGATAAACCTTAGGTCATTCACTTGAGGGAAATTTGCTACTGTCCTACAAACCTCTGCACTTGGAGGCCCAACAACGTCTACAAGAAGAAGGGTGCATAGTAGACATCAGGGTACCAATTTGCGCCCATGGGTAGTGAAGTGGGTGGGTATAGAAAAAAGATTTGGGTAGAAAAGTGTCGTACCCGCCCATACCCTACCCATTGCCATCCCTAGTTGCACTTGCACGACAGTGTTGTTATCGGGAGTGGAGAAGGAGGAATTACCCTCGATGACCATAACCAACGAACTAACCTAGAAGGTTAACATCAGAAGTGCTGATGAGGTATCACCCTCGGCACTCGATAGTAACCCAGTAGTGTCAAGCAAATAAGGGGAAATTGATGTGCGGTGTCGGGTCCTGGTCTTCGATCACGTTGATCGGGTCTTCTGATAATCCAGCGGGGGCAACAGGGACAAGGTGGGGGTCACTGGTGGGTCAACAACCAACCTATACTAAGTAGTTTAGGATAAACATGTAAGGTACGAAAGCAGGTAACAACAACAGGCTATGCACCAGAATAGGATCATACAAAAAGCAGTAGCAGTTCTAATGCAAGCATCAGAGAGAAGAGAGTGGGCGATATCAGAATGATTAAGGGGGTTGGCTTGCCAGGTTGCTCAGACGAGAAGGAGGGTTCGTCATCGATGCAGTTGATCACCGAGGTAGCATCAGTCTCGAGGTCTATCGGAGAGAAGACGGGGAAGAAACAATAAATACAAAGCACACATATGCAACAAAGAAGCACGACATGTCAACACGCACTGTTAGGGTGTTCTAACGTGGTGCTACATGATACCGACGAAGGGGGATAACAACCGGGAAAGTATCCCCGGTGTTTCATGTTTTTGGACAAATAAATCGGAGGAGGGAAGTTGCATGTTTGCTATGCTAGGAGCATGTGGCAGACGAACGGACCGCGCATTCGGATTCGTCTCGTCGTTCTGAGCAAGTTTCATGTATAAATTTTTTCGATCCGAACTATGGTTTATTTTATATGATTTTCAAAGTTTTAACAGTATTATGGAATTATTATTAATTCAATAAATGGACTTATTGCGTCAGCATGACGTCATCATGACGTCAGCAGCTAACAGTGTTGTTGACTGGGTCAAACTGACTGTGGGACCCACCTATCATTGACTGCTAACTAACTAACAGTTAAATAGTTTAATTAGTTACTTAGGTTAATTAGCATGATTAATTAAGTTTAATTAATTAATTAAATATATTACTTATTATTTTAAAATTCTTTTTTAAACAATTTTATTTTCGTTTTGTTTTTACGGTGTGGGTCCGCTCGGTCAGTGGCCCATGGCCTTAGCGGGGCGGGCGCCCACCCGAGGGGCACGGCATCGCCCGAACGGGTGTGTCGGCGAGGAGCGGCTGGGGCCAGAGGGGAGGGACGCGGCTAGGGCGGTGCAGAGACCCCCCCCACCGGGGCGCGCGGAGGAGGCGGGAGGAGCCGCGGCGGCCAGGACGGGGCCGACGAGTGGACTGCATGGGCATGGGGCGCAGGGAGGGGTGCAAGGCGGCGCCGTAGAGGAGCTGTGGCAGCCGGAGCTGGTGAGGTTGGGCGGCGGCGGCGGCGGTGAGCGGCAGCGGCCCGGGGCAGTCGACATGGCGGGCTACGAGTGCAGGTTGGCGTGGCCAGGCGCGGGAGGGCACGCGCAGGGCGAGCTGCAGACGGCGACGGCTATAGCAGTAGGCGGCGGTGGCGGCGAGCGGGGACGGAGCCTGGGCACGGTCTCGCTCTGGCGAGGAAGGGGTGACCGGAGTGTGCGGGAGCGCGTCCATGGGCGTGGGCGGAGGCGGTGAGCGCGAGCTCCAGTGAGCTTGGCCACGGCGGCGTACAGTGTAAATGGCGACCGATCCACGCGAATGAGGAAGAGGATCGACGGAGGGGCTCACAGGGAGCTATAGTAAGGTGGCAGTGGGCTCGGGGAGGCTCGGTGGTGGACGGAGTGGCGCCGGCGATCTCGGGCGACCGAGGTTGAAGAAGGGGGGGTCGGGGTCACCGCTGCGGGGCTCGGGGCCGTTCCAGGTCGTGCAACTTGACTGGGAGGGAGGAGAGGCCGAGGTGTCCGGCGAGGAGGGAGGATCTCCGGACGGCGGGCGGCGCCGGCGGGATCGATCCAAATCCGATCGGGAGGGGAGAGGAGCGACATGGGGAGAGTGGGGAATGGGCGACCGAGCTAGGGTTTCCGATTCGGGGGAGGGGCCATATAGGCCAGGCGGGCATGCGGGGGAGTGGGCTGGCCTAGACGGTCTGCAGAATGGCCAGCGGGGCCACGAGGCCCACTCGGGGAGGTTTCCTTGTTTTTATCTTTTTTTTTTATATTTTGCCTTTATCTTTTCTGCTTATTACTTTTAGCCTGAGTTTTGTATTTTCTTTTAGTACCAATTGAGTTTTGTTTTGAACAAAACTTGGCACATAATTCTAACACAATATGTTGAGATGGAACAAAAATTATGGGGTCAAAAGGAGTTGTCTACCCATTTTTAGAAATTGAAAAGGCCAATTTAATTGCTGATGGACCACAAAATTAATTCCTAGGGGCATTTTGGGAATTCAAAAGAGGTTGGTTCCATCATGAAAAATATCGAGGGATTATTTGCCAGACTTTGCACATTTTAGTTTTGACATTTTGAAAACTTTAAACTTTGAATTTAATTTAAATTTGAATTTGAACGGGGTTTGAATCAACACGAGCTTATCAATAGTAACAGTGGTGACGTGGCATCATTGGAAGAGGTTTACTGTAGCTTAATTATCCGGGCGTGACAATTCTCCTCCACTACAAGAAATCTCGTCCCTAGATTTAAGGCGTGGAATAAGGGGGGAAGCTATAAGGATGGATGTCTGAAAGGATCGGCATCCAATAAAGGAAGAAGATTTTAGAAGCACCAGGGAACGTATCGAGAGTGCTATAAGGAGTCTCAGCAAGTTTCAACCAGGTAGGCATCCAGCTGATGCATAAAACAGGTGATAAATAATGTTGCCTCTGATACCGGAATGAAACATGGTGAGGAATTTAGCTCGTGAATACATACGAAGCAAAGTGCAAGGAAAATTTCGGAATCAAGCTTGTACAGGAGAGTCATGTTTCTATCCTGGGACCTGTGGGTTATGGGCCCACCATGTGGTTAAAAGCAGGAAGGGTGCCAAGATTTTGTATAGTCATGAGAGAAATGCAGGTCAGAAAATATCTTGTCAGTTATGTTGGTAACAACGTTGGTTCCAAGGGCGAGGGACGAAGAGAACCATTTTCCTGCTCGTTAAGACGAGGTGGACCAATAGGTAAAGTTCTCGTCCATCGGTGGCTACCAGAATGTCATCAACAATAGTAATAGGGTCTTATTGGCAGAGTTTGTTCACCAAGGTGTTTACATAAGCAGGGAATTATCACTGCTCAGATATGTTAGGTTACGAGTAAGGTTAAACAAAACAATGGAACAAAAAGTGTAGACTCGAATCAGTTATCGGTGTTCTCGAGTGTAACAACTCAGAACCCATGGAATATTGGAATCAGTGAGAATTAATTGTTGATGAAGAACTCATAAAAATTTATGTAGTTCCGTGATATTCTCAAGATACCAAAGGGTAATACTCGAAGGTATATTAAAGTGGAGGTTGGTCAGGTGAGATGATCTGCAGAATAGAAGTACTTCAACTAGTCCGAGAAATGAAATCGAAGGAAAACAATCATGGTTGGAACCACGATTGTAAAGGATCAATTCACAGATACCAGATGATGTTATATCAAGCAATTAGTTATTATTACAAGAAGCTTCCATGATAGGATCTACATCGTATCCATGGGCATGAACACAAAGTTCAAGGTCGACTCCCACTTCTTCAATGAATAACCTTACATTCACTTCTAGTTTCGAAAATGGTATTAGTGTTGAAATTTTATCTGGCGTAACAACGGTAGAGTAAGACACATAGGATTTTGCCGGTTCACACAAATTAGGGAAGGCATAGATTCAACCCATCGGGGCATCTTAGGCACATACTACACAAACTTCAGGAGCAAAATATACAAGCTCGAAAGCAGAGCATGGTTGAGAAAGCAGATGATATAATTTACCCAAGGCATTATATATCATGGTAGAACTCAGAAGGTGTTTGAATATAAAGGACGCTGTCGGATAAAATCCAATGAAGGAGCTGGTGGTTCACAAGGGATCTGATGTGAGTATCAGTACTCAACGAGAAGAAGAAAGAATGCAAGGATATCATATTATAGAAACAACTGACTAATTCAAAACTCAAATGCAAAAGAATTATGATTTCCAAATCAAGGGATCAGAAGCAACCGCTCTGATTAAGGATGGGTAAGTGGAAATGACTTAGGAGTAAAATCGACGACAATTTGATTGGTCGAGAACCAACTCATATTCGGAATGATGTCTGAGCTAGAAGAACGAATTCTAGTTTGACTGATGATTGCGAGTATTTCCAACCTATTGAATCAATAAGATCAGAAAGTCAATCACAAAGGATTTTAACGAATATTGGTATACATATGGAATTAACCATAACACAAGCAGGTAAAACTTTCCAGAGCAATAGGTTGCTGAGGATTTTGGAAGATTGAATAACGTTTTGAAGACATTTGTGAAACGCATGAACAACTGGGGATGAACGAATCCCGGTAAGTGTGAGGAATTATTCATACATGTATTCATGCGGAAAAGGAGCTGCAAGGCAGCATGCACAAAGGATTCTTGGAATATCCAAAGTATTTTGTAATAACAAGAACAATTGGAAATGAAGGTATGGACGACAAGTGTATGCAGCTATCCTTAGCGATTTATTGGCGATATGGAATTACAACGCCGAAGGCACAAGGGTTTCGGGAAAACATCGAAGAGTATCTTCGAAATCTTCTGCTGCAGCAAATGATCACCTGGACTGAAGGGGACCTCCAGGAGAAAGTATTTTCGAGAACCTAAAGTTAGATTTTTTTAGCAAAATCATTTAACCAGAATAGAAGAGAGATCAGAGTCCTAGAGTATATACGAGGAGTAAAATATCCTAAAACCACCCAATGGCGACGTGGGCCCGTAAGCCACATAGCCATGTTAGTAAAACAATTTTTCATATGCTAGACTCAACTTCGACCAAGGAGTTAGATAGGGGGGTTTCCTACAGGCAGTCGGCTCTGATACCAACTTGTGACGCCCCCAATTTGACCGTACACTAATCATCCACGCAAATGTGTACGACCAAGATCAGGGACTCATGGGAAGATATCACAACACAACTCTAGACACAAATAAAATAATACAAGCTTTATATTACAAGCCAGGGGCTTCGAGGGCTCGAATACATAAGCTCGAATACACAAGAGTCAGCGGAAGCAACAATATGTGAGTACAGACATAAGTTAAACAAGTTTACCTCAAGAAGGCTAGCACAAAGGCAACACGATCGAAAAGGCAAGGCCTCCTGCCTAGGAGCCTCCTAACTACTCTTGATCGTCGGCGGCCGTCACGTAGTAGTAGGCACCCTCGGGGTAGTAGCAGTTGTCAAAGGTGGCATCTGGCTCCTGGACTCCACCATCTGGTTGCAACAACAAGACAGAAGAAAGAAGGGGGAAAAGGGGTAGCAAAGCAACCGTGAATACTCATAAGTACTCGCAAGCAAGGATCTACACTACATATGCATCAGTATCAATGAAATGGGTAGTATCTGTGGACTGAACTGCAGAAATGCCAGAATAGAGGGAGTGAAACTAGTCCTATCGAAGACTAGCATCTTCTGGAAACCACCGTCTTGCAGCAACAAGAGGGAGTAGAGTAGTATAACATAAGTCATATTTATGTTGTTGTAACAACGCTCCGAGATCCTTTCTCGACTCCCGGAGCCACAAATCCATTTCATGCCTCAGCATCCAGTTCTAGTTGTATCGATCGGGATACAATTCCAAGTGTCCGTTACCATAGGACAGGCTATCGATAGATGTTTTCTTCCCTGCAGGGGTGCACCAACTTACCCACCACGCTCGCTTAACTCCGGCTGGACACACTTGATCGGGTCATGCCCGGCCTCGGCCAAAATGATACGCCGGAACCCGACCTAGGCTTAATAGAGAGGTCATCACGCTGGACTAAACCTATGCCCCAGGGGCCTTGGGCCATTGCCTTGGGAACTCCTGCAACATTGCGTACGCAGCCGGTGAGCAGACCTAGCTACCTCCTTAAAAAGGCAGGTGCTTACCAGTCCAACCCGACGCGCGCCGCTCAGTCGCATGATGTCAATTAAGCTTCAACTGATGCATACGATGTAGAATGCCCATACTATGCCCACGTGATGGTTAGTGCTATCGGGCCAGAGGCCCCTCAGATCAAATGTCCAAACCGTTTAGTGTCTTGGGAGCGCGCGGTAACAAGCAGAGACTCACGATCATGTGACCCCATCGCCCCGTCTCATGGACTTACGGCAAGGGCCAGGAATGCCCATTCGTGCCACGTAATTAACTCGCGGGCACCTTCCAGGTCAACGCGACTTCACATCACTCGCAAATAAACTCGCGCGGGTACCCCTCAGGGCCGAGCCGTCTTTAGTAACATGGTCCAGTGTAAAGTCATAGTAACCATAGTAGTTGTGTGTCTAACACCAAGGGGAACCCTAAGGAATCACCCTCGATGGAATTCCACCTGATGTTATCGTCAAGGTGAACGAAGGAGGAATCACCCTCGAGGTCCACTCTTGAGGAGTTGCACGACAGTGTCGTTAACCGGAGTGGAGCAGGAGGAATCACGCTCGATGACCATAACCTACGAACTAACCTACAAGGTTAACATCAGAAGTGCTGATGAGGTATCACCCTCGGCACTCGATAGTAACCCAGTAGTTTTGAGCAACTAAGGGGAAAGTGATGTGCGGTGCCGGGGCCTGGTCTTCTATCCCATTGATCGGGTCTTCTAATAATCCAGCGGGGGCAACAGGGACAAGGTGGGGGTCACTGGTGGGTCAACAACCAACCTATACTAAGAAGTTTAGGATAAAAATGTAAGATATGAAAGCAGGTAACAACAACATGCTATACATCAGAATAGGATCATAAAAAAGCAGTAGCAGTTCTAATGCAAGCATAAGAGAGAAGAGAGTGGGCGATATTGGAATGATGAAGGGGGTTGGCTTGCCTGGTTGCTTAGACGAGAAGGAGGGTTCATCATCGATGCAGTCGATCACCGAGGTAGCATCAGTCTCGAGATCGACCGGAGAGAAGAGGGGGAAGAAACAATAAATACAAAGCACACAGATGCAACAAAGAAGCACGACATGTCAACATGTAGTGTTAGGGTGTTCTAACGCGGTGCTACACGACACCGGCGAAGGGGGATACCATCCAGGAAAGTATCCCCTATGTTTCATGTTTTCGGATAGATGAATCGGAGGGGGCACTAAAAAAAATACACTTCCGTGGTGATACGTGTTTGTGACAGTAGGTCACGTTTTCTGTCATGCATGTACATCCATGACGATTTTATGTCAGAATCAAGATAGTCATACCTGTGCTGTCGTTGAAGTGTTCCATGACATTACCAAAATTATCATCACGGAAGTGACCACTTCCATGACGATAAATCGCGCGTCACAGAAGTGCTTTCGTCATGGGTGACCGACACGTGGCATCCACCGTAACGAAACGTTGTTAAGCTATCGGGTCCGATTTTGGATTCGATAACCCGTTAACGGCCCCGACCAATGGGGATTTTCCACATGTAAAATCATCATTGGCTGGAGGGAACACGTGTCGGCTCGCCGTTGGAACATATGTCATCCACTCATTGGACCCATAACGCCTATGATACGTCGACACGTGGCACAGCCCAACAGAGGCCCATTCCTATGAAAAGGCTGCCCCGTTTGGCTTGGTCAAAAGGTGGCGGGCCGGCCCACGGCAAGCCTGTTAACGGTCTATTCGCATATAGCCCATTTACAGCCCGCTACCCAGGGCCCGTTTACGGCCTATCCGAATTAGGCCCAGTAGCATCATCTACTCATTGGACCCAAAGCGCCTATGATACGTTGACATGTGGCACGGCCCAACAGAGGCCCATTCATGTGAAAAGGCCGGCCCGTTTGACTTGGTCAAAAGGTGGCGGGCCGGCCCACAGCAAGCCTGTTAACGGCCTGTTCGCGTATAGCCCATTTACAGCCCGCTAAACCAGGGCCCGTTTACGGCCTATCCGAATTAGGCCCAGTAGCATCATCTGGGCCGTCCAATATAATTCCAGCCCGTTTTAACTTCCGGCCCATGTATGTCCCATGACGTCTTTTGGCCCATATGAGGCCCTTAGTAACAGTGGCCCATTAACGACCCGGGGTAAAACTGGCCCGTAATGAACAGTGTATCACTTTATACCCATTAACGGCCCATTATTCTGTTGGGCCGTTTCCAGCCCATGTTATATTTCGACCTTCTCAGGGCCCATTTATTCTTGGGCTCATTTCCAGCATTCGTTTACTTTCGGCCCGTTACTGTCATTTTCTGCTTGTGGGCCAAATTCAACCCGTGGTTATAGTCGGCCCGTTTGTGGCCCATTAATATGTTGGGCCATTTTCATAGCATCATCAAATACGACCTATTAACGGCCCGTTATGGTCAGCCCATAAAACGTACGATTTCCACTCTAGCCCATTTACGGCCCCTTATACGGCCCGTACAAGGCCGATAGATGAGAAGTCCCGTAGAAGGCCCATTGACCCGACGGCCCATAGAAGGCTCATTGATCCGACGGCCCATAGAAGGCCCAGGGATCCGCTGGCCCATAGAAGGCCCATGGATCCGACAGCTGATAGAAGGCCCACGGATCCGACAACCCATAAAAGGCCCACAAATGCGACGGCCATAGAAGGCCATGGGTCGTCCGTCCCGTAGATGGCCCATGGATCGTACGACCTGTGGAGGGCCATGGTCACTACAACGTTTGGGCGAGTTGGCCCCCGTTTGAACGACATAGCATATTCAAAGAATTATCCTACTCTATACTATCACCTCTAAAAATCATACAATAAAGAAATTACAGCCGATTATACCCACTAGGCATTATTGTTCGGCACTAGTGATAATAAAGCATACACAAAGAGCAAATTATATACACTGGGCAAATACAGCTCATACATCATGGACGCGCATCAACATAACTTACCATTTGAACTATAATCTTTTCAGAAAATAGGATTGGCCGGATTTAGATAGCACAAATTTCAGTCTGCAAAAATCTCCAATTCCTTCATTGTTACCTTAGTGTTTTGTTTCATTTTTTTGACTCCTGCATCTAATACCTGCATGTATAGTTTCAACTTGTTGATTGTACGTTCAGAATCATGTACCCGTTGTCTTGCCACCTCTAGTTGATGCTCGAGAACATCAGCACATTCCAATTCCAATCCATAATCATTCGGTAACAGCGATGCCGCACTGCTCGCAGATCTTTGTGTTGACGTCACTTTATCCTGAAATGTTTCTGTAAGTACACATGACTAGGCAAAAATATAGTTACAACAGTGAAGCGAGCAAGACAGACTATTTTGTACATGGCAAAACATGACTATTAATAATGTTACACGTCATGAAGCATAAGCAGGTGATATTTTAAAAATTATAAAAAAGGTAGTCTGTGTAGCTTGCATACAGAAATCTCTCTTAGCTCACCAGAGGAGCATGATGTTGGGGCCCGATCCAAAAGACAGACAAGTTACAAATTTAGACAGCACGTTGCATAGAAGCAAGCAAGAAGTTGGCCATTCTGTAGCTCAATTAAAGTCTTAGGGAGTGTCGGTGTACTAAGATAGGGGTACCTTAGTACCCCAACTTGTGCACGGGCAGTGGCAGCTCCCCGCGGCAGGGCTTACCACGTGCTTGCCAAGAACCTTTCTGGTCCCTATGAAGCCATTCAAGAAAAAAGTATACAAGTCAGAAGATCAAGGCCCCGGCAAGTGGAGCTTGCCGGGAAGGCCGCACCAGGCTCAAGATTATCACGTTAGCACAAGACCCTGGCAAGAGGAGCTTGCCAGGGAAACCAAGGAACACATATCTCAAGAGACGCCTCGGCGCATCATGCGCCCCGGCAGGACCCGGAGAGCGACAAGCTTCCGGGCCCGGCAAGACCACGACCCCGGCAAGGTGCTTGCCGGGGAAACCTATGCTGTGTGCCCGCGCTCCAGCTCATCTGCCCACGCGTCGCCCTGGGGCCCTTCCAGGGACGCGTGGTGGACGGCTGTGCAGCCTAGGGGACACGGTGGCAAGCCACGGTGACGAGGCTACCGCCGTGGCGAACGGAGAAGCATGGACGGACACTTTTGGGGTCGACGGCGACGGGCATTTAATGCCCTTGTCCCCCACTGTCAAAGTTAGGTGAAGACCACTGTTCATCCACTGTTCATGCACTATTCACGTACTGTTACAACTACCACCAAATTTACGCTTTTACCCTCCTCTACGTTGACACCTGTCGGTGACCCCTTTGAGCTATAAAAGGAGGCCCATGCACAACGTAGAGGGGGTTCGAAACCTAGACAACTCTCTCGCTCGGTGTAGCTAGTACTGTAGCTCTTCAAGCTCCCGAGCTCAAGAACTCAATACAACCAAGGCAGGAGTAGAGTTTTACGTGTCCGCGCGGCCCGAACCTGGGTAAACTGCCCGCGTGTGCCCCTCGATCTCCTCTCCGTGCTCCCTCCGCTCCCTTACCGCAACGTAGAAGGGGCTCCGGTCCCATAGGTGCTCGTGGGAGGACAGTTTCCCCCGACATCTTTGGCGCGCCAGGTAGGGGGCGTCGAGGTTGTGCGAACCTGATCCGGCGCTCACGCGGGCGCATTCTTCATCAACCTCTCCAGCTTCGTCAACTTCATCAGCTACAACAACATGCCTCCGAAGAAGAAGGCTTCGGAGGTCGGAGGCCCGTCTGCGTCGATCCCGCCACCACCGGAACCAACGGTTGGTGGAGGAGACCC
The DNA here is from genome assembly GCA_902687465.1 of Secale cereale. Classification (NCBI taxonomy): domain Eukaryota; kingdom Viridiplantae; phylum Streptophyta; class Magnoliopsida; order Poales; family Poaceae; genus Secale; species Secale cereale. The sequence goes on from LR738711.1 coordinate 729,560,092, forward strand.
GGCGGAAGGGTGGTCGCCGGCGAGGAAACTCACGGTGCCACCAAATCCAAGGACAAGACGGACGACCGGGCGAATTGCAAAGCCTCGGTGTCCGTAGACGCACCACGCCTCTCTCGGGAGGTGCCGAGCCAGCAGCGCCGTGGTACAGGAGGTACCATACGCTTGCTGGGGCAAGGACAAACCAGAGGATCGCGAGATGCTCAAGGCCATCGTCCTGGTACGAGCAAGGCGCGGTCGCCGGGGCGAGAAACTGCTCCTTCTAACCCTGTTGGAAGTCCGAGCATATCTCGCTCCTCGCACCGCTCGCCGCCGCTCCCCTCCTCTCCAGCAGAAGCTCTAGCAAGAGCGCAACTGCTCCTCGATTTCCCTCCAGCGGCAGACAAGGCCGAAGACTAGAGGGCGACGATTCAGAGTCTCATCGCCTTCGCCAACAACGACACGCCGCAGCAGCCGGCGACATCACGGCCGCGGCAAGTCGACCAGACGAAGGCCGATGGTGACAAGACCGCCGGGGGTGCAACCACCGTGCACTCCCCGCCGCGGAAGCAGAAGACGCCACCCCGCCGGATCAACGTCGACGACGACTCCACAGCGTCGTCGGATCCGCGGGCTCGTCGGGACCAGCGCCAAGTCCTCGAAGACAGGCGGCAAGAGGACGCTCGGACTCGCATCGAGCGTCGACGAGAAGCCCGACGACAGTCGGACCAGCGCGCTGGGACCGCTGTCGACACGCACGCGCCCGGTGAACCAGGCGACTTGCCGTACGCGGCAGGTTGCCCTGCGTTCACCCGTGAGCTGCGGCGAGTCCAGTGGCCCAGCATGAAGAATTTCAAGCCCGATGTACCCGAGAAGTACGACGGGAAGACACACCCCTCGGAGTTCCTCAGCATCTACACCATCGCGGTGCAGGCTGCCGGGGGACGCGACGAGAAGATACTAGCCAACTACTTCCCGCTAGTGCTTAAGCCAAACGTCCGTTCTTGGCTTATGCACTTGCCGGAGAACTCCATTTCTTCGTGGGCGGATCTGTGCCACCAGTTTGTTGGCGCCTTCACGGGCGGCCACAAACCCCACGGCCAGGAGAGCGATCTCCACATCCTAGCCCAGAAGGAGGGAGAATCCCTGCGCAAGTACATCCAGAGGTTCAGCCGCGTGCAACACAACATTCCCGACGTCCACCCTGCCGCGGTTATCAGCGTGTTCCACCAGAACGTGCGTAACCGCCGCATGAGGGAAGAGATGGCCATGACCAAGATCCGGGATGTCAGCAAGCTCTACGCTCTGGCTGACAAGTGCGCGCGCGCCGAAGAAGGGAGGAGACTCCCCGGAGAGGATACTGGCGCAGGAGGAAGCGACAGTGAGGACGCCGCCTCGGCAAAGAAGAGCCGGCGGCGGAACAACAGGAAGAAGAAGAGCAAGGAGGTGCTAGTCGTCGAGCAGTCCGGCAAGGAGGCTCCCGCCAAGAAGACACAGGCTGGCGGTTCCGGCAAGGAGCCTGCCCCTGTAGCGGCAGCCGACAAGCAGGACGGCTCCGACAAGCAGTACTGCAAGATCCACCGCACCAAGGGCCACGATCTTCAGAACTGCAAACGAGTCGAGTACCTCGTAGAGCAGCAGAAGGCTGAATACGAGCGTCGCGACAAAGAGAAGGCCCAAGGAGGCGGAGGAGAGCCCAGCAAGAAGCGGCCATTCAATGGCCGGGGAGGACGCCGTGGCAAGGCCAAGCAGCGGCAAGGTGACAGACCTCCCCGGGGCCGCGACAAGGATGAGGACGAAGATGACGACAATGACATGGAGGAAGGAGATAACAGCGAGCAGGAGTTCCAGAAGGCCACATAAGTTCTGTGTGTCGACGGAGGCGCCTCTCTGCACACTTCCCACCGCCAACTCAAGCAGTGGGTGCGGGAAGTGAATGCAGCTGAGCCGCCCGTCGAGTCGCGCAGGCTGCTGAAGTGGTCCAGCACGCCCATCATTTTTGACCTTGAGGATCACCCTAACCACACAACTGCGGTCGGGTGCTTGCCGATGTTGGTCTCACCAACTATCCGCAACCTCAAGGTCACCAAAATGTTGGTTGACGGCGGGGCCGGCCTGAACTTGATCTCCTCAGCTGTGATCAAGAAACTGCAGATCCCCGACAGCGAGCTCGAAGAAACCGGGTCGTTCCAAGGGATCAACCCGGGAAGGAGCAAGCCGAAGGGGAAGATTACGCTGCCCGTGACCTTTGGCGGGGAGCTCAACTTCAGGACGGAGAGGATAACCTTTGACGTGGCCGATATCCCATTGCCATACAATGGGATACTTGGACGTCCTGCCCTCGCCAAGTTCATGGCAGCTTCCCACTATGCCTACAACGTACTCAAGATGCCGGGGCCGATAAGCGTCATTTCTGTCCCTGGCGACAAGAAGGACGCGCTTATCTGCGCCGACAAGATCTACCGGGACGCAGCAGCCGCAACAGAAAGCAACACACTTGCCGCTGAAGCTCCCGGAGGGAAGACCAAGACCAAGTCCGGCAAGAGCTCTGGGGCCCACTCCGGCAAACGCACCTCTTCGGAGTGCTGCGCTGCCGTCGAGGACGCACCATCGAGCTCCACCGGCAAGTGTAAGAAAGGAATGGCAGCTCCACCGGCAACCAAGAAGGTGTCCGCCAAGGAGGACGGCACTGGTGGTACCTTCACCATCAGTGCTACACTCGACAACAAATAGGAAAGCGCGCTCGTTGCCTTCCCGCGGGCGAATGTCGATGTGTTTGCATGGCAACCATCTGACATCCCCGGCGTTCCCAGGAAGGTAATTGAGCACAAGCTTGCTGTTTGTCCTCATGCGCGGCCCGTCAAGCAAAAGGTCAGGAAGCAAGCCGTGGAGCGCCAAGAATTCATTGCCGAAGAGATAAAGAAGTTGGAAGCAGCAGGCCTGGTTAGAGGCGTGATCCATCCTACGTGGTTAGCAAATCCAGTCGTCGTGCGCAAGGCCAATGGGAAGTGGAGACTTTGTATAGACTTCACTGATGTGAATAAAGCGTGTCCCAAGGATCCATTTCCCTTGCCGCGTATTGACCAGATTGTTGACTCCACCGCTGGATGTGAGCTGTTTTCCTTCCTTGATGCATACTCAGGTTACCACCAGATTTTTATGGCCAAGGAAGATGAAGAGAAGACTGCATTTATTACTCCATGCGGCACATATTGCTTCATACGCATGCCCTTTGGATTGAAGAATGCAGGCTCAACGTTTGCAAGGGTGGTGCTGAAAGCACATTTGCTCCCTGGGTGGTTTTGGTAATTAATGACAACATACTTTGTGGTTGGACTAATGCTTTTATCAAGTATGTTTCAGGAAATTCAATCACATTGGCTATGGTAAAAGGACTGAAGAAGTGGACCCCTCATAATGCTAAGGCAAGCATTGGCAAAAGCTCAAGACTCCATTTTTGATTTAGTGATCCAAGATCACATTGAGTCCATAGGAAAAGCCAATACTATTAAAAGGGGATGAGGTTGTGTTGATGATCTGGTTGCTCAAGTGCTTAGTGATATATCTCCCTCAACTATCAGCAACTTTCACTACAAACACACCCATAAGTAATCTCGGACAAACCGATTTTCCAAACTCAGTCCCACCGAGATGAACCACCTCAGCCATAAGCCAAACCCTAGAAAAATCGGTCATTCCGAGTTTGAGATCGGTTTCACCGAAACATGGACTGCCAAGCTTCTGTAACCTTCTGTCCTCAAATCGGTCTAACCGAGATTGCATTTTCGGTCTCACCGAAATTGGCAAGCTCCTGTCTTGGCTCAAATCGGTCTAACCGAGATTGCATTTTCGGTCCCACCGAAACTGGCAAGTTCCTGTCCTTGACTCAAATCGGACTAACCGAGATGGCATTTTCGGTCCCACCGAAACTGGCAAGTTCCTGTCCTTGACTCAAATCGGACTAACCGAGATGGTATTTTCGGTCCCACCAAAAACCCCAACATTCACTATATTTGAACTTTCGGTCTGACCGAGTTTCCACTTCGGTCTCACCGAGATTGCTCAATTATGTGTGTAACGGTTGGATTTTGTGTGGAGGCTATATATACCCCTCCACCCCTCTTCATTCGTGGAGAGAGCCATCAGAAAGAACTACCACTCCTACCTTACACTTTCTGAGAAGAGAACTACCTACCCTTGTGTTGAGATCAAGTTGCTCCATTCCTACCATATGAAACTTGATTTCTAACCTTCCCAAGTTGCTTTCCACTCAATCCTTTCTTTCACCACAGCCATATCAGTGAGGAGAGTTGAGTGTTGGGGAGATTATCATTTGAAGCACAAGAGCAAGGAGTTCATCATCATCTACAACATCTATTACCTTTTGGAGGGTGGTGCCTCCTAGATTGGTTAGGTGTCGCTTGGGAGCCTCCGTCATCGAGATGTGGAGTTGAACCAAGAAGTTTGTAAGGGCAAGGAGATCGCCTACTTCGTGAAGATCTACCCCGAGTAAGGCTAGCCCTCCGTGGGCGTAGGCCATGATGGAATAGACAAGGTTGCTTCTTCGTGGACCCTTCGTGGGTGGAGCCCTCCGTGGACTCGCGCAGCCGTTACCCTCCGTTGGTTGAAGTCTCCATCAACGTGGATGTACGATAGCACTACCTATCGGAACCACGGGAAAAATCATTGCGTCTCCAAATTGCGTTTGATCTTCTCCACCTCTCTTTACTACATGTGCAATTTACTTTCCGCTGCTTATACTCTAGAATTGCATGTGTAGGGTGATACTTGACTTGATCTTAATTGTGAAACTACCTAAAACTGTTCTTTGTCAAAGGCAGAATTTTTATATTTACAAGTAGTCTAATCACCCCCCCTCTAGACATACTTTCGATCCTACAAGTGGTATCAGAGCTTTGGTCTCCATTGTTTTGGTTTCCATTGCATTGGACTCCATAAGCTTGGTTTCACAACCTAGGAGAGTATGGCGTCTAGTGAGGGTAATTATCGTAGAGGTCCTTACTTTGATGGTACAAATTTTGCTAGTTGGAAGCATAAAATGAAAATGCATATTCTTGGTCATAACCCAGCCGCATGGGGCATTATTTGTGTTGGTATGCAAGGTGAATTCTTCGAGGAAGGAAAAGTTCCGGATCGCGAAGCTACACCGGAAGAGTTGCGGATGTTGCAAAACAATGCTCAAGCTTGTGACATTCTCTTCAATGCCTTGTGTTCCGAGGAGTTCAACAAAATCAGCCGTCTTGAGAATGCTAAAGAGATTTGGGATACTTTGGTTGAAATGCACGAAGGTACTGAATCTGTGAAGGAATCAAAGCTAGATATTCTGAAAGCACATTTGCTCCCTGGGTGGTTTTGGTAATTAATGACAACATACTTTGTGGTTGGACTAATACTTTTATCAAGTATGTTTCAGGAAACCCAATCACATTGGTATGGCAAGATGACTGAAGAAGTGGACCCCTCAAATGCTAAGGCAAGCATTGGCAAAAGCTCAAGACTCCATTTCTGGTTTAGTGATCAAAGATCACATTGAGTCCATAGGAAAGCCAATACTATTAAAAGGGGATGAGGTTGTGTTAATGTTCTTGTTGCTCAAGTGCTTGGTGATCTAACTCCCTCAACTATCAGCACTATTCACTACTTAACACAAACCCTAACATCTCGGTCACACCGATTTCTCCAACTCAGTCCCACCGAGATGAACCTCTTCAGTTGTTTCTCCAAACCCTAGCTTCTCGGTCAAACCGATTCTGAGTTTCGGTCTCACCGAAAAAGGGCTGCCAACCTTCTGTGATCAGTTGACATCAATTCGGAATATCCGAGTTTATATTTTCGGTCTCACCGAAATGGCAAACCCTAACCTTTGACTCACTTCGGTCTCACCGAGATGGTATTTTCGGTCCCACCGAAAATCCCAACGTTCACTATATTTGAACTTTCGGTCTGACCGAGTTTTCACTTCGGTCTGACCGAGATTGGTCAAATGTGTGTGTAACGGTTGGATTTTGTGTGGAGGCTATATATACCCCTCCACCCCCTCCTCATTCGTTAGGAGAGCCATCAGAAAGTACCACCACTTCTACCATACACTTTCTGAGAAGTGAACCACCTACCCTTGTGTTGAGATCAAGCCATTCCATTCCTACCATATGAAACTTGATCTCTAGCCTTCCCAAGTTGCTTTCCACTCAAATCTTTCTTCCACCACAGCCATATCAGTGAGGAGAGTTGAGTGTTGGGGAGATTATCATTTGAAGCACAAGAGCAAGGAGTTCATCACCATCAACACCGTCTATTACCTTTTGGGGGGTGGTGCCTCCTAGATTGGTTAGGTGTCGCTTGGGAGCCTCCGTCTTGATGATGTGGAGTTGAACCAAGAAGTTTGTAAGGGCAAGGAGATCGCCTACTTCGTGAAGATCTACCCCGAGTAAGGCTAGTCCTCCGTGGGCGTAGGCCGTGATGGAATAGACAAGGTTGCTTCTTCGTGGACCCTTCGTGGGTGGAGCCCTCCGTGGACTCGCGCAGCCGTTACCCTCCGTGGGTTGAAGTCTCCATCAACGTGGATGTACGATAGCACCACCTATCGGAACCACGACAAAAATCTCTGTGTCACCAAACTGCGTTTGATCTTCTCCACCTCTCTTTACTATATATGCAATTTACTTTCCGCTGCCCATACTCTAGAATTGCATGTGTAGTGAGTTACTTGACTTGATCTTAATTGCAAAACTGCCTAAAAACTTTGCTCAACCAAAAGGCAGATTTTTATCTTGTCAAGTAGTCTAATCACCCCCCCCCCTTCTAGACCTACTTCTTCGATCCTACAGCTTTCCACTCAATCCTTTCTTCCACCATAGCCAAATCAGTGAGGAGAGTTGAGTGTTGGGGAGATTATCATTTGAAGCACAAGAGCAAGGAGTTCATCATCATCTACAACATCTATTACCTTTTGGAGGGTGGTGCCTCCTAGATTGGTTAGGTGTCGCTTGGGAGCCTCCGTCATTGAGATGTGGAGTTGAACCAAGAAGTTTGTAAGGGCAAGGAGATCGCCTACTTCGTGAAGATCTACCCCGAGTAAGGCTAGCCCTCCGTGGGCGTAGGCCATGATGGAATAGACAAGGTTGCTTCTTCGTGGACCCTTCGTGGGTGGAGCCCTCCGTGGACTCGCGCAGCCGTTACCCTCCGTGGGTTGAAGTCTCCATCAACGTGGATGTACGATAGCACCTCCTATCGGAACCACGGGAAAAATCATTGCGTCTCCAAATTGCGTTTGATCTTCTCCACTTCTCTTTACTACTTGTGCAATTTACTTTCCGCTGCCCATACTCTAGAATTGCATGTGTAGTGTGCTACTTGACTTGTGTGTTATGCAAAATCTGCCAAAATCTGTCCTTGATAAAAGACAGAATTTTTATCTTGTCGAGTAGTCTAATCACCCCCCCCTCTAGACACTCTCACCTTCTTCGATCCCTCAATTGGTATCGGAGCATTGGTCTCCATTGCTTTGGTTTACACACCATTGGAGGAAGATGGACGTGTCTACGTTTGGGAGTGTTAGTCATAGAGTGCCTATTCTTAATGGAGAGTCATATAACTCATGGAGGTCTGAAATGCTTAGTATCTTTAAGATGTACAATTTGTGCAAATATGTTGAGACCCCCTATGTGTCTCCTTTTGATCCCTTGCACCCTACCATGGATGAAGAGCTTGATTTGCTTCGTAACCTTAGGACTGTAAATCTTATCATTAGAGGGTTACCCGATGACTTGCTTAAGCTTGTTACAAACTTTGAGTGCGCCTATGCTATGTGGAAATTCTTGGAAGAACTTTATCCGGACTACTCTTTGAGAGGTCTTGATGAAATTCTACACAAGACTATTGAATTTGATAAGATGCACCCCAATGATCCCAACGTTGATAAATGCTTCTTTGAGCTTCGTGATCTTATGAAAAAGAAGGGTGATCCCGCTCTTATCAATGTTTTAATTAGAAATGCTCTTGCATTGCATTCCGAAGATTATTGTCACATTGACAAAACTAATACAAGTACTTATCAAATTGACCTAGGTGTTGATGATGAACAATCTATGGGTCAATATGATGATGAGCATGAGCATGATGATGATTACTTCGATTCGGACGCCAAGCTAGACAAGGTCATGAAGAGTCTCAATCTTATGGAAAATCTGAGAGACTACATGTCCGGCGGAAAAGAGTGGATTCTTGACAGTGGATGCACCGATCACATGACCGGAGACAAAGACATGTTTCGAGAGCTTGCAAAGAACGATGGTCCACGCAAGTATGTGACTTTTGGAGACAACTCCAAGGGTAAGGTACTTGGCCTTGGTAAGGTGGCCATATCTCATGATAGCTTTATTCAAAATGTCATGCTTGTAGAATCTCTTGGATACAATTTACTTTCCGTGTCTAGATTAGCTGACTTTGGATTCAATGTGCTATTCACCAAAATAGATTGCCAAGTCTTTCGTCGTGACAAACCAAACACGGCTTTTACCGGTATCCGTAGAGGTGATCTATATATTGTTGATTTCACTAAGAAAGCCCAACCTAGAGCTTGTTTCATTGCTAAATCCTCTAAAGGTTGGTTGTGGCATAGAAGGCTAGGACATGTTGGTATGCGTAATCTAGACAAGCTGATCAAAGGTGATCATATTCTTGGTGTTAAAGATGTTTTCTTTGACAAAGATAGACTTTGTAGTGCTTGTCAAGCAGGAAAACAAGTTGGTGGAAGTCATCCCGTGAAAAACATCATGACCACAAGGAGACCGCTTGAGCTTCTTCATATGGATCTCTTCGGTCCCAATGCTTACAAAAGCCTTGGTGGTAACTCCTTTGGTCTAGTTATAGTTGATGATTATTCCAGATTTACGTGGGTATTTTTCCTTGATGATAAATCGCAGGTTCAGAGAATCTTCAAGACCTTTGCCAAAAAGGCCCAAAATCAATTTGAGGTGAAGATCAAGAAAGTCCGGAGTGACAATGGAACGGAGTTCAAGAACGCCAATGTAGACTCTTTTCTCGATGAGGAAGGAATTCTACATGAGTTCTCGGCTACGTACACTCCTCAACAAAATGGAGTTGTTGAGAGGAAGAACCGAACGCTCATAGAGATGGCGAGAACGATGCTTGATGAATACAAGACACCGAAGCATTTTTGGGGAGAAGCGGTCGAGACAGCTTGTCATGCTATCAACAGGCTTTATCTTCATAAGCTCCTCGGCAAGACATCATACGAGCTCCTCACCGGTAACAAACCCCAAGTGGGATACTTTCGTGTCTTTGGTTCAAAATGCTATATCCTTGATAAGCATCGTCGGTCTAAATTTGCTCCTAAATCTCATGAAGGCTTTCTTCTTAGTTATGGATCAAACTCCCACACCTACCGTGTCTACAATAATTTCACCCGAAAGGTTGAAGAGACGGTAGACGTGAAGTTTGATGAATCTAATGGCTCGCAAGTAGAGCAAATGCCTATTGATGTAGGAGACAAGGACCCATCGGAAGCTATCCAAGATTTATCTATTGGAAAGATCCGTCCCATGGAAGTGAAGGAGAGTACCTCATCTACATATGTGGAGCCACCTACCTCACGGCGAGATGAACCTCAAGGCAACATGGAAGCCTCCACAAGTGGAACTCACCAAGATGAGGAAGTGCAACAAGAAGATCCACCACGACCTCCTTCTCCACCGCCTCAAGACAACACCAACAACAATGAAGAAGAAGAAGAAGAGGAAGATGAAGATGATGAGGAAGCTCAGACACAACCTCAACAAAAGCTATCCCGAGTCCGAGCAAGAGTCAAGAAAAATCATCCCGTGGAACAAATGATGAACGACATCAACTCCGGGAGAATTACTCGCTCTAAAACTCGCTTAGCTAACTTTTGTGAGCATTACTCATTTATCTCTAGTGTTGAACCTATGAAGGTAGAAGAAGCACTTGAAGACCCGGATTGGGTGAACGCTATGCACGAAGAACTACACAACTTCGAGAGGAACAAGGTATGGACTTTGGTAGAGAAGCCCAAGGATGATCAAAACATCATTGGAACCAAATGGGTGTTTCGGAACAAGCAAGATGAAGATGGACAAGTCATCCGCAACAAGGCTCGTCTCGTAGCTCAAGGTTACACACAAGTCGAAGGTATGGACTATGGTGAGACCTATGCCCCCGTTGCTAGACTTGAGTCCATTCGCATTCTTCTTGCTTATGCCAATCACCATGATATTACTCTCTATCAAATGGATATCAAAAGTGCTTTCCTAAATGGTGAAATTGAAGAGGAAGTATTTATAAAACAACCTCCCGGTTTTGTGAATCCCAAAAAGCCTAATCATGTTTACAAGTTGCACAAAGCTCTTTATGGTCTTAAACAAGCTCCTAGAGCTTGGTACAAATGCTTAACTAGCTTTCTTCTTGAAAAAGGCTTTGAGATTGGAAAGATAGACTCAACGCTGTTCACGAAAAGGGTTAATGGTGAACTATTTGTGTGCCAAATATATGTTGATGATATTATCTTTGGTTCAACTAACCCCCATTTTAGCAAGAAGTTTGGACAGCTCATGTCGGAGAAGTATGAGATGTCCATGATGAGTGAACTCAAATTCTTCCTTGGGTTGCAAATCAAGCAATCTAAGGAGGGTACCTTTGTCTCACAAACAAAGTACACCAAGGATCTCTTCAAGAAGTTCAACATGCAAGAAAGCAAAGGTATGAGTACTCCCATGCCTACAAGTGGACATAATGACTTGACAAAAGATGGAGAACCCGTTGATCAAAAGGTTTACCGATCTATGATTGGTTCTCTACTATATCTCCGTGCTTCTCGTCCTGATATAATGTTGAGTGTATGCATGTGTGCGCGATATCAAGCAGCCCCTAAAGAATGTCATCTTAAAGCTGTTAAAAGGATAGTGAGATACTTGATACACACACCAAACTTTGGCATTTGGTATCCTAAGAGGGCCTCTTTCGACCTTGTTGGCTATTCCGACTCGGACTATGCCGGTGACAAGGTTGATAGAAAGTCAACTTCGGGTACATGCCAATTCCTTGGTCGATCCCTTGTATCTTGGTCCTCCAAGAAACAAAATTCGGTATCTTTATCCACTGCCGAAGCAGAATATATTGCTGCTGGTTCGTGTTGTGCTCAATTGCTATGGATGACACAAACGCTTAAGGATTATGGGATACATGTAAGACATGTTCCCTTGCTTTGTGACAATGAGAGTGCAATTAAAATTGGACACAATCCAGTGCAACACTCTCGAACGAAGCATATTGAAGTTCGTCACCATTTTATTCGTGATCATATAGCCAAGGGTGACATTAATCTTAAGCATGTTCGTACTGACAAACAACTTGCTGATATCTTTACAAAACCTCTTGATGAGAAGGTGTTTTGTCGCTTAAGGAGTGAGTTGAACATCATTGATGCTTCAAACTTGGAGTGAGAACTCCACTGATGCATGCAAGGCATGAGCCTACTTGACTAATCCTTGATATTCTCTTATGATGATTATCATATGTCTTGGACACATTTGCCTCCTTGTATTGCATCTAATTCTTTGCAGGTACTTGGATGATCTACATTCCACAAGATTACCACACACTCAAATCATGAGTAATCTTGTCATTGACCAAGTATCTAGCCCTTTGGGATGTTGAGTTCAAGGAACAAAATTCCACATATCCTTTTTGACATTTTATACATCTAGTATTTCACTCTTGTCATCTTGGATATTCTCGAGTATTTCCTTGCTTGCCTAACCCATGTAGGAAGATGAACTATACAAGTAGAAATGGCGCTCCAACTTCACATTCAATGAGCACCTACATCAAGTTAACCTACATGAGCAAAGCATCAACAAGCCCAAGGTATGTTCTTCACATCTTTAAGGAGCTCTGCTCAAAGTCATGAGTACAAGCAGCTTCATAAGATGTGATCACATCAAATGCTTAATCGAAAAATGGCAACCCCATTTTAAGCTTAAATGATGAGTATGACCTATGATCAAATGTCCTCATTTGACTCCTAAGTCAATATACTCAAACATAGGTGACCTTGTCGCCGACCTTTATCTAGATGAAGTACATATGCTTTTGGAGTCTTTCTGTCTTCTCTTATGTTCTCTCATTGAGTTTTCTTTAAACAAAAAAAAACTTCATCTAGGAATCTTTTTATTTCTTCTTATGTTTCTTTGAATATCCTTATGGCTCTGATCAATTCCTCGAAAATCTTTTACAAATTCATTGCAAATCCTTTGAAACATTCCTCGCAAAGTGAGCTGAATTATTTCTGTATTTCCCTGGAATTAAACTCGGCGTCACCGATTTATTTATTTCGGTCTAACCGAAAAGGGTCTACCCTAACTCAATTCGGTGTCACTGATTTATTTCCTCCAGGATATCATCTCCTGCAGCTCCACTCATTGTTTCTCTATGCATGTTCTTATTTGCCCTGTTGTGATTCTTAAGGATCCCACCTCTTTCTTTCCATCTTTCCTAACCTTCCTAGTTTGCTGTCCTTTTCGGCACTTGATGTCAAAGGGGGAGAAGACTTAGGGGGAGTAGGGGGAAAAGAGAAGACTTAGAGGGAGAAGAAAAGCAATCTTATCTTAAGGGGGAGAGAATCACATCAAAGCTTTGCCGTGTCTTACATTGGACATCATTCTCTTTTGGCATCATTCTTTTGATTTTGCTTTTTCCATCAAACCCCCTGTTCTGAGAGAACTCAAAGGGAGAAGAATCTTCACAATTGATATCTTATGAAAAGCAAAATCTCTCAGAGTTCATTGAAAATCTTTAGTTTCGGAGACATGTTTGCTGATTCAAGCTTGTGCTCAATATGAGACACTCTTTATACATGTCATCCCTGGCTTGGTACTCTTGATGTTCTTGCAGTTGGTTGAAGGAATACTCTTGTGTTATCTAACCTTGTTTTCCCAAGTTTATCCCTTCAGGTACAATGCCAAGGAACCTCAAGGTAAGTATATGCATCTTGCAGAATGTGCATGATGGTGACTTGCTTGTAAATACTTGTTTGCAAGAAATCACCATGCACATATGCATTATCACTCACTTCTTTCCATCTGCTCTGATGCATATAGCCAAGTTGCATGTAGCACATCTTGCCTATCTCTCTTGTGTGCTTGAGGTAGTCCAAAACCAAAATTTATGAAAATCTTGCACACTTGTAGGGGGAGCCTGTGTACTACATGCTTGTCAAAGCTTTCGTGATAATTCTGTCCTTCTTTCAATAAGCTTTGATGTCTTGTTTAGTGTGATTTTAGTGTGTTGCCATCAATTACCAAAAAGGGGGAGATTGAAAGCACATTTGCTCCCTGGGTGGTTTTGGTAATTAATGACAACATACTTTGTGGTTGGACTAATGCTTTTATCAAGTATGTTTCAGGAAATTCAATCACATTGGCTATGGTAAAAGGACTGAAGAAGTGGACCCCTCATAATGCTAAGGCAAGCATTGGCAAAAGCTCAAGACTCCATTTTTGATTTAGTGATCGAAGATCACATTGAGTCCATAGGAAAAGCCAATACTATTAAAAGGGGATGATGTTGTGTTGATGATCTGGTTGCTCAAGTGCTTAGTGATATATCTCCCTCAACTATCAGCAACTTTCACTACAAACACACCCATAAGTAATCTCGGACAAACCGATTTTCCAAACTCAGTCCCACCGAGATGAACCACCTCAGCCATAAGCCAAACCCTAGAAAAATCGGTCATTCCGAGTTTGAGATCGGTTTCACCGAAACATGGACTGCCAAGCTTCTGTAACCTTCTGTCCTCAAATCGGTCTAACCGAAATTGCATTTTCGGTCTCACCGAAATTGGCAAGCTCCTGTCTTGGCTCAAATCGGTCTAACCGAGATTGCATTTTCGGTCCCACCGAAACTGGCAAGTTCCTGTCCTTGACTCAAATCGGACTAACCGAGATGGCATTTTCGGTCCCACCGAAACTGGCAAGTTCCTGTCCTTGACTCAAATCGGACTAACCGAGATGGTATTTTCGGTCCCACCGAAAACCCCAACGTTCACTATATTTGAACTTTCGGTCTGACCGAGTTTCCACTTCGGTCTCACCGAGATTGCTCAATTATGTGTGTAACGGTTGGATTTTGTGTGGAGGCTATATATACCCCTCCACCCCCTCTTCATTCGTGGAGAGAGCCATCAGAAAGAACTACCACTCCTACCTTACACTTTCTGAGAAGAGAACTACCTACCCTTGTGATGAGATCAAGTTGCTCCATTCCTACCATATGAAACTTGATTTCTAACCTTCCCAAGTTGCTTTCCACTCAATCCTTTCTTCCACCACAGCCATATCAGTGAGGAGAGTTGAGTGTTGGGGAGATTATCATTTGAAGCACAAGAGCAAGGAGTTCATCATCATCTACAACATCTATTACCTTTTGGAGGGTGGTGCCTCCTAGATTGGTTAGGTGTCGCTTGGGAGCCTCCGTCATCGAGATGTGGAGTTGAACCAAGAAGTTTGTAAGGGCAAGGAGATCGCCTACTTCGTGAAGATCTACCCCGAGTAAGGCTAGCCCTCCGTGGGCGTAGGCCATGATGGAATAGACAAGGTTGCTTCTTCGTGGACCCATCGTGGGTGGAGCCCTCCGTGGACTCGCGCAGCCGTTACCCTCCGTGGGTTGAAGTCTCCATCAACGTGGATGTACGATAGCACCTCCTATCGGAACCACGGGAAAAATCATTGCGTCTCCAAATTGCGTTTGATCTTCTCCACTTCTCTTTACTACTTGTGCAATTTACTTTCCGCTGCCCATACTCTAGAATTGCATGTGTAGTGTGCTACTTGACTTGTGTGTTATGCAAAATCTGCCAAAATCTGTCCTTGATAAAAGACAGAATTTTTATCTTGTCGAGTAGTCTAATGACCCCCCCTCTAGACACTCTCACCTTCTTCGATCCCTCAGGTGCACACTGCTTTTGAGCCACAGATTCACAGAAATGTAGAAGCTTACATGGATGATATAGTGGTCAAAAGCAAGAGCAAAGATACCCTGATCCAAGACTTAGAGGAAACCTTTGAGAATCTGCGCAAGATCCAGCTCAAGTTGAACCCCGAGAAGTGCGTCTTCGGAGTCCCCTCCGACAAGCTTCTCGGGTTCTTTGTGTCCCAGAGGGGGATTGAAGCCAATCCCGACAAGATCAAAGCCATCGAGCAGATTGAAGCCCCGAAGCGCGTCAAGGACGTAAGGAGACTTGCTGGTTGTGTGGCTGCCCTCAGTAGGTTCATTTCAAAGTCTGCAGAGCGCGCCCTGCCCTTCTTCAAGATTTTGAAAAAGGCAGGTCCCATGAAATGGACTCCGGAAGCGGAGGCAGCGCTGCAAGACTTGAAAGGATACCTGTCCTCTACTCCCATACTTGTCGCACCTAGGCCACAAGAGAAGTTGCTGCTGTACCTAGCGGCAACCAATCAAGTGGTTAGTGCTGCGTTAGTAGCGGAAAGGGAGGCGGATGAGGAACCCACACCGCCGGCAAGCGAATCCAGCGACAAGCAGGGGGCTTCCCCGACAAGCTCTGGCCCCGACAAGGACAAGTCTGCGCAGGAACAAGGAGAAGTGCGAAGGAAGATGGTACAGCGCCTAGTGTATTTTGTGAGTTCCCTTCTGCAGGGGGCTAGATCAAGATACTCTGGGGTGCAGAAGTTGCTGTTCGGCCTCCTCATGGCCTCAAGAAAGCTGCGCCATTACTTCCAAGCACACGAGATAACAGTGGTCACTCGCTTTCCGTTGAAGAGGATATTGCAGAATCCAGAAGCAACAGGCAGGATCGTCGAGTGGGCACTGGAGCTATCAAGCTTTGGTCTCAAGTTTGAGAGTACTTCAACCATACAGAGCAGAGCTTTGGCAGAATTCATAGCTGAATGGACCCCAACGCCAGATGAAGAAGTCCCAGAGACAAGCGTCCCCGTCCAAGAAGTGAGCAACGAATGGATAATGTACTTTGATGGTGCTTTCTCGCTGCAAGGCGCCGGTGCCGGCGTGGTACTCATAGCGCCCACCGGAGAGCACCTCAAGTATGTTGTCCAGATGCACTTTCCCAAGGAGCAAGCCACAAACAATACTGCCGAGTATGAAGGTTTGCTTGCCGGCCTCAGAATTGCGGCCGAACTTGGGATCAAGAAGTTGATTGTGCGGGGAGATTCACAGTTGGTGGTCCGACAAGTGAATAAGAGTTACCAGAGCCCTTTGATGGAAGCTTATGTTGATGAAGTGAGGAAGCTTGAAGAACACTTTGAGGGCCTACAAATGGAGCACGTCCCAAGAGCTCAGAATGATATTGCAGATGGCCTCTCAAAGTGTGCTGCAATGAAGTTACCTGTGGAACCAGGGACCTTCGTGCTCAAGCTAACTCAGCCATCCGTTACACCATCAGTTGGGCAAAACAAGAAGAGAAAGTTGGTCTCCGGCGACTACTTGCCGTCGGATCTTCCTGAAGCCGCCGCCAAGATCCCCAAGATCAGCAGCCAAGATGCTGAGGAACAGTTTGCTCCTGCAGATCCAAGGGTCTGTACAGTCGAAGCAAGCGTTCTCGACAAGCCTTGCCCCGACAGGCTTGCCGGGGGACCATCAGCTCCGGCAGAGCCGCAGGTTCTCGCCGTAGAAGCTGAGGTTCCCGCAGCAGCCCTCATGCCTTTAGTCCTTGTTGTTGAGCCTCAGGCTCCAGCATGGGCACAACAAATCGTTCGTTTTCTGCAAACTGGAGAACTTCCCGACGACCCGGAAGAGATAGAGAAAGTAACCAGACAGTCAAGTATGTACCAGTTCGTTGGCAATGAACTGTACAGAAGAAGACTCAATGGTGTCAGGTTGAAGTGCATTTCCAGGGAAGATGGACAGAAGCTGTTGGCAGAGATACATGGAGGCATATGTGGCCACCACATTGGCGCAACGGCACTTGCCGGGAAGGCGTTCCGGCAAGGGTTCTTCTGGCCAGAAGCCCTCCAAGATGCAACTGCACAAGTAACCAAGTGTGAAGCGTGCCAGTTCCATGCCAAGCAGATTCACCAGCCAGCTCAAGCTCTCCAGACGATCCCTTTGTCCTGGCCCTTCTCGGTCTGGGGGCTCGATATCCTCGACCCTTTTCCCCGCGCAGTCGGGGGCTTTGAGTACTTGTACGTAGCAATCGACAAGTTCACAAAGTGGCCAGAAGTGGAACCAGTGAGAAAAGTGACAGCACAGTCAGCAGTCAGGTTCTTCAGAGCGATTGTTTGCCGTTTCGGAATCCCTAACAGGATCATCACCGACAACGGCACACAGTTCACTAGTCGTACCTTCATGCAGTACGTCCAAGACCTTGGCGCCAAGGTCTGCTTCACTTCTGTTGCTCACCCGAGGAGCAATGGTCAAGCGGAGAGGGCCAATGCTGAAGTGCTGCGCGGGCTCAAGATGAGAACCTTCGACAAGCTGCACAAGTGCGGAAGAAACTGGATAGAGGAGTTGCCGGCGGCTCTTTGGTCAATCAGGACGACACCAAATCGAGCCACCGGACAGACACCCTTTGCTCTTGTCTATGGAGCAGAGGCAGTTCTCCCCACGGAACTCGTATACGGATCTCCTCGAGTGCTCGCTTATGACGAGCTCGAGCAAGAGCAACTGCGACAAGATGACGCATTGCTCCTTGAGGAGGAACGTCTCCAGGCTGCTGTACGAGCTGCTCGATACCAGCAAGCCTTGCGTCGCTATCACAGCCGCAAGGTCAAGGCCAGGAGTCTCGAGGAAGGCGACCTTGTTCTTCGGCGTGTTCTGTCCGCCAAGAATTCCAACAAGTTGACGCCGAAGTGGGAAGGCCCTTATCGGGTGAGACAAGTCACAAGGCCCGGCGCTGTCCGCCTTGAGACCGAAGAAGGCTTACCGGTGAGCAACTCCTGGAACATAGAGCATCTTCGCAAGTTTCACCCATAAGGTGCGGTTGCCGTGATCCGCTCCGGCAACCACCTTTTGTACAAGTCTTGCCGCTGTTGCATGTAAACCTTTGTACAAAGCCGTGCATCAGTAAAGTTTTTGTGCTTCGCACTACTTGTCATTTCCATGCTTTTCTATGTTATTTGCATGCATTATCTGACACTTTGTGCAACGCACATCCCCGGTAAGCACTAGCAAGCCGTAAGGCCCTATACTTGTTTTTCCTCCTCTTTTTCTTTCCATCTTAAGCAGGAGGAGTATTCCTCGCGCACAAGTTTGCCGGGGGGGGGGGGA
>LR738711.1:729589186-729637838 GCA_902687465.1 Secale cereale
ACACACACTTCCCAACATCGAAGGAGTAGGGTGACTCCTCGATCTTGATACTAATCTATTGACTGGCTTCTCTCTCAAACACACACACACACACACACTACCCGACACCGAAGGAGTAGGGCGGCACCTTGATCTTGATAGTAATCTATCTACTACTCTTTCAAACACACACACTCGCTAGTTGTGCCTCTGTGCCTACCACGCACACTCTCGATACGTCTTTCTCTCCCTCCCCCTCCCCCCCACCCCAACAATGACAGCTGAAGGGTGACAACTCGATCTGATCGTAATCTGTCAATTGGCTTCTCTCTCGAACATTGTGTCTCTGTGCCTCGCTCAGTAGCCCCCTCGATATGTAGACTTCTCGCGCGCGCACAACAGTAGTGACGATGACGCCGAACCCAGTGTGCCTCGTTTGTACTAGCCTCATGTGATAGTTTTCACCCTGTTTTCTGTTAATTAACAAGGCAACCTTTTCTTTGTTACTACTAGTGAATCTGAAATCATTCGGGGCAGACATAAAATATATCACTTCAACCCAATTATTGCAGTAATTATTTTAAAAGAAACTAGCTAGATGCCCGTGCGTTGCACGGAACATCAAGATGCATTTGTATGAGTAGTTTATCTTGTGAGAGAAAAGGATGAACGAGGGAAGGCCGTATTTGCGAACGTGGAGAGGGGTGTGGGTATATTTTTGCAAAATTGCCATAGTTTTCTTCCTATCCGTTAGATATAAATCCGACAGCCTATATTGCAGGATGGCACGCACACCATCATCACCAACTCTGTTTTCTACTCCCTCCGTTCCTAAATATTTGTCTTTTAGAGATGTCAACAAGTGACTACATATGGAGCAAAATGAGTAAATCTACACTCTAAAATATGTCTACATACACATCCATATGTGGTAGTCCATTTGAAATCTGAAAAAGACAAATATTTAGTAACGGATGGAGTATAAGAGTAGACATGGATATATATCTCCAGCATGGTCTACAACAAAAATGTCCTGGACTCGTTAGCGTCAGATGCTCGCAACGCGATGACATGAGTTCGAATTTTGTCTTTAACTTTAGATTTTTATATTATATATTACTTATTTAATATATACTTCTTTCGCTACTGTACTGACCGTGGAACCCACAGAGTACTTAGAATACAAGATTAAGGATGGACTTGTTTCTTTTTAATTTTCTGTACGAAGCTATAGCTACCCTGCAAGTCATGTGTACACTATACATGCAATTAACTTTTTATAGAGGGACAATCATACACGCAATTAACTCAAATGGATTGGTTGTCACTCTATTATTTCCAGCATAAGAGCATATCCAACGGCAGCCGGCAAATTTCCTCCCGCTTCCTTCCGCGGAGGACGACATCAAGCGCCAGCGACATACATTTTCACAACTCTAACCAACCAGATGAAATTCGTGCAAACACGGACTGATTTCATATAAGCTTGAAGGATTTTGTATAAAAAAGCTGGATCTTCATATAAATAGGATGGAATTCATTACATTTACATGAACTAAGCGGTGCCAATCCGGCTCTGTAGGTATAATTAATACTCCCTCTGTCAGCTGGAGAGGGAGTACATAATCTAAATGGAGCGGGAGTACATAATCTAAATGGAGCGGGAGTACATAATCTAAATGGCTGCCCGCGGATCCCTTTGTCTTCCTCATGTCGGGCAGACACTTTGCGGGGCCAACGAAGGTCCTCGGAAGAGACAAAGAAGCAAAGAAACCACCTGAATGCGCAGTCGTCGCCTCCGCGGTGGCCTTCATGGGACCCAAGTGGCGGCGGCCTCCCGTGTTCTACTTCTCCTTGATTATGGCGGCGGACACGGAGAAGCGGGCCACCGACTTGTCGCTCTCGACGCACCCGGCTTCTGTCTCTGCCTGCATGGCGCTGCCGTAGGCACGGGAGGCGCGCCCACAGACACGGGAGGCGCGGCACCGCAGACACTGGTGGCGCGGTATGATGCGGCAACGACGACGCCCATACCGGCGTGGAGCAACTCGCCACTCCTCATCGAGCTGAACTGGAGTGGCAAGTTGCTGAACCACGCGCCTGATTGGGGCGGCAACTGGCTCCGTCGGGCCAAGCAAGGTTGGTGAAGCATCGGGCGACCTCTCCCATATCCGGAGGGCTCGGCGGGCCACCCAACCGGGTAATATGCCAGAGAACGGCTCCTCGGAAGCCATCAGAAGAGTGGAGAAAATGGTGAAGGAGGAGATGGGGAGTGGCGGAGGGGTGCGATTCTTGCCCGCTGTCTGTCTGGCCTCGTGTAAATAGAGGGCGGACGGTAGGAGCTTGGCCGGCTTCTGGCCTCGTTTAGACCATGGTTAATAATATAGCCAGCTGCTAGCTATAACATGTTGCCATGTCATTTACAGCCAATGTAATAGCTAACACGTAATAGTTGGCTATAAGAAAGTACTACTTTGTCAACATATGGCCCACCTTCCACTCTCACAAAGCTTCTTGGACCTCGTGCTACAACCGGCTGTAAGTCTACAACCCGCTTCCCCTCTCTCTCCTCTTCTCTCTCTTCCAACTAAGCAATAATACAATATTTAAATACTTACAACTCGCTTACATCACCCTATTAGGCCCTGTAGGAACAGGGTGGAGGACAAAGTCAAAACCTACAGGCTTGAAATTGGAGGAATTTTTCTAACTAGTGGTGCTCGGAACGCAGGAAGCTATGCTAGCTGTACAAGAGATAGAATGCACTTATGGCTGGATTAAAAAAAATCAAGGGCAACTTGTTGTGCATGCGACTGGGTGAATCGTTGTTACATGTGAACATAGACCACATACACCACCACCGTTTTAGCAACACAGGTCCATGCATGGTCCATGTAAACCAGGTGTACGCCACTTCTGGAGCCAGACATGTCAAATACAGTGCTCCTGCACTGGGCTAGTTTGCCTCGGGCCTACGCAAAAAATGAGCTTCCAGTAGATGTTTCAGTTCCCATGAAAAGCTCAGGTTAAGAAGCATTTCCTTTGAAATCGGCTGGGTTCTTTCCTTTGTACCGAACGCTCCTAAAGAAAAAAATACCGAAGGAAAGGAAACCACCACAATTCTCGTAGAATTCCTTCGTCCCGAACAGGGCCTTATACTTGCTCTTAAACTGAGGGCGGACGGGAGGAGCTTGGCCGGTGTTGCATTTAATTCCGGCCCGCTCAAGAACGGACGTGTGGCCGGAGTAGGTTTCTCGGTTTGCATGCGGGTTTAATAGAGGGGTTTGATGAAGGCGAGGAGGCATGTTTAGCCGGGCGTGCAGCGGGCGGTGCCGTACTATTCAATTTGACAGCGGGTGAAGCAGTTCCCGATACGGCTTTAATGCAGACGAGGGAGGGAGTAGCGGTTCCCGAAATGTTGAACGATCAATGCATCCTCCTTCAATTTATGCATGAGGGAAGTAATGGGAGGAGGGCCGGGAAAAGAGGCTGCACGATGTGAATGCAGCGCAGTTTGCCCTCATATAAAGGCGCCCCTCCATTCCAATGCATCTACCACATCATACGCACCTAAGTATTTGCCTAAGCACCTACACTAAGCGCAAAAGAGCTCACTCTAGACACATGGAGGCGATGCGCGCGAGCGGCCAGCGGCTGTGGCAGATGGTCCACGACGTCGGCCTACGGCATGGCGCCGAGGATCGTCTCCAGATGGTGTTGGAGACCGGCTGGTGGATGGCCGCCGTCGATGCCAAGTACGACTCTCAGTTGGACCAGATGATCGTTGCCAGCACCAAAAAGTTCACCGTCCTCAAGAAGCTCGCGGACGACATCGCCGTACTCCTCCAGCCCGCGCGCCCGGGCTCCTTGTTGCCTGCCACCCTAATCGGCCTCCATGGCCGGAACCTCTTTGAAGCACTGGTGGCCTTGCGACTGCCCGCCAACGCCCCGAAGAATGTCCACCTGGAGGTCGCGCTCGCCGCGAGGCGCCTCGCCCTGCAAGAATTCGTCGACCTACACATCCACGTGTACGAGCAAATCGTGTACATAGGTATCTACAAGGCTAGTGAGGACGCTATGACGTTGGCCTTCCTCAACCAGCTGGAAGCCTTGGATGCCTTTGCTAAGAAGCACCTCGACCTCACCACAAAAGCCGCCGCTCCTTAGCCGCCGGTCGGTGGCCCGACGCACTAAGTTGAGGAGGAGGAGGTTGTACGTTGATGGATGCATCTTTCTTCTTGCCTTCTGTAACCACCATTGCGATCGCATCATCATCGTGGCCTTAATTCTTATTGTGCTATTGCATTCTTGTTCCAGTCAATACCGACATGTGCGATCCCTTTTCTTAATTATATGCATCACTGTAACTAGTACTCCATCCGTCAATTTATAAGTTGTGCTTACCTTTTCCATCAACTTCGTGCAACGCGCGGGCATCTTGCTAGAAACACTAGAACATGTCAGACCGCGTGTGACCAAACCGACGATGTACCAACCTAGCTACTATGTACCCTGCTTATCTGGCAGAAATAGCCCCGCCCTAGCATTTCCGATCGTTATTTCTATCCATCGATCGTGCCAAGGAGCATAACCAAAATGTTACAATTTATACATGTTTCTCTACTCCTACTCCTATAAAAGACTCAGTTGGTGATGGTGGTGTGTCTCGCATCCGTCGTTTCTGACCATTATATCTGCATCTAACGTCTATGAGGTAAGTTGTGGCATTTTTGCAACAATAGCCCACTTCTCTGCTCCAATTTGCAGAAAACCCCTTATTAGCTTGAAAGCAACCACATCCCTCCATCACCTCATCAAAACAACGTGAGAAATATATATATACTCCTATAAAAGACTCAGTTCGTGATGGTGGTGTGTCTGCCATCCGTCGTTTCTGACCATTAGATCTGCATCTAACGGCCGTGAGGTAAGTTGTGGCATTTTTGCAACAATAGCCCACTTCTCTGCTCCAATTTGCAGAAAACCCCTTATTATCTTGAAAGCAACCACATCCCTTGTCAGGACCGGTCCTTCAGTAAAATAATTACCGGAAGACCGACCTTTTTATTAAACCAGCGAGGAATATTATTACCTGCTGGCAGACAAATCCTTCATACAGAATTCCAGTACACTGAATATTATACAAGGTTGAGCTGGGGTTGCTCAACAATTTTATTACAAGTGCGCCAATATAATACATAGAGGCGGATATGACACAAGGCAGGGTGGCATACTAATGACTCGTAATAAAAGGTGGTGGAATATGTCACAGTGAAGTGGGTGATGTGACTCCAACATTCTACAGCTCATCGGGTATCGGAGTGAAACCCGATGAATTTATTTGGTGGTAGGCGGAAGCGGTTATAAAACAGTGATCAACTCCAGGATCGCAAGGGACAGACTGGGACTCCTCTAAGCGTCGGACTCGCTATCGAATTCCTCATCCATGAGATCGCCTTCGTCCACATCTGGCCAAATCAACAAGCCAGGTGAGTACTTTGAATGTACTCGCAAGACAGTTCGGACTTAAGATATAATAAATTCCAACATGATGCATATGAGTATTCCAGCAAAAATGCGACCGGAATAAAATATTAATGTACTGTAAGCAACGATAGAAGTCGGGCGGTAATCCTCCCGAAATCCATAAGACAAAAGAAGGAAACCAAATGAGTGTCTGAATGACGCCTCGTGGAAAAATAAATGAAAGCATGCCACAGTCGGGCGTCTGAGCGACACCGCATAAAGGGCTTATAAAAATAAAAGGAATGCCACAGTCGGACGTCTGAGCGACATCACAGAAAGGGCTTGTAAATCAAAAGAATGCCACAGTCGGACGTTTGAGCGACATCACATAAAGGGCTTATAAATAAAAAGGATGCCACAGTCAGATGTCTGAGCGACATCACATAAAGGGCTTATAAGTAACAAGAATGCCACAGTCGGACGTCTGGGCGACATCACATAAAGGGCTTATAAATAAAAAGAATGCCACAGTCGGACGTTTGAGCGACATCACATAAAGGGCTTATAAATAAAAAGGATGCCACAGTCGGACGTATGAGCGACATCACATAAAGGGCTTATAAGTAACAAGAATGCCACAGTCGGACGTCTGGGCGACATGACATAAAGGGCTTATAAATAACAGTAGTATAATGATGAAATACTTCTGTAAGTAAAATTAATACAGAGATAGTTGGTGAGTTCATCTACCAAATGAACTTGACGAAAACACTATTCTGGTTACCAACAAGAATAAACTAGAGACGGTCACTGGGTTGACATGAAGATTGATCCTAGGCCATAAACATGGCGACTGGAAGAATTTAACTCTGCAGAGCTTGTACTATGAACTCATAGCCAACGGGTTCTACTAGCCACGTGGGCTAGTCCCGTCTACGATGTTTTAGTAGAAACCCAACTAACCAGTACACACCCATTTAACATCCTGTTGTCCGGAATCACCCGCGACGACATTCATGGAAAACTTTAAGACGGGGAGGCTACAACCTCGAATAGCATGGGATCAAATTTATATATGCGCGCTCTAAGGGGTGCCCGCATCTCGGTCCCAACCGGAAACACCCATGCCCCCTGACCGGATGACGGGCTTTAATCCAGGGCCATGGAACCCTCATCCCGGCCCCTCTACTTGGTGTGTACTCGGGAAGTGGTTTACAACTGACTAGACCGTAATCCCAATGGACGGCCTATGATAGTACCGAAAAAAGGAGATGAACGAAATCATGACATGATCTCCGTTGATACTGAGTTAACCAACTACTGGCATGCTCCAACAATACCAGCATTCCACCCATCATATCACCATATGAGGTGGTCCAAACATTATCATTCGGGACTCACCCGAAGCTTACTTGCATGAAATATGCCATACACTTATGCCCATATGATCATGCTTATGAAACGGACTACTCGAGCAAACATGCAACACACTCATCATATCAAGAGTTCAAACATGCTTGCCTGGTTCTGAAAAGTCGGAGCCTAACTCGGTGTGATTCGCGTCTCCGTCACGGCCTCCGATATCTATCTATTCAAACAAAATACATACTAACATAAATACCGCGCGTGCAAATAAAGTTGCTCCAAATATTTCCACATAAATATGACAAAAAACTAGGCAGAAAACTAAGGTGGACAGAAAAAGAATCAACTCAAAATCACTTTTAGTTTAAAAGATATTAAGGTTTCTGTCCAGGGACTCATCTGTAATGAAACAGAAAAGATCCAGGGGCTAGAACAGAAAATAGCAAAGCGAATTGGTACGCAGTACGCCAACCACAGAGGGGAGACGTATTTTGCCAAATGCGCTAACAGAAAACGATTCGAGGGGGAGAGATGTGAGGCTGACAAGGGACCCCACTTGTCAGGTTTGAAAATGGAAACAGAGCCGCGCCAGCGTCGGTGCTGCGGTGGTCGCCGGCGTCGATCCACGGCGAGTTAGGGGAGGGGAGTGGTACATACGGCTTCACGATGGTCTTCCGCGTCGAACGGTGGTGGAGTTGGGTGTCGGCAAGCCCCACGCCGACGACGATCCTGTCTCCGGCGGACGGTGGCTCGGGTGGTCGTGGACCTCGTAGGAGAAGGCCCCTGGTATGAATTTGAAGTGGGGGTTAGGTCTAGGTGGTTGCCAGGATGCTACGCCCGAGTCCATGGCGGCGGAGAGGCCCTCACCGGAGTGAACGGAGCTGGAGCCCGAGGAGGAGGTAGCTGGCCGGAGTTGGGGAAGAAGGGCCCCTCGAGGCTCTTCCAGAGGTTGGGCGCGGTCTAGGGAGGTAGTGGAGGTGTGTGCGCTCGAGCACGAGCTCGGGGGTGCCTTATATAGGCGGCTCGAGGTGGCTGCCGTGAATGGATAAGTCCGGCGAGTCGATTACGGTGCTGCAGTGGCCGGACGGCGGAGTTAGGGGCTTGAGCATCATCTAGTAGCTGTAGAGGTTCCATTCCTGCGCCTAACTCAGCAGGAGAGGTGGAGTTACGGGCTGTCACCGATGGAACGGCCACGCGGCACGTCGGCGGCAGAAACGACACTCTGTGCGTGCCAGGCCACGGCGAGGGCGTGCGCTGGCTGTGGAGATGGACACGCGGAGCACTGGGGTGGTTTGGGCGGTGCTAAACGGCATTATGCCGCGGGGTTGCTTCTGTCAGCCGCCACGGGCGGCACTGTTGCCGTGGCAGTCGCCGGGGCGGTCGGGCCAGAGCGCCACCGACGCCCAGAAGCTGCCAAGCGAGCGTGCGGCACATGGATAAGAAGAAGCTGCAGTGCAGCGTCGAGCCAAGGAGGTACTGGCGAGGTTTGTCGCTACGCTGAAGAAACTGACGAAACTGACAAACTGTCGAGCTGTCGACAGTTTCAGTTAACAGTTCTGAATTTGACAGACAGTGTATGCTAAGTGTTTGATGAAATGATTCTGGTATGTGGGCAATGTTGCTGGGGCTGATTTTTGGTGGTGTGGCCTCTTGATGTATCTAGAGGCTGTCTGATTTTTCACAGAATTTTTGGAAGAAGATAAATATGAATTTCACCAAATTTTGCAAATCTGGTCCAAACTTGCAGTAGGTGAAATTTGAAAATTTTGAACTATGGACCAGTGAAACAAGATGGATCTAGGTTGTGGGTACTAAAGACTATCTAGGAGAGTTGGTTTGGAGTCAAATAACTAGATGAAAATGGTGGCTGCTTTGTAAATCACCAAGGTCCACTATAAAAGATAGAAATAGTTTTGGAGTGAAATAAATAGAAGAAAAATCCCAATAAGGTCAAAACTTGCTGGAATTCAAGAGATGCTTGTCTTAAGGTGTGAAGAGAGCCTTGGAGCTAAACATTTCTATTGGGGTCATGACAAGATGAAGGATGGAGAGGGAGATAAGTCCAAGGTTAAACTTGAGAGGTCTAACTCAAGAAGGGGAGAATTCAAACAACCACTTTTGAAACTCAACTTGTGCTTGAGCCAAACACAAGAGCAAAACTTCAAGGCCAAAAACCAAGCTTGAGAAAACACACAAACTTTGGCCAGAGGGAATTTTTAGAAGGGTTTTAAGAGAAGATCAACAAACCCCTTTCCAAAAGGCCAAAAGTTTGGAAGAAAAACCAACTCAAAAATTTGGGGTGTTACAACACCTACCCCCTTAGGAAAATCTCGTCCCCGAGATTTCAGCTGATCCTCAAATAGGTGTGGATGCTCTGCCCGAAGGAAGTCTTCCCTTTCCCACGTTGCCTCATCCTCTGTGTGATTACTCCACTGAACCTTAACGAATTTAATAGTTTTCTGACGGGTCCTCCTTTCAGACTCCTCCAAAATCTTCACTGGGTGTTCTCGGTAGGTGAGATCTGGTTGTACATCAAGGTTCTCATGTGACACATGTTTCTCTGGGTTGCTTACACACTTCCGTAGTTGCGAGACATGGAACACGTCGTGGACGTCTGACAGTTCCTTGGGAAGGTCCAGCTGATAAGCCACTATGCCTCTCCGTGCAACTATACGGAAGGGTCCGATGAATCGTGGTGCCAGTTTCCCTTTGACTTTAAATCGTTGTAGTCCTCTCATTGGTGACACACGCAAATATACGTCATCACAGGGCTCAAAACTTATTTCCAGATGCTTTTGATCGTAATAGCTCTTTTGTCGGCTTTGGGCGGTTTTGAGTCGATCCCGTATTATTTTTACTCTTTCCTCGACTTCCTTTAACATATCTAGGCCGAATATGCGACTGTCCCCTGTTTCTGACCAGTTCAATGGGGTACGGCATCTTCATCCGTACAAGGCTTCGAAAGGTGCCATCTACAGGCTAGCTTGGTAACTATTGTTGTATGCAAACTCGGCATATGGTAAGCTTTCCTCCCAGCTGGTCCCATAGGTGAGGACACATGCCCTTAGCATGTCTTCGAGTATTTGATTTACTCGTTCCGTTTGTCCTCCAGCCTGGGGGTGATAAGCTGTACTGAATGTTAGTTGTGTCTCGAGGGCTTGCTGCAACTGGTCCCAAAATTTCGAGACAAACTGAGTGCCTCTGTCAGATATTATAGTCTTGGGAACACCATGTAGGCATACTATCCGGGCGAGATAAAGCTTGGCGAGCCTTTGAGTAGTATGGGTCGTCTTGACTGGTATGAAATGTGCCACCTTGGTCAACCTATCCGTGATGACCCATATGGCATCGTTACCGTGTTGTGACCGTGGTAGTCCAACAATAAAATCCATTCCAATATCATCCCATTTCCATTCTGGTATCTTGTTTGGCTGTAATAGTCCTGCGGGTTTTTGGTGCTCGGCTTTAATGCGTTGACATGAATCGCAGCATGCAATAAATGTGGCTATATCCCTCTTCATGCCATGCCACCAAAATCATTCCTGAATATCCTTGTACATTTTCGTACCTCCAAGGTGGATTGAGTATGGAGCGGTGTGGCTTTCTGCTAGAATTTGCTTTTTAAGGTCGCTGCTATTTGGTACACAAAGTCTGTCTCCGAACCATAATATTCCTTCACTGTCTATGGTGAATTCTGAGGCCTTGCCCTGACTTACTTTTCTTTTTATCCCTTCGATGCTGGGGTGTCCAAGTTGAGCCTTCTTTATTTGCTCTACTAGCGTAGGCTGTATTTCTAGCTTGGATACTTCGCCTTCCATGACCATCATTAGGTTGAGTCTGGCGAATTCTTGCTGAAATTTGGGTCTCAGGTTCTGTATTCTGCCGCTGTTCGGGCTGGGGTTACGGCTGAGAGCATCCGCTACCACGTTTGCTTTTCCTGGGTGATAGTGGATACCAACGTCGTAATCTTTTACCAATTCTAGCCAGCGTCGTTGTCGTAAATTGAGATCTGGCTGTGTGAAAATATAGCTGAGGCTCTTATGGTCCATATATATTTCACAGCGATTTCCAAGCAAAAAGTGCCTCCACTCCTTGAGTGCATGAATGACTGCTGCCAACTCCAAATCATGGGTAGGATAATTTTCTTCATGTTTCCACAGTTGCCGGGAAGCGTAGGCGACTACCTTGCCTTCTTGCATTAGTACGCATCTGAGGCCTTTCCGGTATGCGTCGCAATATACTTCAAAACTCTTGTGTATGTCTTGTACAATTAATACTGGGGCTGTTGTTAACCTCTTTTTGAGCTCTTGGAAGCTTTTCTCACATGCTTCGGTCCACACGAATTTCTTATCCTTCTTGAGTAGTTGTGTCATTGGTTTGGCTATGGTGGAAAATCCTTCAATAAATCTTCTATAATATCCGGCCATACCGAGGAAACTGCGTATATCCGTTACACTGGCTGGCGACTTCCAGCCAAGTACAGCCTTGACTTTATCTGGGTCCATAGCAATTCCTTTTTGTGTTAATACGTGTCCTAGGAAACCCACTTGTCTCAACCAAAATTCACATTTGCTGAATTTGGCGTAAAGTTGGTGTTTCCTTAATTCTCCCAGTACAATGCGGAGATGTTCAACATGTTCTTTTGGTGTCTTTGAATATACCAAGATATCATCAATAAATACCACCACAAATTTGTCCATGAATTTCATAAATACCTCGTTCATAGGGTGGACGAAATATGCGGGGGCGTTGGTCAGTCCAAACGACATTACTGTAAATTCATAAAGTCTGTATCTTGAGGTGAATGCTGTTTTCGGGATATCTTCTGTCCGTACTTTCAGTTGATGATAACCTGACCTTAGATCAACCTTTGAGAAAACCTTGGCTTGCGCGAGCTGGTCAAATAAATCATTTATTCGTGGCATCGGATATTTGTTCTTGATTGTGACCATGTTGAGTGCTCGGTAGTCTATACACAACCTCATGGTCCCATCCTTCTTTTTGGCAAATAATACTGGCGAACCCCAAGGTGAGGAGCTGGCCCGTATAAATCCTTTGTCCAATAGTTCCTTTATTTGCTTCTTCAATTCAACCAACTTGGATGGTGCCATTCTGTATGGTTTCTTATATATGGGGGTGGTTCCCGGTGCGAGTTCAATAATGAATTCTATTTCTCTGTCTGGCGGCATGCCTGGTAGTTCCTCGGGAAATACGTCCGGAAATTCACATACAACTGGAACCTTGCTTAACTCAGATGTATCAACTTTGTTTAATTTTGGTTGCCGTGACACCGGTCTTTCCTGAGCTGCGACCCTTATTGTCTTCCCATGATGATGAGTAAGAATCACTGTCCTGTTGAAGCAGTCGATAAATCCTTTATTGGTGGTTAGCCAATCCATACCCAGGATAACATTCAGTCCCTTGTTTTCCAACACGATGAGGTTTGCGTGAAACTTTAATCCCTCAATTTCAATGGTCAAACCTTGGCAGTAATTCTGAGTGATCTGCTTACTTCCGGGGGACTTGATGGTCATTGATTTTCTTAAGGGAAGTATTGAAAAACCATGTTGCAAAGCAAAACTCTTCGAAATGAACGAATGAGAAGCTCCAGAATCAAACAAAACCGTGGCAGGTATTGTGTTGACAGGAAACGTACCGAGTACGATATCTGGGGCATCCTGTGCTTGCTCCTTGGTCACATGGTTCAGGTGGCCTTTCCTGTGATTGTTATTGGGGTTGAAATTGTTACGCTTGGGTGCGGAATTGTTCCCGTTGCTGTTTGGCTTTGGTGTCGAGTTTCTTGGCTTTGGGCACTGTTTAGCATAGTGCCCCTCTTCTCCACATGCGTAGCAGGTAACACCCGGGAGATAGGTGAAATCCTTGTCTCTTGCATGAAAATTCTTATTTGGACGAGTGTCATTGGTCGTGGGTCTGCTCGCCCCATTCCTCTGGAAATTCACCTTATTTTTGTTGTTGCGGGGGTGGTTGGTCTGATCCCTTTTTCTCTTGCGAAGGTCTTCCAGACTGCGACGTTCGTTTTCCAACGTTATGGCTTTGTCTACCAAAGTCTTGAAATTTGGAAAAGTCTGTACGACTAACTGGCATTTTAGTGCTGGTGCCAGTCCGTCCAGGAATTTCTCCATCTTTTTATTTTCTGTCATTCGCTCTTCGTTGGCATAGCATGATAACTGCGCAAACTGACTGTTGTACTCCTGTACTGTCATGCCTCTTTGCTTGAGATCATCAAATTCTCTTTTCTTGATCTTCATAATACTCTTAGGGATGTGTGCCCCACGAAAGCCTTCCTTGAAATCTTCCCAGGTGATATTATTCACGTCGGGATGCATAAGCAGGAAATTTTCCCACCAGGACGCGGCTGCTCCAGTAAGGTAATGTGGTGCGTACAACACTTTTTCACGGTCTGAGCATTGTGCCACAATTAATTTCCTTTCAATATCTCGAAGCCAATCATCGGCCTCAAGAGGCTTGTCTGTGTGCGAAAATGTTGTTGGACGCGTCTCCTAAAATTCAGACAGTTTTGAGTGCTGTTGGTATGGCTCGCGGTGATTTCCCATGTTAATGACATGGTTCATCATTTCTTGGTGCTGTTGCTGACTTTGCTCGTAAAGACGACACACTTGAGAAAATGCCGTTTCACTGCCCTGCTGACTTGACTGCCCCTGTGAGAAATTGTTGTTTGTCTGTGTGCCATAATTTTGTTCCGGTGGACTTGCCATGGAACGTGTCCAGGGACGAGTCATTTCTTACTCTGGGGGTAATAAAGCAGAAATCCTGAGAAGAACCGAGCAGCAAAATAAACCAAGATTTTGCAAAAACGATTAAACACGAGCTCGAAAAAGATTTTTGAAATAAACTGGTTGATTGCGCACGGAGAAGGCTGCTAGTACATATATTACACGCCGGTTCTAATTATACATATGTCACTCAGGGTGTGCGTACACATCCTGACATGTTATTTAAACCTAGTGCACTCCTCCAAGATCCTACATGATGCGCAAACAGACTACTCCCATCATCCTATTTTACATAACACACAAATATTACAAGCGAGCGCGGTGCGTCGCGGAATGACGCTCTAGTCAGAGATGTTGAAGATTTCCCTCGGCCTGCCGAGGGTAAGGCCCAGTGGTGCAGGAGACTCAACTTCCTCCTCACTAATGGGCTCCAGGCGCGGAGTATGAGTACGAGGTGTCGAAGTAGGTGCAGCAGGCGGTGCAGCTCTGACTGGAGTAGGAGCAATGACTTGGTCAAACTCCTCAGTGGTAGGTAGACGGCGAGCGGTGGCCATGATGGAAGGTGCATAGGATGCGGCGGACGAGACAAATGTCATTGGTGGTGCAGTATGGAGCAGCCCCCTCCTGTTGGCGGAGCCACTCTGGACCAACTCCATACGGGTGGCCACTAGGTCGTCCACCAGATTATCAAAGGCTGCCTCAAGTGCCTTGAGGTACTCAACCATTGATTCAATGGCTTCGTCACGCTCCCCATTTGCGCATGCAAATGCATAGTGACACGTATATGGCACGTGGCATGGGAGGTAACGAAAGCAACGAGTCTTCATCGAAGGAAGGATGTCCCAGAGACGAGCTATCGCCTCACGGGCAGCCATCTGCATGGCATGCCTCTCCGTAGGCATGGCTCTGCCCACAAATCGAAGGCGGCGCGCTTCAGAACGCCCACCTTTGAAGTGTACCATAGCCTGATGCATAGACACACTGTCGTTGAGCTTGTGACGGTAGAGAGTAAACTCGGGACGTGTGGATGGCCCGATCGCGACTTTGGTGATGGCGAAGAGGAGCTTGACAAACCCCTCTGGAATGTTGGCGAATACCTGTGCATCACAGTCGTTGCTGGCCATCTACAAAAGTAGACAAAAATTCCGAATAGTCAGGCCATAAATTTATGCTGACCAACCGAAAATTGCTACAGATGTAAAAATGCTGAAAAGCAATTTTTTTCGCTAATAACCGGTTAGCGAGCGCACCTAGTGGCTTCCTACAGTCAGCCTGGCTCTGATACCAAGGTTGTCAGGACCGGTCCTTCAGTAAAATAATTACCGGAAGACCGACCTTTTTATTAAATCAGCGAGGAATATTATTACCTGCTCGCAGACAAATCCTTGATACAGAATTCCAGTACACTGAATATTATACAAGGTTGAGCTGGGGTTGCTGAACAATTTTATTACAAGTGTGCCAATATAATACATAGAGGCGGATATGACACAAGGCAGGATAGCATACTAATGACTCGTAATAAAAGGTGGTTGAATATGTCATAGTGAAGTGGGTGATGTGACTCCAACATTCTACAGCTCATCGGGTATCGGAGTGAAACCCGATGAATTTATTTGGTGGTAGGCGGAAGCGGTTATAAAACAGTGATCAACTCCAGGATCGCATGGGACTGACTGGGACTCCTCTAAGCGTCGGGCTCGCTATCGAATTCCTCATCCATGAGATCGCCTTCGTCCACATCCGGCCAAATCAACAAGCCAGGTGAGTACTTTGAATGTACTCGCAAGACAGTTCGGACTTAAGATATAATAAATGCCAACATGATGCATATGAGTATTCCAGCAAAAATGCGACCGGAATAAAATATTAATGTACTATAAGCAACGATAGAAGTCGGGCGATAATCCTCCCAAAATCCATAAGACAAAAGAAGGAAACCAAACGAGTGTCTGAATGACGCCTCGTGGAAAAATAAATGAAATCATGCCACAGTCGGGCGTCTGAGCGACACCGCATAAAGGGCTTATAAAAATAAAAGGAATGCCACAATCGGACGTCTGAGCGACATCACAGAGAGGGCTTATAAATAAAAAGAATGCCACAGTCGGACGTCTGAGCGACATCACATAAAGGGCTTATAAATAAAAAGGATGCCACAGTCGGACGTCCGAGCGACATCACATAAAGGGCTTATAAGTAACAAGAATGCCACAGTCGGACGTCTGGGCGACATCACATAAAGGGATTATAAATAAAAAGAATGCCATAGTCGGATGTCTGAGCGACATCACATAAAGGGCTTATAAATAAAAAGGATGCCACAGTCGGACGTCTAAGCGACATCACATAGAGGGCTTATAAGTAACAAGAATGCCACAATCGGACGTCTGGGCGACATCACATAAAGGGCTTATAAATAACAGTAGTATAATGATGAAATACTTCTGTAAGTAAAATTAATACAAAGATAGTTGGTGAGTTCATCTACCAAATGAACTTGACGAAAACACTATTCTGGTTACCAACAAGAATAAACTAGAGACGGTCACTGGGTTGACATGAAGATTGATCCTAGGCCATAAACATGGCTACTGGAAGAATTTAACTCTGTAGAGCTTGTACTATGAACTCATAGCCAACGGGTTCTACTTGCCACGTGGGCTAGTCCCGTCTATGGTGTTTTAGTAGAAACCCAACTAACCAGTACACACCCATTTAACATCCTGTCGTCCGGAATCACCCGCGACGACATTCACGGAAAACTTTAAGACGGGGAGGCTACAACCTCGAATAGCATGTGATCAAATTTATATATGCGCGCTCTAAGGGGTGCCCCCCTCTCGTTCCCAACCGGAAACACCCATGCCCCCTGACCGGATGACGGGCTTTAATCCAGGGCCATGGAACCCTCATCCCGGCCCCTCTACTTGGTGTGTACTCGGGAAGTGGTTTACGACTGACTAGACCGTAATCCCAACGGACGGCCTATGATAGTACCGAAAAAAGGAGATGAACGGAATCATGACATGATCTCCGTTGATACTGAGTTAACCAACTACTGGCATGCTCCAATAATACCAGCATTCCACCCATCATATCACCATATGATCAAGGTGGTCCAAACATTATCATTCGGGACTCACCCGAAGCTTACTTGCATGAAATATGCCATACACATATGCCCATATGATCATGCTTATGAAACGGACTACTCGAGCAAACATGCAACACACTCATCATATCAAGAGTTCAAACATGCTTGCCTGGTTTTGAAAAGTCGGAGCCTAACTCGGTGTGATTCGCGTCTCCGTCACGGCCTCCGGTATCTATGTATTCAAACAAAATACAAACTAACATAAATACCGCGCGTGCAAATAAAGTTGCTCCAAATATTTCCACATAAATATGACAAAAAACTAGGCAGAAAACTAAGGTGGACAGAAAAAGAATCAACTCAAAATCACTTTTAGTTTAAAAGATATTAAGGTTTCTGTCCAGGGACTCATCTGTAATGAAACAGAAAAGATCCAGGGGCTAGAACAGAAAATAGAAAAGCGAATCGGTACGCAGTACGCCAACCGCAGAGGGGAGACGTATTTTGCCGAATGCGCTAATAGAAAATGATTCGAGGGGGAGAGATGTGAGGCTGACAAGGGACCCCACTTGTCAGGTTTGAAAATGGAAACAGAGCCGCGCCGGCGCCGATGCTGCGGTGGTCGCCGACGTCGGTCCACGGCGAGTTAGGGGAGGGGAGTGGTACGTACGGCTTCACGATGGTCTTCCGCATCGAACGGTGGTGGAGTTGGGTGTCGGCGAGCCCCACGTCGACGGCGACCCTGTCTCCGGCGGACGGCGGCTCGGGTGGTCGTGGACCTCGTCGGAGAAGGCCCCTGGTATGAAATTGAAGTGGGGGTTAGGTCTAGGTGGTTGCCAGGATGCTACGCCCGAGTCCACGGCGGCGGAGAGGCCCTCACCGGAGTGAACGGAGCTGGAGCCCGAGGCGGAGGTAGCTGGCCGGAGTTGGGGAAGAAGGGCCCCTCGAGGCTCTTCCGGAGGTTGGGCGCCGTCTAGGGAGGTAGTGGAGGTGTGTGCGCTCGAGCACGAGCTCGGGGGTGCCTTATATAGGCGGCTCGAGGTGGCTGCCGTGAACGGATAAGTCCGGCGAGTCGATTACGGTGCTGCAGTGGCCGGACGGCGGAGTTAGGGGCTTGAGCATCATCTAGTAGCTGTAGAGGTTCCATTCCCGCGCCTAACTCAGCAGGAGAGGTGGAGTTACGGGCTCTCACCGGCGGAACGGCCGCGCGGCACGTCGGCGGCAGAAACGGCGCTCTGTGCGTGCCTGGCCACGGCGAGGGCGTGCCAGGCGTGCGCTGGCTATGGAGATGGACACGCGGAGCACTGGGGTGGTTTGGGCGGCGCTAAACGGCGTTGCGTCGCGGGGTTGCTTCTGTCAGCCGCCACGGGCGGCGCTGTTGCCG
Source organism: Secale cereale (assembly GCA_902687465.1). Classification (NCBI taxonomy): domain Eukaryota; kingdom Viridiplantae; phylum Streptophyta; class Magnoliopsida; order Poales; family Poaceae; genus Secale; species Secale cereale. The sequence goes on from LR738711.1 coordinate 729,607,233, forward strand.
TGGCAGTCGCCGGCGCGGTCGGGCCAGAGCGCCACCGACGCCCAGAAGCTGCCAAGCGAGCGTGCGGCGCATGGATAAGAAGAAGCTGCAATGCAGCGTCGAGCCAAGGAGGTACTGGCGAGGTTTGTCGCTGCGCTGAAGAAACTGACGAAACTGACGAACTGTCGAGCTGTCGACAGTTTCAGTTAACAGTTCTGAATTCGACAGACAGTGTATGCTAAGTGTTTGATGAAATGATTCTGGTATGTGCGCAATGTTGCTGGGGCTGATTTTTGATGGTGTGGCCTCTTGATGTATCTAGAGGCTGTCTGATTTTTCACAGAATTTTTGGAAGAAGATAAATATGAATTTCACCAAATTTTGCAAATCTGGTCCAAACTTGCAGTAGGTGAAATTTGAAAATTTTGAACTATGGACCAGTGAAACAAGATGGATCTAGGTTGTGGGTACTAAAGACTATCTAGGAGAGTTGGTTTGGAGTCAAATAACTAGATGAAAATGGTGGCTCCTTTGTAAATCACCAAGGTCCACTATAAAAGATAGAAATAGTTTTGGAGTGAAATAAATAGAAGAAAAATCCCAATAAGGTCAAAACTTGCTGGAATTCAAGAGAGGCTTCTCTTAAGGTGTGAAGAGACCCTTGGAGCTAAACATTTCTGTTGGGGTCATGACAAGATGAAGGATGGAGAGGGAGATAAGTCCAAGGTTAAACTTGAGAGGTCTAACTCAAGAAGGGGAGAATTCAAACAACCACTTTTGAAACTCAACTTGTGCTTGAGCCAAACACAAGAGCAAAACTTCAAGGCAAAAAACCAAGCTTGAGAAAACACACAAACTTTGGCCAGAGGGAATTTTAAGAAGGGTTTTAAGAGAAGATCAACAAACCCCTTTCCAAAAGGCCAAAAGTTTGGAAGAAAAACCAACTCAAAAATTTGGGGTGTTACATCCCTCCCTCACCTCATCAAAACAGTCTGAGAAATATATTGAGTTGGTGATGTTGGTGATGTTGGTGTGTCTGCCATTCGTCGTTTCTGACCATTAGATCTGCATCTAACGGCTGTGAGGTAAGTTGTGGCATTTTTGCAACAATACCCAACTTCTCTGCTCCAATTTGAAGAAAACCCCTTATTATCTTGAAAGTAATCACATCCCTCCCTCACCTCATCAAAACATCGTGAGTAATATATATATACTCCTATAAAAGACTTAGTTGGTGATGGTGGTGTGTCTGCCATCCGTCGTTTCTGACCATTATATCTGCATCTAACGGCCATGAGGTAAGTTGTGGTATTTTTGCAACAATAGCCCTCTTCTCTGCTCCAATTTGCAGAAAACCCCGTATTATCTTGAAAGCAACCACATCCCTCCCCCACCTCATCAAAAGAGCCTGAGACATATATATATACTCCTATAAAAGACTCAGTAGGTGATGGTGGTGTGTCTGCCATCCGTCGTTTCTGACCATTAGATCTGCATCTAAGGGCCGTGAGGTAAGTTGTGGCATTTTTGCAACAATAGCCACTTCTCTGCTCCAATTTGCAGAAAACCCCTTATTATCTTGAAAGCAACCACATCCCTCCCTCACCTCAGCCAAACAGCCTGAGAAATATATATACACTCCTATAAAAGACTCAGTTGGTGATGGTGGTGTGTCTGCCATCCGTCGTTTCTGACCATTAGATCTGCATCTAACGGCTGTGAGGTAAGTTGTGGCATTTTTTGCAATAGTAGCCCACTTTTTTGCTCCAATTTGTAGAAAATCCCTTATTATCTTGAAAGCAACCACATCCCTCCCTCACCTCATCAAAATAGCCTGAGAAATATATATATACTCCTATAAAAGACTCAGTTGCTGATGGTGGTGTGTCTGCCATCCGTCGTTTCTGACCATTAGATCTGCATCTAACGGCTGTGAGGTAAGTTGTAGCATTTTTGCAACAATAGCCCACTTCTCTGCTCCAATTTGCAGAAAACCCCTTATTATCTTTAAAGCAACCACATCCCTCCCTCACCTTGTCAAATCAGCCTGAGAAATATATTTTGAGTGAAAAGTACTCCCTCCATTCCTAAATATTTGTCTTTCTAGAGATTTCAATAAGTGACTACATACTGAGCAAAATGAGTGAATCTACACTTCAGAATATGTCTATATAATCCGTATGTGATAGTCCATTCAAAATCTCTAAAAAGTCAAATATTTAGGAATGGATGGAGTAATATATTAGGAGTATATCAAAACAAGAGTGATTTCTTTCAAGTTTGTGAACAACTACTACTATTCTACTACTTTGGATCCGTCGCAACGCACGGGCACATTGCTAGTAAAAGGAAAAGGCCTGCCGCGTTTGCGTCGCACTCCCCCCCCCACACGCCCGAGAATAGGGAGTACTCCACAGCCCGTCCGGCACGACACATAGCTTAGGGAAGGCGTGTTGCCTAGCATTTTCACTTTGATGTGGGACCGCCGTTGAGCAAACCGACTATTGGCAAACCGCACCCCGCTCGCCGCCGGGTTGGAAAACATAAACGATGGGAAGATCTTGCTGTAGCACGGAAGCCAAGAATTTTGGTCAGATGTGGCTCATTGATAGAGTAGCAGCATTCCGTACTACTCTACTCCTACTAGTAACACTATACAACTAGTACTACCACTATACAACTAGTAGGTACATGCACGGCACAACATCGTAGGAACAAAAAACGGGAAGATCTTGTTTTGGGTGATTTATCTTTTTTTTCTGTCAACGTAGTATGAATAATATGATGTGGGGGGGGGGCACCCATGAAGCTTATGTGGCTTGGTTGCATGGCTACGAAAGGTTAGAGAAAAATAAATAGATAATGTGTTTAGAGTGCACTCCACTAAACAGATATACTTTGGATCCATTGCAACGGGCCGGCACATCTATATCTATACCCCCTATATAGTGTGTGAATAACTTTGAAAGTTGGTCGTTGGATGAAGCCAATCCGACGGTACAAAGATGGCAAATCCGAGCACCACTGGCCATTGGATATCATCTACATTCCACCAGATTCTGCCACATGTAGAGTCTAGAAGACTCCACATGTAGAAGCATAATGTACAAACCACCAGAATCTCATGCGTGCAATGCATGTGTACCTACTAGTAGTTGGTAGTAGTAAGAAACAAATTCCGGGTTTGGCACGAGCTCGTACTGCGGAGCACCACAAGGCCTACCGCAGGAGTTACATTTCCCTCTCGGGGCCCACGGGACCGAACATCAGTGGCTTAGTGCCCGACCTATTAGTCAATGACATGCAGACCTTAAATGCGGCTGGCCCACATGTCATTCTCATGGTGGTGGTGTGGTACGCGACTCACTAGTTCGAGATGAACCGACCGATGGTGGCGTGGCCGTGGCGATGGTGCCACAGCTGGGCGTCGGGGCGTTACGAGGCATAGATGGCCACACCGGCGGGTACTACATGTAGTACAGAAGTACTCGAGCTGATGATTGATGCCTGGGACTAAATGTGTCACAACCGCTAGATGAAAATTTGATGGTGCGGGACTGTGGTGTCATGGGCTCGTGCGGCGTTGTGGGAATCGCGTGTGTGTCAGGACCCCGATCCTAAGTCACACCGATCTAGCTGTAACACGTCATATCACTTTGCGGCCTCATGCACGGTAACCCCACGGGTGCCACCTTACCTGGCCCGGGACCGTTTGTGCATTTTGGCACACGTATATGACAGTGTCGCTAGCATCCATATGGCAGAGAACCCGGGCCGACATGGCTAGTTATAAACCAAAAGTGGCACTAGATTACAGAGACATGCATCCATGACCCAGCAACGAACGTGTCGGTCATCAACGTATGAACCCAAGTCGTAGCAAGCTACATGGACTTAAAGGAACAACGCGTGACATTTCCCCTAAGGGACAGACACAGGAACGAAGAAGGACACATGCCGGCCAGCCTACGTGTTCCGAGCAGTAGCAAGCTACCAAGGCTCATTGGAATCACTAGGAGGCATTTCCCTGTAAGGTAGGCTACCAAAGGAAAACAACTAGGTGTCGGATCCCACACATACCAAGCATTTCAAACATACACGCAATATGCTCAATATGTGCAAATACAACATTGCATCACAACAGAACTCTATGACTCAAAGTACTTTATTTAAGAGGCTCCAAGAGCCATACATAACATATCCATACAGGTAGGGGTCACATGACCCAACACTCAAGTCATACAGTCATACAAGCACAAGCGGAAGCTACATGTCTGAGTATAGACAACTTAGAAAATAAAACAGGCTTGGTGTAGCCTGACTATCTACAAGGCCCTTCACAAGCTCCAGATCTCCGTCTGGGTGTCAAGCTACTCGTCGACGTCAACGTCTATGTAGAACCCATCAGCAGGGGCAGGGTTCTCCTCTGCAACAGTTATTAAACAAACATGAGTACAAAGGTACTCAGCAAGTCTTACCACAGAACCTATCATACATGCAACATTATCAAAGGGGGTAGTGGAGTTCAAAGCAGAATGCCAGCTTTGACCTTGGCTAACCTATACTACAACTCTCAACAGATTGCAAGATGTTATTACGAAAACGAGTCCACTACTCACCACATCAATACACTACCGAGGATCCTCTTCCGTCATCCTACGGAAGGGCCATCCGCGGCACTCACGCTTATCTTGAGGCTTTTAGTAGTATCCATCAACTTGTCTATGAACTGTAAGAGTAACCAAGTAGTCCGTACCGCGAACAACGGCTATTCGAATAGATTGATAACCCTGCAGGGGTGTACTTCTTCACACATGTTTTGACCACTTAGCATATGCACACGACATGTACTCGGCAGACTTCAAGCGAAAGCCGACGTGGGTGTAGACCACGACCTAACCAACCACTCAAGTCTCTCGTCCAGGTTTATCGCCTATTTGGGTTCCATCCGTGGGGAGATCCGGCCGGGGTGTCGCTCACGGCCCCAAACGATGTGTACAGGGTTCCCGAGTCACCAAACGGGCAACCGGTACACCATGCCACGTACCTGTCGCATCACAGCCCACCCCGAGGGTCAACGCTGTGCATGACCTCCAGTAAGCTATAAACACTAGAAACTAGTTGCAACTCCTGGACAGAGTACAAGGGCAGTCAATAAGTCGAGCGGGGTCATATTTCAGGGCCCAATGTGTGGTAGTAACTGTAACTTGAATCACACACACAGATCTCGGGTCCTATGGACGATTCCAATGAAACAACCCACCATGTACTCCTACATGGCCTTTCATCGATACCTTTACCAAACGTGTTCCACACTTCCCTCTCTTTATCGGTATGATCATTTCACTCTGATCCATCACCCAGATGAACCAGACCAGACACAACTCTAAGCATAGCAGGCAACATAAACAAATAGCATGGTGGATCACACATCACATGGCTCAATCAACTCCTACACATGCTAGTGGGTTTCAACTATTTACTGTGGCAATGACAGGTCATGCAAGGGATAGGGTTCAACTACCGCAGCAAATAGCAGTTCACACGCTGTTGCCTTAATGCAGTAAAAGAGAGCAGGAGCGAGAAGATTGGGTTTGTATCGGAATGATCAATGATTGCTTGCCTGACAAAGTGGTTGTCGGGTACTGCTCTTCAACTGGATACGCAGCAGTATCCTCGGGAGCAGGACCTAACACAGAGAATACCGGCGATACAATCGTTAACAAACAAATGCAACAATATGATGCATGCTCATGACATGGCAAGATGCATGTGTGTTTGCTAATGCAACTAAAACCAGAAGGGTTTGGACCTATTTGAATCAAAGATTCAAATTGGAGTTCAAACTATTATTTAAATAAGTGCATTATCATGTTTTTGATGTATACAGCAAGTTAACTTGTTCAAACATGCATGAAACCAGTGCCATTGGAAAGATTGGATTTTTCTGATCATTTTTCATATATAAATCTTTTCCATCTGAGCTATGGTTGATTTTATATGATTTTTTGAAGTTTTGGGCATTTTTTGGAATTTCCTGAATTATTTTTAAATCTAAAATCCCAGAAAATCCTTTACTGCGTCAGCATGACATCATGCTGACGTCAGGCAGTCAACAGGACCAGTCCAAGTCAAACCTGACCAGTGGGACCCACTGGTCAGTGTCATAGTTAACTAATTAACTAATTAGAATTAAATTAACACCTAAACTAGGTTTGACTTGCGGGCAGGGCCCACATGTCAGTGACCCAGGGAGTCAAACCCGTGGTCAAAACAGGTCCAACTCGCCGGCGTTTAGCCACCGGCGAGGCCAAACACGGCGGCGTGCTTCGGAAATCGTCTACGGGGCACGACTCGAGCTGCGGCTAGGCGCGTTGGAAAGCTCTTGCCCTTGCGCGTCGGATGGTGGTGGTCGCCGGACCTGGGGTGGCCGGAGACGACGGCAACAAGCTCAACGGCGGCGACCGGCGTCGGGCGTGTGTGGAGATGCGGCTGCAAGGGCCTAGGCGATGCATGCGTAGCACCTATCGCATCTATGCGCTGCGGTGAGTGTGATGGACGGATGCCAGTGACCAAATGGTCATCGGAGCATCACCGGCGGCGAGCACGGCGGCGGTGTGTGCAGGTGAGCTTCGTGCGGTGCGTTCCAGGGGAGAAGAGAGCCAACGGAGAGGGGGAGGACGAAGCTGGGCTCACAGGGGTTGCAGCAGGCGCCGAAACGAGCTCGGGGGTGGTCGGAGCTGAGCGGAACGGTGAGGGGGATCTCCGCGGCCGGAGTTGGGGAAGAAGAGGTCGGGGGCGTCTCCAGGGCGGGTGAGCGCTCGGGGCTCGGCCTGTTCGAAGCAGTCGAGGACGGCGGAGACGACGGACACCAAGGCGGGGCTCAGGGACGACGGTGGGCGCGGTTTCTACGACGGTGCGAGCACGACGGCGTCGGCCATGGCGCGGGGAGAGCGAGGGAGAGGAGCCGGGGAGAGGGGGAGGTGTCTGCGAGGTCGGGGGCGACGTGTATGACCGATCCAGCTCTCCAGGACGGCGAGGGAAGGAAGCAGGGCGGCGGGCAGCTGCGTGGCGCGCGGTGCGGTCGCCGTCGAGCACCTGCCTGCCTGCCTGGCCGAGCCAAGCAGCTCGCTGGAGCGGCAGCTGGGCTGGGCCGGCAGGTGGGCCGGGTGGGCGCCAGGTAAACTACTTCTCTCTCTCTTTTTTTCTATTTCTTTTCTGTTTCATTTGTTTTGCAACTTTGTTTAATTAAATAAAATGCCAGAGCATTTTTATAACTCATAACACTTGTCATACCTACTGTATATAATATGAACAGTAGGAAACATTATAGTTTATGATTATTTGAGCATTTAAAAATATTTTGTAGCATTTAAATGCCCAAATTCAAATACCATATGATTTAATCCAGTGACCTTGGATGTCCTAGAAAATTGTGCACCATTTTTAGCAAAAGTTTGAGACCAAGGCAGAAATGATGAACATTTTTGAAGGGCATTTTGGGTACATTGGAAAATATTTTATCAAACCCTAGTTGTTAGAAGAGGGGTGCTGGGGTTTCTGTCATTCCCATTTCAAATTTCTTTGACAAGTAAACATGATGCACACACCAACTAACCCTAATGCAAGTGCTAACTAGGGATGTGACAGTGTGGCTGTGATAGAAACTTGATGCTCGCCGCATTTAAGGTGGCCCACATGTCATGCACACAAAGGTAGAGGGGCGGTGCTGCCGAGAGGGGTGAGGCGCACATTGGGGGACGTGGCGCCGTGGGTTGGAGCGGCGTCGTGGGAATCGCGAGTGGCAGTGGATGAAATGTGATGGTCGCCGTAGTTGAACTTCCATGGACAAGCTGTCATGTCTACGGACAGATGCATTGCATACCGATCACTGGAAGGAGTAGTGGAGAAAGCTAGGCGGATAAATAGTTCCTTATAGTCAAGCGGACCCACGCTACTACTTGTTCCAAAGACATGCACACCATCGAAATAGTCCATGTATATCAATACACATAGAGTGGGAATATTTTTTTACAAGAGAGGAAATAGTTCATCCATCCATAATGCCCTGCTGCTGGTGCATCATCATCATCATCATCTTCTTCTTCTTCTTCTTCTTCTTCTTCTTCTTCTTCTCCTCCTCCTCCTCTTCTTCTCATTTTCTATGGGAGACGGCTTCACAACAAGCTCTCTGGACCTTGCAGCTATCTCGAAACTCACACGGGCATCGAAGGCAGCATATTTTATCTGCTCATACGTCAAGGGATAATTCTCCCATCCAGACGACCTTAATGCCAGCGTCTCGTCACCTTTCTGAAGATTTGTTCCTAGCAAAAAAATTCTACGTCGAATAGGGATGGTGTCGGTTTATCACAATCTTCTACATGAATTTTTATTCTGGGTTGTAGGTCAGCGATGCTATTCAAATCAAGGTTGTATGGCTCCAACTTCTGTTTGTCCCCTGCGATGGCTGCCCCATAGAAGTATATGTCCTCCCGAGACAAGAAATCATGAAGCTCACCTGGTATGTACGGCGCGTGTATGATGTGGTACACCAAAATATCATCTTCGAGGCACAGCTGAAGGACGGCGGCGCGTTGGATTTTCCCAGTGGCACGCTCTGTGTACTCTGCATCGAAACCGATGACATTCATCTCCACCTTTTGGAGAGAGTTGGATACATTGTTGATCCACTTCCGAACAACCCTTGGGTGGTCGGTGACTGTGGCAACTATGCTCAACGAGCCTTCGACGAGGACATGTTGAACGTTAAAAACCTGCATCTCGATCTCTTTCGCCATTTGGAACCACTGGACCGGAGGGCTATGGTTTGGAGAATTAGGATTAGATGGCTAGTCTAACTGAAGAAGATGATTATTTATAGGGGCTTCAGAATTACTCCAGGAGGATGTGAAGAGGTTAAAACAATGTGAATGCAGTGTGGTTTGGATGCAAATGAAGATCAAGGAGTAGTGAAGAAGCCGAGGAAAATCGGTTCCCGATGGAGAAGTAAATGGTAGAAGTGGCCTGTAGGAAGTTGATTAGATGGCTAGGTAGACTAAACGAAAAGGCTATGCGGGTAGGCTGAGGAGTGGGGCCTGTCCCTGTACGTGCCCATCCTTCCAGCGCTACATCTGCCACTGGCTAGTTGAGGCCACTCTTTCGAATCACGATGGCGAGACATTTTATGATACCTTTTTATTTCTGCACCCCTCCTGACAGGTGGGACCTATGCAAATGAGAATTTGGTTCTGCTCGCAATATGGATGATACCTGGAGGATGAAGTGAACCCAGATGCATGCTAGCACGAGATTACTACTTATGTTCCTACTACTCCTACTAGTAGTAGTACTACAACTATGGTACACTTGATGGTAAAAATACTATTATTCATCCGGTCCTCACAGTGAAGTGACAAGACCCTGCGTCCGAGGTGACACCAGTCCAGGCGGTGTGTCCGGGTTACCAAAGTCAGCCTCACCTTGTGCACTATGCAGTCACTGTCACCGCCGCTGTATAGCATGCCTCGCCTCGTCTCCCTCTCCCCTAGCACCACTCCATCTCCATCTCCGTCTCGCCGGAGATCCTGAGATCACTCTTCATTATCTCACTGTGCCCCCGCATACCCTCGCCTCGCTCGCCTCCCACAGTACCACTATTCCCTCGCTAGCCGCTCCAGCACCGACAACCTTCTCCCCCGTATATCAAGCCCCCCAAAACCACACCTTCCAAACTCCACCATGGCCGAACGCGAACCGCGTAGGATCCATATGAGCCGCGATTGGAGCAATCTCCCCAGTGACGTCCTCTACCTCTTTTGTTCATGTATGGATATGTTGAGCACCCTGCGGCTGGCTGCATGCTCGAGGGGCATGCACACGGCCATCATCGAAGCGAGGCCAAAGCTTTTCAAGACACCCTTCTTGCTGCTATTTGGTCTTGCGAGATTGGCTCACCATGATACGGAGGCGTACGTGATGCCCCTTGACTTCAATCCGATATCCATTAGCCGAAACTTCTTTGCAGGTATGTAGTGGGTCGCCGTACATCATTTCCCTCCACTTTGATCCGATCACCATCGCTCGAAACTTCTTGGCAGGTATGTACTGGGTCGGCATGAACTCCCACTGGATGGCTGCCTTCGGAGAAGACGGTAATAAGTTGGTGCTCGTGAACTTCCAGACCTCCCATGAGATTATCCTTCCTTCGTTGGATTATATAGAGTTATACCATCGCTGTCCTAGTCATCTAGATTACCACGTCAGTTGGACGGACCTTGTTTTGTAGAAGATTGTAATATGCCAAGTGCCCACACGACATGCGAATTGCCTTGTTCGACCGCGGACTCGCCTATCTTTATGCTGGTGCCTTCTTTAGCTGGAGACAACTCAGCTCGCAGTGGATCATCGTCAAAGCTGATACACACTTCTGTGATGCTATTGAACACAATGGCATCATCTACGCGATCGACAAAGCAGATGGCACAATGTATTGCTGGGACGACGCGTGTAAGTTGTTTCCGTCTCATGTTAATGATGATGCCATGACACTGTTTGAACTTTTTGTGATGATTGGCATATCCCTGTTTGAGCAGAATTTGAGTAGAACTATGGCAATGTATTAGAGATGCTGTAAATCAGCTATATTTGGAATGAGTTAATTCATGCGATTGTGATCATGTCATTACAGCCAATTTGTACCCATGAATAACCAAACGGTTAGGAATATATGGATATTCTCCTTATTTTACAGTAATCTATATACTACTACTAAATATGAGTGTGTATCAATGGCCATTATAGTTTCCTCATTTTCATGATGTAGAAACATGTACCACACTGTTGGTTTCATCTAACCATACATTAGGGAAGTAAATGTGCTTATGGAGAACTCTATATTCGGAAGTAGTGAAATCCTGTAATGCTTACCATGTGTACGTACCTATATTCGCCCTTCAGTAATCAATGGCTAGAATAATATCCTCACAAAATTTTTGCCCACAGAACACGAGTATATAACAATGCATGGTCTGTTAGTTACCTTGAAGAATTTGTTTGTGAGGACAGAACATGATTCCATAACGTGCATGACATGGTAGTTTCCTGTGAAGAATTGAATGCGAGATAACTTGAGTATAACCATGCATGGCACTTCTATATTTTCGAACCAGTATACATTTCCCTGTATTTTCCTCCCAGTTCCAACAGGGACATATCAATGTTGTTTCTTGCATTATCCTACTCATACTCTGAACAATGCTGATCTTATATTAACAATGCCTGTCCTTTTTGATATGATGCAGTGTCCCTACAGTTACTATCCTTTGTAATCACACCACCTTTGCCGAAAACAGGGAAGCACAACTGGTTCCACGCTCGACCAGACAACGGCAGAAGACTGATGATCATTCGGACACATGAGCCGGAAAAGTTATATTGCAAAACCCCCCACTGTATACAAGCACCATGAAATACATGAGTATCTGGACAGTGGTTGTTACGTCTGTGAGCAGGATACCAACTTGTTGAGGACTTCAAGATTTTTTAGTTGGAGGCGGGTAAACAGCCTTGGTTCACACTCTCTGTTTCTCGGACTCATTTATCCAATTAACCAGGAGATCACCGTTGGCAAGGACCTTGATGGCAGAGAGGCTCTGTTTGCTATGGAAAACTGTGTCTACACGGCGAGCCCTAGGAGTTTGGGAGCAAACTTCCCTGATTGTCAATGATACAGCCTGCAGCCAAAAGAAGGTGAGAATGACAAAGGCATCCGAATTAACTTTGATCCTTGGATGTCTCAATTACGACAAGCAGTGATGTGGTTCAAGCCTTCAGGTTGATAGGTAATTGGGTTATTGCGTCGAAAGGGTGGAGTACTGGTGTCTCCGGATCATTGGTCGCTGAAGCGGGGCTGCAAATTATGATGGTGTTGGATCATCTCTTCGAATGACTTTGTTGTCTTTGCTGCTTGTTATGGATGGGTAGTTCTTTCTTTTGTTATGCATATTCCTTGTCATTTTGGTCATCCTCGTATATGTCACTCTTACTATGTAATAGTTGGCTCTGTTTAGAATGTCATTCTCGTCTGGATCACGAGAGTCTGAGCGCTGCAGATGGGTGCGTTTTGGTGGTGTAGCAAGACTTCTTATGAACTATCATGTCTTGATGTTTATGTCAGTAGTAGTCACTAGTCAGTGTTTGAATGTTGTATATATCATTGTTTCGAACTGTTTAATGTCTCGAACTACTGGTGGGCTAAATGAGGGCATCACCATTCTCCAGTGTTCATAGTGTATCTCCTTTTTTCAAGTTATATAATTTGAGCTCAGTGTCTTTTCGATGATGTACACTTGTTTGGGCCAGTGAGGTGTCGTTGAATATGGGCCGAGTAGTAACGCAATGCCAAACAAGTCAATTATGACTCTCAGGCCGGGCTCTCAAAAGATCCTAAAAAAGGCCGGGCTCTCCAAAAAAGAATGAATAAGGACTCTTAGGCCGACATGTGGGCGCCACCGGTGTTTTCGTGCGCTTGCGCACAGAGAGCATATTGGCGCGTGTTCGAAATTCAAGCTACCTTTTCATCCCCAATCTCCCGCCCCTCCCCCACCTTTGGAATCTCGATTCCTACTCGAATTCCCCCAAATCCCCCTCCTGTACTCCCTGTACTGAAGCTCACTATCATGTCGCCGGTCAACGCGGATCTCCGAGCCGGAGATCCTGAGGTCCGTCCTGCCTTCGGTCGCTGCATGCTGTCGCTCAATAGTGGCATGGCGGCGCTTGATGACCAGTTTGTCGGCAAAGTGTTGATGGTAACCACCAACGGCGACCGGCCTCCCGTCTCGCCGGACGACCTTGTCAAAGCTCTTGGCATTGCGCACGGCATCCAAATAAGTGACTTTCTCGTCGAAGTCTCTCCGCCACCGGCTGATTTCTTCGTCAGGTTCCGGACAACTTTCGACTGCAGTCGTTTGTTCAAATCTTCCCGGCGTTTGTTCTGCGATGGCGCGCTGGTGAGCTTTGATCGGTGGCACCCAGGATGGGGCTCGGTGCCCTCTGAGCTTGAGTTTTTAACAAAGCTTACCTTCCACGGCATGCCTCGACGTGCTTGGAACAACGAGTCCATGAATGAGGTTATCAACGACCTTGGAGGTGAGCTCATAAGTATGTTTGTTCCTCCAAACAGCTGGGCTCTGATGGTTATGGCATGGATGAAGAAGCCGTCCACCATACCGAAGGTGATTGGTGTTGAGATACCGGTGCAAGAACCGGGGTTGTACCATTCGTCGCCACCAAGGCCGTCATGGACCACATTAGGGATGTACCTGTATCGAGTGTTCGTGCATGTCGAAGAAGTGGTCAATCCATCAATCGAAGTCCTGCCGCCGCCGCTGGTGCCAGGGTCCGTCGACGATGTCCATTGCAGGAGTCAACGTCAGACTTTCCCCGTGTTGCTCGGAACGATGGATGGCACAGGGCCTACTCCATCGCGCGGCGGAGGCCACTTCTTCTTTGGGAGAAGAGGCAGGGTTGGCTGCCTGGATGTGCTCTAACTTGAGGTAACAACTGAATCTTGTCAGATACTAGTTAAATCCGAGCTATGGGTGTGAAGCACTGATGTGCTAGTACATTTGATTCTGACCTATTCTAATTTTGTACCTGTACTTTTTTTTAGAAAGGGATGTACGTCAACTTAATGTGCTAGCAGAACTTATTGTGTTGTCTGTCTGTTTTCTTTGCACATCATTCAAGATATTTCCCTGTCATTGATAAAGACGATGAACCGTTACGTACGAGTTCGTTGGTTTCAACATAGCCCTACCCGTAGCGATCCACTGCTTCCATCCTGATTGTGCCGCCCGCGTGAAATTTTTGTATGCAAGTTCAGTGTGCTATGATGTTCTATATGATTGTGTCAACTATATAAGTTTTTATTGAGCATCATCAATGCATATGGCTGAAAGATGTATTTACGAGCATCGACCGATGGGTCTCTCTCTCTCTCTCTCACTCTCACACACACACACACACGCACAAGTAGGACCCGTTGAATTATTTCTTTGCTCGTGACAACTTTTAATTAGGTTCCACTATAATCTAACTTTTTTCTTATGTTATTAATTGAGCTCAGTGACTTCAAAAAGTTGTGCACAAGCCTTGTTTGGTCCTTTCTGGCGTCGCTGAATGTGGGCTGAGTAGCCATGTTAGGTTGTACTGTACTACACATGCCTTTTTTTTCAACATCAGTAATGCAACTGGGCCGACAGTTGTACACAATATCCGGGTCAACTTGTTATTCTTCGCCCCGCTGGGCTGCAAACTTTCCTAGGAGGTATGCATTAGGCTTAATAAGAAAACGGACTTTAAGAAATTATAAATAGGATGTAATTATAATAACTGGGCAGTAACTATAAAAAATGCACCAAACGCGTAATTAGTTTAAAAATATGTTATTTTCGGAATTTGAAATTATTAATTTGATTACTTATTGCGCCCGCAATATTTCGTTGGATTTTAACGTAATACAACTTTATTTTGAAGTTATATTTAATCTGACTAGAAATTTCGGATAAAAATATTTCGGATCCCATAAAAATGTGGGATTTTTTTGAATTCTGTTTTGAGCGGTTGGTTGAAATTATTAATCGTTGTCCTAGCTAGAAAATGGGCTGCATTTTTAACAAACTGTAAATGGGCCATAGTAAATTCCATTAGAATTAAAAAATGGGCCGTACATTCTTACAAATCGCAAATGGGCTATATGTTCTCTGCCACACACTTGTGGGCCTTCTAAGTTGACGCGTCCCCTAAAAAAACTAAGTTGACGCGTATGCAAGGCTTTGTCAACAACACATGGTTCTGGCAGCTGTGGTCGTTGGATGTCCAGCCAACGGATGTCGTGCTTCTTCTTCAATCTCGGATATTCTTGCTTCAGCCGCCCAAAAAATGATTCCTCCCCCTGACACCTGGGGCGCACCGTTTCAGAGGCTGACCTGTGGGCCTACTAAGTTGACGAGTACCAAGGGCTTTGTCAACTTAGTCAATATAAACGATTCTAGGTGCAGTGACGGTACGATGTCCATCCAACGAACGTAGTGCTTCTTCAACCTCTGGTCTTCTTGCTCCAGCCGCCCAAAGCAGCGCCGGTCGTGCCGCGTGCTCCTGCCTCCCGTGGCCGTTTGTGATGCCGTGGAGGACTCACCGCCCCCTACTACTCCCACCGCTGGCCAGGCCATCCCTCTACTCATGCACACCCCCTGTTATTCCACGGCGGCGGCAGCCTCACACGGTCGCACCGCAGCCGAACCAGTGAACCCTCTTACTCCTCTCCGCACGGGCTTCCACTGCCGCGTCTTCCCCGGCTCCGTGTCGTCCCTTCCCAGGCCTCGCCGTCGTCCACCGCCCTGGTGCTCTCGGCATGGCGTGGTTAACGTGGTCAAGGAACGACTTCCATCGGACGTGGACTGTACGTGGAGAGGCTGACAGCTGGGTCCACGACGGCAACAAGGAAGTGCATCCTTATTACGCGGAAAATAATGATTCCTCCACCTGACAGCAGGGACCCACCGGACGGGCCACAATATTTCGCGAGTCCCCCCTGACTACTGGGACCCAGCGGACGGGCCACCGTATTGCGGAAAAAAATGTTCCCCTAGCTGTCAGCTCGGACCCACCGGAAGCGCCTCCTTATTACGCACAAAAAAATGAATACTCCCCCTGCTGGTTGGGACCCACCTTGGTGGAAGGCTGACTTGTGGGCCTACTAAGTTGACGGGGACGCAGTGCTTTGTCAACTTAGTCAATATAAACGATTCTAGCTGTAGTGATCGTACGATGTCCATCCAATGGCCGTAGTGCTTCTTCAACCTCTGGTCTTCTTGCTCCAGCCGCCAAAAGCAGCGCCGGTCATGCTGCGTGCTCCTGCCTCCCGTGGTCGGCTGTGATGCCGCGGAGGCCTCACCGCCCCCTACTACTCCCACCGCTGGCTAGGCCATCCCTCTACTCACCCACACCCCTTGTTATTCTGCGGCGATGGCAGCCTCACACCGCATTGAACCAGTGAACCCTCGTACTCCTCTACGCATGGCCATCCACTGCGGCATCTTCCCTGGCTCCGTGTTGTCCCCTTCCTAGGCCTCGCCATCGTCCATCGCCTTGGTGCTCTCGGCGCGGCGTGGTCAACGTGGTCAAGGAACGGCTTCCATCAGATGTGGACTGTACGTGGAGAGGCTAACAGCTGGGTCCACGACGGCAGCATGGAAGTGCCTCCTTATTACGCGGAAAATAATTATTCCTCCACCTGACAACAGGGACCCACCGGACGGGCCACCGTATTTCGCGAAAAAAACGTTTCCCCCTGACTGCTGGGACCTAGCGGACGGGCCACCGTATTGTGCAAAAAAAAACGTTCCCCCCGCAGTCAGCTCGGACCCACCGGAAGCGCCTCCTTATTACGCACAAAAAATGAATTATCCCCCTGCTGGTTGGGACCCACCTTGGTGGGAGGCTGACTTGTGGGCCTACTAAGTTGACGGGGACGGAGTGCTTTGTCAACTTAGTCAATATGAACGATTCTAGCTCAAGTGACTGTACGATGTCCATCCAACGGCCGTAGTGCTTCTTCAACCTCTGGTCTTGTTGCTCCAGCCGCCCAAAGCAGCGCCGGTCGTGCCGCATGCTCCTGCCTCCTGTGGCCGGCTGTCCTACCACGGAGGCCTCACCACCCCCTACTATTCTGACCGCTGGCTAGGCCATCCCTCTACTCACTCACACCCCCTGTTATTCTACGGTGACGGCAGCCTCACACCGAAGCGAACCAGTGAACCCTCGTACTCCTCTATGCATGGGCATCCACTGCCGCGTCTTCCCAGGCTCCGCGTCGTCCCCTTCCTAGTCCTCGCCGTCGTCCACCGCCCTGGTGCTCTCGGCGCGGCGTGGTCAGCGTGGTCAAGGAACGGTTTCCATCGGACGTGGACTATACGTGGAGAGGCCAACAGGTGGGTCCACGGCCGCAGCAAGGAAGTGCCTCCTTATTACGCGCAAAATAATTATTGCTCCACCTAACAGCGGGGACCCACCGGACGGGCCACCGTATTTCACGAAAAAAACGTTTCCCCCTGACTGCTGGGACCCACCAGCTACATCTTCGCACGCAAGGAAGTGCGTCCGGGCAAAAAAAGAAAACGATTCACCCCCCTGACTGCTGGGATCCACCAGCTACATCTTCACACGCAAGGAAGTACCTAACAGTCGGGACCCACCTGGTCCAAGCGTACGTAGCATTGTCATTTTGGTCGCGAACATGTACGTACATACTGGTCGATGTAGAGGCGCGCACGTGTCATAGCAGAGACGCGCACATAGCATGTACATGTACGTACAACAGCCAGGGTGCAAGAGAGTAAATACGGCCACGTAACTACATACGGGCGGGGTCTCGAACGCCTACTCGCGTGTACTTACGGCCAAGGCTCGTGTACATGGCTGGGTGTAACACCCCGGACACACCCGCCGGTGGTCGTTACTCCTCGCGGGATCTAGACTCTCCCCACATATCAATACTAGTCTTTTCTGCACACTTTGTCTTTAGTCGTGCGCACCCGGGAGCAACTTCCTGGCCGGTCACCCATCCTGAAATTACTCCAAGCTGAGCACGCTTAACTTTGGAGTTCTGTCCGAATGGGCTCCCGGAAAAGAAGGAATTCCTTATTGATGAGTAGTCTATCATCCCTAATAAGCCAGGTTATCACATACACTCCCACTCAGAGGAACCGACGTCCTCGTCGGGCCACAGGAACGTTCCCTCTTGGCACAACCGTCTGTGCATCCAGTCCAATACATGCGCCATGCCGTGTGCCATGACGGGTCACAAACGTCATGAACAACATGATCGAGCACCTATCCGCAAACATCCGTGTAACCGCGAGGGTCGGTTCTGATATCAACTTGTAACGCCCCGGACACACCCGCCGACGGTCCTTACTCCTGGCGGGAT
The DNA here is from genome assembly GCA_902687465.1 of Secale cereale. NCBI lineage: Eukaryota > Viridiplantae > Streptophyta > Magnoliopsida > Poales > Poaceae > Secale > Secale cereale. The sequence goes on from LR738711.1 coordinate 729,625,204, forward strand.
CTAGACTGTCCCCACATATCAATACTAGTCTTTTCTGCACACTTTGTCCTCACTCGTGCGCACCCAGGAGCAACTTCCCGGTCGGTCACCCATCCTGAAATTACTCCAAGCTGAGCACGCTTAACTTTGGAGTTCTGTTCGAATGGGCTCCCGGGAAAGAAAGAATTCCTTATTGATATGAGTAGTCTATCATCCCTAATAAGCCAAGCTATCACACTGGGTCGGAACGAAGAAACAACATCGTCGTCGAGTTCATGGGGAGCCAACCGGCTGGGTCGGAACAGAATGCGTCGTCGTGTTCATCGGGAGGGCTTGGACAGAATAGCCGATGGAAACGAGGCCTGGTGTACCGCAGAACGGAGGAAACGGCTTTGTGTTCGACCGGCCACGTTCGAAACGGGATCCTGTTCATCGGGAGGGGTATGGCGTACCTCAAAACGGAGGAAACGGACCTCCTACGGTCGAAACGGGGGTCCTGTTGATCGGGAGGGGTGTGGCGTACCACAAAATGGAGGAAACAGACTTGTGTTGGAGCGCTACAGTCGAAACGAGGGTCCTGTTGATCGGGAGGGGTGTGGCGTACTGTAAAACGGAGGAAACAGACTTGTGTTGGAGCGCTACGGTCGAAACGGGGGTCCTGTTCATCGAGAGGGGTGTGGCGTACCGCAAAACAGGACTCGTTGGGATACTGTTCATCACCACCGTCGACCCCCTCCAGCCTCCACGGGCTACTGTTCATCCACCGTCGAGCTCCTCCAGCCTCCACCTGCGACTGTTCAGCCTCCACCGTGCGCTACTCCACCGGCTACTGTTCAACCAGCCCTCTCCACGGGCTCCTGTTCAACCACCCCTCCACGGGCTACTGTTCATCCAGCCCTCCACCGTCTACTGTTCATGCAGCCCTTCACATGGTGGTCCTGTTCATGCAACCCTCCACGGGGTCCTGTTCATGCAGCCCCAATCGGCTCGATCGAACGGGGTCCTGTTCATGCAGAGGCAACACCACGGGGTCCTGTTCAGCCACCCCCACTGGGAACTATTCATCCACCCCCAGCAACGCTTACTGTTCATGCAGAGGCAGCATTGATCGGCTTCAGTTAGCAGTAGTAGCGAAGGAATCGCTCGATCGTGTTCAGTTAACAGCCATCGATCAATCGCTCGGGTTCAGTAACGCGTAGCCTGCAGTGCAATCGCTCGGGTTCAGTTAGAGCCCAACGCCTCGCTTGGGTTCAGTTAGAGCCCAACGCCTCGCACCCACGCGCGTGCGTGTACGAGAGAAATGCACATCGCTCGGCCCCGACCACCCACCGTAACCGGGAACACCCCGATATTTTCCTCGCCCTCACTTCTACCACGGTTTTTTCCGTCATGGACGACCCAAAGAATGTCATGCAGCTGCGTCTCCGGCCCGCCCAGGACAAAACGCCCATTTTTTGTCATAGAAGTAGGACCCCACCACATCTATGATGATACCGTGTTTTGTCACAATTATCGTCATAGAAGTGTCATAAGTATGACAGAAAAAAGTTTCGTTCGGCCCAAAATGTCACGGATGTGTCTTTTTTTGTAGTGGGGGAATTTGCATGTTTGCTATGTTAGGAGCGTGTGGCAAACGAACGGACCGCAAAATAGGATTTGTCTCGTCGTTCTGAGCAACTTTCATGGATAAAGTTTTTCGATCCGCGCTACGGTTTATTTTATATGATATTCAAAGTTTTAACAGTATTCTGGAAATATTACTAATTCAATAAATGGACTTATTGCGTCAACATGACGTTATCATGATGTTAGCAGCTAACAATGTTGTTGACTGGGCCAAACTGACTATGGGACCCACTTGTCATTGACTGCTAACTAACTAACAGTTAAATAGTTTAATTAGTTAATTAGGTTAATTAACAATATTAACAAGATTAATTAAGTTTAACATATTACTTATTATTTTTAAATTATTTTTTTAAACAATTTTATTTTCGTTTTGTTTTTAGGGTGTGGGCCCGCTCAGTGAGTGGCCCATGGCCTTAGTGGGCGGGCGGGCCAACGGGCGGGCGCCCGCTCGAGGGGCGCGACATCACGCGAACGGGCGCGCCGGCGAGGAGCGGCTGGGGCCAGAGGGGAGGGGTGCAGCCAGGGCGTTGCAGAGCCCCCCTACCGAGGCGCGCGGAGGAGGCAGGAGGAGCCGCGGCGGCCGGGACGGGGCCGACGAGTAGACTGCGCGGGCACGCGGCACGGGGATGGGTGCGAGGCGGCGCCGAAGAGGAGTTGTGGCGGTCGGAGCTGGTGAGGTTGGGCGGCGGCTACGGCGGTGAGCGGCAGCGGCCCGGGGAAGTCAGCATGGAGGGCTGCGAGCGCAGGCTGGCATGGCCAGGCGAGGGAGGGCACGCGCGGGGCGAGGTGCAGACGGCGGCGGCTATAGCAGTAGGCGGCGAGCGGGGACGGAGCCTGGGCGCGGTCTCGTGCGGGCGAGGCAGGGGTGACCGGAGTGTTCGGGAGCGCGTCCATGGGCGTGGGCGGATGCGGTGAGCGCGCGCTCCAGTGAGCTCGGCCACGGCGGCGTACGGTGTCAACGGCGACCGATCCACGCAAAGGAGGAAGGGGATCGACGGAGTGGCTCACAGGGAGCTGTAGGGAGGTGGCAGTGGGCTCGGGGAGGCACGGTGGTGGACGGAGTAGTGCCGGCGATCTCGGGCGACCGAGGTTGAAGAAGGGGGGATCGGGGTCGCCGTTGTGGGGCTCGGGGCCGGTCCAGGTCGCGTAGCTTGACGGGGAGGGAGGAGAGGCGGATGCGTCCGGCAAGGAGGGGAGATCTCCAGACAGTGGGCGACTCCGTGACGAGGTGGCGCCGGCGGGATCGATCCTGATCCGATCGGGAGGGGAGAGGAGCAACGTGGGAAGAGTGGGGGAACGGGCGACCGGGCTAGGGTTTCCGGTTCGAGGGAGGGGCCATATAGGCCAGGTGGGCATGCGGGGGAGTGGGCTGGCCTGGCCGGTCGGCGGAATGGCCAGCTGGGCCACGAGGCCCACTCAGGGAGGTTTCCTTTTTGTTTTTATCTTCTTCTTTTTTGATATTTTGCCTTTATCTTTTCTACTTCTTACTTTTAGCCTCAAGTTTTGAATTTTCTTTAAGTGCCAATTGAGTTTTGTTTTGAAAAAAATTTGGCACATAATTCTAACACAATATATTGAGATGTAACAAAAAGTATGGAGTCAGAAGGAGTTGTCTAACCATTTTTAGAAATTGAAAAGGCCAATTTAATTACTGATGGACCACAAAATTAATTCCCAGGGGCATTTTGGGAATTCTAAAGAGGTTGGTTCCATCATGACAAATATCCAGGGATTATTTGCCACACTTTGAACATTTTAGTTTTGACATTTTGAAAACTTTGAACTTTGACTTTAATTTAAATTTGAATTTGAACGGGGTTTGAATCAACATGAGCTTATCAACAGTAACAGGGGTGACGTGGCGTCATTGGGAGAGGTTTACTGTAGCTTAATTATCCGTGCGTCACAGAGAGTTAAACTTCGTTGTTGCATGATGTATGTTACTCTGTGCTCACTACTAAATCATAAATCATTGTGAATTAAAATTGACTGATATACCTTGGGATCTGGGTGGATCCATTACTTGAGCACTATATGCCTAGCTTAATGGCTTTAAAGAAAGTGCTGCCAGGGAGACAACCTAGAAGTTTGAGAGAGTCATTTATTTCTGTTGTGTGCTTTTATATAGTTTAAAAACAAAAAATAAATAAAGAGGGGAACCTAAAACTTTTTCAAAAAGAAAAGAGAAAGTGAGAAAGGCAAGCATTGTTAAAGTGGGAGCTAGCCTTGAATTTTTTTATGCCCATGGAAACTTTTCATCAAAAATAATTATCCCCTTGTATAAATCCATTGTATTACAAAAATAATGTGCCAAGATTTGCCTTTAGGATGATTAGATTGCTTGTTTGGTTTCCGCGGTGCAAAAAGAGGAACTTTGGGTGTAGTGTGTGATTTTACATTTTTTGCTGGAAAATCATCCGCTTCTAAAACTTTTTGGACAGTACTTCTATACAATTTTTTTTATTTTGTCCTAATTTTTTTAGAATTTTTAGAGGTACAGAAGTATGGTTAATGTTCAGATTACTACACACTGTCTTGTTTTCACAGATTGCTGTTATAGTTTCATTATTTGCTTATGTTTCAAATCTTGTTGAGCCTCCTTTGACTTGGGGGCATAGAATTGTGATAGCATACAATGGGTAATGTTTGATTATAAGTATACAATAATTTAGAGCAGTACATAATGGGATTTGATGTTATATGTACTAACCCCTCTCATAAAAAAGTTTTGTTAAGTTTTGTGTGGATGAAGTGTTCGAAGATCGATGAGGTATTGATATGAGAAGAATGAGGAGAGGCAAGAGCTCAATCTTGGGGATGCCCGAGGCACCCCAAGTAAATATTGAAGGAGACTCACGCGTCTAAGCTTGGGGATGCCCTGAAAGGCATCCCATCTTTATTCGACAATTATCGGTATGTTTCGGTTTTGGTTTTGTTCACATGATATGCATAAATCTTGGAGCATTGTGTGCCTTTTCTTTTTATTTTAATAATGCACCATGCTGGTATGAGATAGTCCTTGGTTGATATACAGAATGCTCTTTGCACTTCACTTATATCTTTTGAGTATGGCTTTGTAGAATGCTTCATGTGCTTCACTTATATCATTTGAAGTTTGGATTGCTTGTTTCTTCACACATAGAAAACCACCATTCTTAGAATGCTCTTTTGCTTCACTTATATTTGTTAGAGCGTGGGCATATGTTTTGTAGAAAGAACTAAACTCTCTTGCTTCACTTATGTCCATTTAGAGAGTTGACAGGAATTTGACATTCACATGGTTTGTCATAAAATCCTACATAAAACCTGTAGATCGCTGAATATGAGATGTTTGATTCCTTGCAATAGTTTGCGATACAAAGATGCTAATATGTTGGAGGTACTTAAATGATTGGTGTTTAGTAAGAATATTGGTGTTAAGGTTTGTGATCCCCGAAGCATGCATGTATAGTCTGTCGTTATGTCGGGAAGTTGGAGCACAATTTATCCTTGATTGTGTATCTTTGTGTGAATGTCGGGGGCGCGCGATGGTTAACTCATACCAACATTCCCCTAGGAGCATGCGTAGTAGTACTTTGCTTCGAGGGCTAATAAACTTTTTGCAATAAGTATGTGAGTTCTTTATGACTAATGTTGAGTCCATGGATTATACACACTCTCACCCTTCCACCTTGCTAGCCACTCTAGTACCGTGCAACTTTGCCGGTGACGAGGTCACAGACCAAGGGTAGGGTCATAGGCCTGACCTAAAGGCCCCTCCCAAGGTCACTATCCTAGGAGATCAAAAGACAAGACTCACGACGGTGGAGACAGTTGACTGAGACGGTCCAAGGTGACACTTCACTCGACTGACTCCGGTATCCAGGACGACTCAACTCCACTCGACGTGGTCAGGCGCTCGACCCCCGAAGACTAAACGCCTCTCGAATGGCAACAGTCATGTATTTACTCACTGTAGTAAACCCCATAATTACCCTTTACTGCAGGCGTTATCAGTAACGCCTGCCTTAATGTACCTTTAAGCCCTTGGTAACGTGGAGCATGGCTGGGGCCTTGGCATACTATATAAGCCACCCCCTCCTCCAGAACAAGGGTTCGCACCTCTGTAACGCATACATACACACATCAGTCGACCAAGCCCCCGGGCAACGATACGTAGGGCTTTTACTTCCTCCGAGAAGGGCCTGAACTCGCAAACACCCTGTGTACAACTGCGCCATAGCTAGGACCTTGCCTCTCCATTCATACCCCCTACCTTCACTGTCAGACCTAGAACCATGACAGTTGGCGCCCACCGTGGGGCAGGCGTCTTAGCGACATTTGGTGAAGTTGCAATCCATTCCCCGACCGCTTTCATCATGGTGTCAGGCGGCGCTTTAGCGTCGGGCCACGAGATCCGGCTCGGCGCGCTGGTCTTCGTCGCCGACGACTCCGCATGGCTTAAGGAAGCCCCGCTCGACGTTGAGGCTCTACCTACTCGCGGAGCCACTCACTTTCGCGCTGGAGCCAGCGGCGTCCTCCTTCTACAGCCGTCGACTCGATACTCATCGTCCATCATCCCCGCTGGTCACCGCCGTAAGCGATCCGGTCGCTCGCGGCTCCAGCGGTGGGTAAAACACGCGATGGCTCGTCAAACGGCCACCCCGCAAGTCGCGGCCATCGAGCCCGACGGTTACCTTTACGGGCCGGCCGATCAGTCGACCGGACTCGAAGATTTCGTTTCCGAGTGCGGGAGCAGCGACCCCACGGCAGAAATACTCATGGTCGATCCGCGCCGCAGCCCGCCAGGTTTTCCTCGCGGGGAGAACGGCGGCAGCGGCGGCGATCGAGTGCACGACAACGACGGCTACATCCCTCAGCCCCTCACCTCCGAGCAGAGGGCTGAACTCTATCGCCGCAACGGAGATGCGCTCTTCACCCCCATCGTGGGAGATACCCCAGAAGCTTTGGCCCTCGAAGCCACGCGCGTGGCCACCTTGGCCGAACGCGCGCGCCTAGAAAACATCCAGCGTTCTCTCGACGAACAGGCCCGCCGACTGGCCCCCGAGTCCAGTCGATGGCCGCGGCAATCACGTCAGCGTGAGACTCAGGTGTTCCGCACACCAGTCCAAAACCTCGAAGCCGCGGCTCGTATCGCGGAGTCGATTCAGCCCTCCCAGTCGGAGGCTGGAAGAGGCCTTCAGCAGATCCGAGCTTTGCTCCGAACGGCTGAAGAGCAAAACGCGGCTGTCTCTCAGTCGCGCAACAGGATTCACAGCAGATCGGTGGCTGCAGACACCATATGGTCGGCCCACAGTCCGAGATCGCCCCTGAGGCGTGAGGAACGTGGTCCGCGGCATGACCGACAGCAGGGTCGGAACGACGACCCACTCGACCGTCGTCACGGACGCAACGACCACCGTCGAGTGCCTACCCCTCCTCTGGGGAGTGGATCACACTCGCCTCCGTGGCACGTGGGCAGGCGCCTGCGAGACGACGAGCGTAGGATTCCCCCAGATCCCCGGCTTCCAGGCTTCGATGCGAGGTCCATCCTTGTGCAGGGCTGGGTCGACCGTAACCGGGCATCCAGGGACGAGCGAGGCGGAGACCAACCCTCCGGCAGCCGAGCTCCGGCTTCCGGGCCCGAGTGTTTCTGCAGCGCAATCAGGGCTGCAGAGATCCCCCCGAACATCAGGCTGGCGGCCGGAGTAAGCAAGTTCACCGGTGAGTCGAAGCCGGACACGTGGCTGGAAGACTACCGAGTGGCCGTGCAGATCGGGGGAGGCAACGACGACGTGGCCATGAAGCACCTCCCCTTGATGCTGGGAGGCTCCGCTCGGGCGTAGCTCAACCAGTTAGCCCCCAGGAGCATATACAGTTGGGAAGAGCTTGCTCGGGTGTTCGTTCGGACCTTCGAAGGCACCTGCAAACGACCTGCCGGGCTCGCCGAGCTTCAGCATTGCACCCAGAAGCCGAGTGAAACTTTGAGGGACTACATTCAGCGGTGGACCACTTTGCATCACACAGTGGAAAACGTCTCCGAGCACCAGGCGGTGTGCGCCTTCAAGGAAGGCATGCGCAATCGGGAGTTGAATCTGAAGTTTGGGCGAACATGCGACATGTCCCTGTCACGAAGGATGGAAATTGCCAGTCGGTACGCCAATGGTGAGGAGGCCGATCGGCTCCGCAGCGGCAAGAAACCAGCCTGGCAGGACGACCAGAATCATAATCGGAAGAACAAGCGTAAGGCCGACCCAGCTGCTCAGGGTGAGGCTGCAGTGGTCAACCAAGGGAAGGGCAAAGGGAAGCCCAAAGGCTCCTGGGCCCCCAAGAAAGGAAAGGGTCAGGCTGGAGATGACATGCTCGACCAGCCGTGTCCCATACACACTAAGAAGGACGACGAGGGAAACTTGGTGTACCCCAAGCACACCACTCGACAGTGTCGACTCCTGATCCAGAGTTTCCAGAAGGATCAGTCCACTGAGAAAGAGAAGGAATCCGAAGAGTCCGAGGACAAGGAAGGGGACGGAGGATACCCCCGCATCAACTCCACTTTGGTGATTTTCGCAAACGTCGAGAGCAAGAGTCGACTAAAGATCATCAACAGAGAAGTGAACATGGTTGCTCCCGCGACCCCCACATTCCTGAAATGGTCGAAGACCCCCATCACGTTTGACCAGTCCGATCATCCGGTGCACATCGCCACCCCGGGGCGGCAAGCGTTAGTGGTCGACCCAGTGGTCGAAGGCACTCGACTGACCAAGGTCCTTATGGATGGAGGCAGTGGCTTGAATTTCCTGTATGCAGCAACCCTCCGGGATATGGGCATTCCGATGTGCAAGCTAAGGGAAAGTAACATGAGGTTCCATGGGGTAATCCCCGGGAAGAAGGCCGACTCACTTGGTCAGATCTCACTCGACGTCGTCTTTGGTGAATCCAAGAACTTTCGAAAGGAGAAGCTGACGTTCGAAGTGGTGGACTTTAACAGCGCCTATCACGCCATCCTTGGTAGGCCAGCCTACGCCAGGTTTATGGCTCGACCGTGTTACGTCTACCTCAAGCTGAAGATGCCGGGACCCAACGGCGTCATAACCATCACTGGGAACCGGCAGAAAGCGGAAGAATGCTTCCAGAAAGGCTCGAAGATCGCCGACGAGCAGATGGCAGCAGTAGAGATGGAGGAGTACCAGATGCAAGTGGATCCAGGCGACCTGCTAAGGGCAAAGAAGCCGGCTTCCGAGTCAGCCTTTCAGTCAGCCGGGGACACAAAACCCGTGCACATCCACCCCACCGACCCCAACGCAGCGCCGACCCACATCTCCACCACCCTTGACAGCAAATAGGAAGAAGCGCTCATCCAGTTCCTTCGTGAGAACTGGGACATCTTTGCATGGAAACCATCAGACATGCCAGGTGTGCCCAGGGGGCTGGCTGAGCACCATTTGCGAGTCGACCCAAAGGTGAAACCTATGAAGGAACATCTCCGTCGATCCGCTGCGGAGAAGCGAAAGGCGATTGACGAAGAGGTGGCTCGACTCCTAGCAGCAGAGTTCATCCGCGAGATATACCACTCCGAGTGGCTCGCCAACGTCGTCATGGTCCCCAAGAAAGACAAGTCTCTCCGCATGTGCATCGATTTCAAGCACATCAATCGGGCCTGCCCGAAAGATCATTTTCCTCTCCCCCGCATCGATCAGATAGTCGACTCGACTGTGGGATGTGAGCGTTTGTCCTTTCTGGACGCATATTCCGGATACCATCAGATCCGTCTGTATGGGCCCGATGAAATAAAAACAGCCTTCATCACCCCTTTCGGGTGTTTTTGCTATGTCACCATGCCTTTCGGCCTAAAAAATGCCGGCGCCACCTTCATGCGCATGATCCAGAAATGCTTGATAAAGCAAATCAGTCAGAACATCGAGGCATACATGGATGACATCGTGGTCAAGTCACGGAAAGGTTCTGACCTGCCGACTGACCTCGCTGAGACATTCGCGAACCTCAGAAGCTACGATATCAAGCTCAACCCGTCGAAATGTACGTTCGGAGTTCCTGGTGGCAAGTTTCTCGGTTTTCTCGTTTCTGAACGGGGAATCGACGCCAACCCAGAGAAAGTCGGCGCCATCCTCCGAATGAAACGCCCCGAGCGTATACACGACGTCCCGAAGCTTACTAGTTGCTTGGCCGCATTGAGTCGATTCATTTCTCGGCTCGGGGAGAAGGCGCTGCCTCTCTACCGACTCATGAAGAAATCTGACAAGTTCGAGTGGAATCCCGAAGCCGAAGCAGCGTTTGAGGAACTCAAAGCCCTGCTGTCCACCCAGCCGGTGCTCGCTGCCCCAGTCAGCGGGGAGCCTCTTCTGCTGTACATTGCTACCACCGGACAAGTTGTTAGTACCGTGCTCACGGTCGAGCGGGAAGAAGAGGGCAAGGCATACAAGGTCCAACGCCCGGTCTATTACATATCTGAAGTTTTGACTCCCTCCAAGCAAAGGTATCCACATTACCAAAAGCTGGTGTACGGGATTTACTTGACCGCAAAAAAGGTTGTCCATTATTTCTCGGATCACTCAATCTTAGTCGTCAGCGACGCCCCATTATCAGAGATACTAAACAACCGAGATGCAACCGGTCGAGTGGCAAAATGGGCGATTGAACTTCTTCCGTTAGATTTCAAGTTCGAAGCGAAGAAAGATATCAAGTCTCAGGCCATTGCGGATTTTGTGGCGGAGTGGATAGAACAAGAGCTTCCAACCCAAGTTCAGTCGGACCATTGGACTATGTTCTTCGATGGGTCCAAGATGCTGAACGGATCCGGTGCAGGCGTGGTCCTGATCTCTCCTAGGGGCGACAAGCTCAGCTACGTCCTTCAGATCCATTTTGATTCATCAAACAACGAGGCTGAGTCCGAAGCACTTTTGTATGGGTTGCGTATGGCCATCTCACTCGACGTCCGTCGCCTGATGGTCTACGGCGATTCAGACCTAGTGGTGAACCAAGTAATGAAAGAATGGGACGTCAGGAGCCCGGCAATGACCAGTTATTGCAGTGCAGTGCGAAAGCTTGAAAAGAAGTTCGAAGGCTTAGAGCTCCATCATGTGCCCAGAGCAAAGAATCAGCTAGCCGACGATCTCGCAAAAATTGGGTCGACTCGGAGGTCCATACCCAAGAATGTGTTCCTAGAACATCTGCACACTCCCTCTGTCAAGGAAGACCCCTTTACGAAAGAGCCCCCGCAGCCAGTCAGTGCAACCGATCCGACTGAGGTCGAAGTGGCTGCCGTGGTCGACTTGATCATGGAGGTCTTAGTAATCACACCTGATTGGACTGTGCCATATATATCATATCTGCTCAGGCAAGAACTACCAGAAGATGAAGAGGAAGCGCGCCAAATCGTCCGCCGATCCAAAGCGTTCACAGTCATTCAAGGTCAGCTCTATAGAGAAAGCGTCACTGGAGTCACCCAGCGCTGCATCGACCCAGAGGAAGGTCGACTGATCTTGGATGAAATCCACTCGGGGACTTGCGGCCACCACGCTTCCTCTCGGACTATCGTGGCCAAAGCATACCGAGCTGGATTTTACTGGCCCCGCGCCAACGAGATGGCCAAGGATATTGTGGATAAATGCGCAGGGTGCCAGTTCTACTCCAACATGTCGCACAAGCCAGCATCCGCCCTCAAAACCATCCCACTAGTCTGGCCCTTCGCTGTTTGGGGCTTAGATATGGTCGGCCCGTTCAGGACAGGCAGGAGCGGATTCACCCACCTCCTGGTAGCAGTCGACAAGTTCACCAAGTGGATTGAGGCCAAACCCATCAAGAACCTCGAGTCGAGCACCGCCATCAGTTTCATTAAGGAACTAATATTCAGATATGGGGTTCCTCACAGCATCATCACAGACAATGGCTCCAACTTTGAATCAGATGAATTTAGAGCTTTCTGTGCTTCCCAAGGGACGCGAGTCGACTACGCCTCCGTAGCACACCCTCAGTCGAATGGACAAGCGGAAAGAGCTAATGGGCTGATTCTCCAAGGCTTAAAGCCACGGCTCATGCGTGACCTCAAGCATGCCGCCGGGGCTTGGGTAACCGAGCTGCCCTCCGTCCTGTGGGGTCTGAGGACAACTCCGAATCGGTCGACTGGCCGTACCCCCTTCTTCCTGGTCTATGGGGCCGAAGCTGTATTGCCGAGTGACTTGTTACACAATGCCCCCAGGGTAGAACTCTTCTCCGAAACCGAGGTTGAGCAGGCTCGTCAGGATGCAGTCGACCTTTTGGAAGAGGAAAGAGAGATGGCCTTGATCTGGTCAACCATCTATCAACAGGATCTGCGTCGATTCCACGCCCGCAACGTGAGAAGTCGAGCGTTCCAGGAAGGAGACCTGGTCCTCCGAGTGCATCAGAAACGTCCGCACAAGCTGGCCCCAGCATGGGAGGGCCCGTTCATCGTCACGAAGGTGCTGCGCAACGGAGCTTACCACCTCTACAATGTAGCCCAGAAGAAAGACGAACCTCATTCGTGGAATGCGGACCTACTCCGCCGTTTTTTCACTTGAAGCACTCGGCGATCGAGTTGTAATAAAGATTCTCCAATTTGTTTCAAAAACAAGATAGCAATGATTCCCTAACAATTGGTATCCTCTAAATCCCCCAGTGGGTGCTTAGTTGCGATCCTCCGAGCTACACCACAAGTACAAGGCGGTTCGGTCCTCCGAACTCCGCCACAAGTACAACGTAGCTTGGAATCGCCTAAGTTATAAACATTCTACTCCGAGTGAAGAGCGACCCTCTCACTCGGGGGCTTAGCCGCGACCCCGTGACTCGCCTAAGTAACAACTACCTACTCCGAGTGAAGAGCAACCCTCTCACTCGGGGGCTTAGCTGCGGTCCTCCGAGCTACGCCACAAGTACAAGGCGGTTCGGTCCTCCGAACTCCGCCACAAGTACAACGTAGCTTGGAATCGCCTAAGTTATAAACATTCTACTCCGAGTGAAGAGCGACCCTCTCACTCGGGAGCTTAGCTGCGACCCCGTGACTCGCCTAAGTA